>JARHVA010001080.1:342500-547500 GCA_037957365.1 Torreya grandis
GAAGATGTGTTAAGATATGAATCACATCTTTTAGAGTGATTTTGACTTTTAAATGTTTATAGATGCCTTTTTATCATTTCATTTTGTTTAAATGATTTGGATTTTAATTTTTTATGGATTTTTCAATTCCTCCTCCATACATATTTGGAATAACCAAACATGAGTGATAAAATTGACAAACATAAATAAGTTGTAGGTTTTGGTTATAAGATACACAATAACTAGATATTTTTTCATGTGAGTAAATAGTTAGGCTTGCCTATAAACTGATATGTGATCTCAATACTAATTGTATGTGTGCTTAGTATGATGGTAAAATAGACTAAATAATGGAGATCTATGAGATATATGAATATAGTGATATAATGAGGAATATAATTGGTAATTAATCATATGGTAAAGATAGGGTTTTGTGGGGTTTAGAACCATATCACAATAATAACTATCTTGATTTAAATAAAATTTAGATAACAATGATAATAAAGAATTCCACTTTAAATAAAGTAAGATATCAGAGATAAAATAAAAATGAAACCATGAAACATGAGATAAAAAGAGAAAATAATCCATAAGACATGTGAGTAAGCTATAAAAATAAATTAATCCTTGAAAATGAGGTTAATTCATAAGATTTTTTAAAACATAAGATCCATTTATTCTAATAAATCAAATCCAAAACATGTAGTAATGTAATAAATAATGTGATGAAAACCCATGAAGTGTTCACAAATAATGAAAAATCACATATAAAATATCATCCATAACATTTGATACATACTTGTGTAGTTGAATTCTAATTTTAATATGAGTGTCATCAATCTTCTCAAAAAGTCATGAAAAGATGTCCTAACATACCATCTCTATAGATAAGGTAAGTATGCTATAATAATTATTCTCATGAGGTATATCCTATATGGGATACTCAATGTGAGGAACTAATGTTAAAGTATCTTTAAATCTATAGTTTGTAAAAAAGGTGGAACTTTTATCCATGAATGTCCTAGAAATTGAGTCTAAGCCAGTGAAGGCGTGGGCCATGGAAATTCATGAAAGTATTGTTGAATCACTTGACATATATTTATATGGTGTGTGGTACATTGATTCTAAAGACAATATATTTACCCATATTTAGGAATGTATTTTGGTAGTATCTTAGGAGGTGGTAATCCCTTATTTGTAGATTGTACCTTCTCTGGATGAAGTGTATCAATGAAATGTTGTAACTATAGGTAATGAGTATAAAAATGATTACATGTACCATGAAATCAATAGTTACATCTATTAATAGATGGTGAAGGTTAGCAATATGTAGTAGAAGTAAAATTTGAGGCTTGCTACTAATGGTGTGCACAATAATCATTAACCCAATGACTGATAACTCTATGGATCTCATAATAAGGCTCATATACCTATTGTGTTGGTAGAGGATCAAGCTTAGGAAAAGGTAGTATGCCATCACCAATAGTAGGAGGACTTGAAATAGGATCCTATCTAGATTGGGTTGTATCATAATATGAGCTCATAATGGGTCGATATAGTGTAGCTAACATCTTTGGAGTAAGTAAGATGGAATGGTCATGATATCTAGTGAACCTTTAATGTCCTATCATAACATGGTCCTTAAGTATACTCCAAAGAGGCTCATCAATAACTAGAGGATTACTGTGTATATGTCTTCCATCTAAAACTTGGGAATATGAGAACTACTATCATGAACTATATAAGGAGAAGAAGCTACATGAAAATAATTAAGAGAATGTTTTAAATAATTATAGTATCTTTTCATTTTTAGATTGAGCAAATCCAACTAAAAAGGGATCATCTAAGGAATACCCATCATCATAATCAGGAGTATGGAGATCAATAGTACATGTATCAATTATTTTATCAGTCAAAGAGGTATGGTGAATGGAATTTTTAGTTTTTGTTAGTGTAACCATAATTTTGTCTAATGGTTTCTAACAAGTTTGAGATCATAGATAAGGAGGTAATTGAGAAATTATTTTAGGAAAGAGATCATAAATTTTTATTTTTAAACTAATCTCATTTGGTTCATCATTGTCTGAATCTATAAAACTAGGTGATATGTTTCCTATCAATTCAAGATGACCATTATATCCTCTATATAATTAATGAGATAATTAAAATGTTCATATTCCTAAAATGAGATGTTAGGTAAAGTTTCAAGGGTTGGTATTTTACAAATACCTCTTTCTTGGAATTGTTCAAAATTCTAAGGATTGGTATCTCCTTGAATCTTTTATATAATACCATTATAAGGAAATTTAACACATTTTCATGTTTATGAGGCTACTACTCTCATGCGATGTGTCCAAGGTCAACTAAGTAAGATGTTATCAGAAGGTGGAAAGTTAAATATCATGCCTTTGACATGCACTATGATAGGGGAACCATGATAGGGATTCAAACACAACCTAAAAGAGGAATTTGTCTTCTATCATATCCTTGACATGTACTTTGAGTAGATTTGAGATTACATGTAGAGTATCTAAGTGTTTAAATAAAATCAAGGGAAGCCATGAAATTTCCTAAACATTCATCAATTAATGCATGTCAATTTTTAAATTTCAATCCAATGGAGCCTAATCCTTTAATGTCAATTCCAACTTCTAAGAAAGGGATTTGAGATGGGAATGTGAAATTTTATCTATAGGTTCTGATTTGTGATATCTCATTAGGATTTTATAGGATAAAGGTGCATAATGTTGTAGTAAATCCTTTGATTATTTGGAATTGACATCATTAGTTGCATGTCAATTTTTAAATTTCATAACCATTTGGATCCTTGTTGGAGGGTGCAAAGGAATCATGAATAGTTTAGAATTTTAGGAAATTATTATGGTTAAATGATGGATAATGATCGATATCTCCTCATATTATTCTTTTTGACAATATTCTCATCATTTATATTAGGATCCATATAATAAAATATTTATGGTTAGTTTGGTCGAGGGCTTCTTCTAAGGATTTTGGAGATAGAATCCTCACACAATATTATAATTTGGAATGAACAGAATTAGTGAATAAGTGGAAGAATTCTCATCTACGATGATAATTATTTGGAATTGAAATTAAAGGATTAGGCTCCATTAGATTGCTTGGATTAATGTCTTGAATAGTATATATGATAACATCTCAGCTTTGTTAGACAAAACTTTCTATTGTTTGATGAAAACTTATGTCATTTTAGATTCCAATTGTTTGTAATTAATAATATGAGCTAATTTATTTTTAGGAATATCCCTAGTTTAGAATTATTGAGTTAATGCATTGACTAAGTCTTCCAAACTATCTATAAAATGAGTTTTAAGTTGATTATACCAATCTAAAGCATCACTTGAAAAGGTTTTATCTAATAGCTTGGTGGCATCAAAGGTTTTAAGTTTAACCCAATATTTGTATAAATTTTCAAAAGTATTTAAATGCAAAGTTATATTAGTGGATTCATTATAAGTGATAGTGGGAACTATATCTCCTATGTCAACATTTGCAATTTGAGGAATAAGAGGTTCATTTTATAAGTGTTTAATTTCTTTGTTAATAAGTGGGTTTTGTGGTATAAGGTTTCCATGTGCATCTCGGAGTGGGGTGGGCAGTAATTAGTATTTTTTCACTCCCCATTAAGTAAGTTGAGGTTGATTTTATAAATTAATTCATTGGTTTTGTACTTGCATCATTTAGTTAGTAAGATTAGTTTTAAAAGTAGCCATTTGATTTAGGGTTTATAATAACAATTGATTATAATTGTATTTTGGCTAGTAGAAGATACATGATATGTGTTAACATTATGTAAGGTATTAAGAGTTTTAGATACACTAATAGTATGAGATGCACTAGTCGCATGAGATGTACTAGTAGTAAGATTGAATTGAGAATTGGTATGGGTATTTTAAATAGACCCACTCAAAGTCACACCTACCATGTTTGTAGAAATACTTGGCATGGAAGTGAAATAAGGCATGGAACATGATATCATACTATTAGAGGAGGCATGAGAGAGGAGAAGGATGTGGTGGAATTTGTAAAGTGACTTGCCCCATATCTTGTATAAAATATAGGTGAAGGTGAATGGGGTTATCTAATATGAGGTCCCATCATGAGGTTATATATGATTGTGGGGTCCTTACCTTGATGTTAATGGTTTTCCTTAATAAATAGGATCATTTCATCCATATAATTGAGGTCACTTTCATCCTCTACTTTTTATAGGAATAAATTATTATGTGTAGTGGAATAGGGAGGAGTCCCATAGTTGGTGGTTCTTTTAGTAACATGGATATTTCTAAAACTTAGATTAGTTATCATAGAATTTGTCTTAAAAAATTTATTAGTATTAGTGAAGTTCATCATGTTAGCTTGATTTTACTCTGTAGCATCATCAAACAAATGTTTCATGATGAAAAATATGATTTAAACACTTATTAGGGAAATGATAAACTTAGAGGCTAAAAATGAACAAGATCAAGCTGGTCAATTTGGTTAGATAGATAGGATTAGACTAGGTTGAGTTGTTTAACCTAGTGGGATGAATAGGAAAATAAGAATCTAGAATAAAATAAAGTTAAACTAGTTGACTAGGTTGGATAAACAATAAAATAGAAAAGTCTAGAATTAAATAAAGTTGAGTTGGTCAACTAAGTTGGATAAATAGTAAAATAGACCAATCGATAATAGAGTAGATCGAGTAGGTTGATTGAGTAATAAAATCAAGAAAACATTAAAATATGTGCCTAGACTAAGTTGAGTAGGTTGACTGAGTAGGAAAATTAAGAAAACAAAATAATTTTTGCCTGGACTAAGTCAAGCATGTCAACTAAGTAGGAAAATTAGGCAAACAAAATAGTCTGTGATAGATTCAGTTGAGAAAGTTGATGAAGTTTTGAATTGTATAAACTTTTGAAATATTCTTAGACTAGATGATGAAGTTCTAAATACAAAGAGTGAAATTAAGCACACTTGTAACTAGGTCGAGCTAGTCACCTAGTTAAAACACATAGCATAAAACTTGTATCAATGTTAGTTAATACAATTCTATAATACAACATATAATAGAAAACATTAATTAGCAAAACTATAATTTAGAAGCTAATTACTTATTCAAAAATAATATTAGGAAGTTTTATTAAAGGTTTTGATTTAAAGTGTAGGCTTTCAAAGATACTTGTTTGTCTGTTGGATAGTGTCAACTCAATGTTTTAGATCACTGACTATGGAAGAAGTACCATTCCCATATCCCACTAAACTTAATTTTAAGATTAAGTTATAAGTAGTTTCTTGTTAATAACTGCTAACCAATCCAACACATAGTTGGATTCCTAAGGTTCATAAAGAGGTAAATCCTAGGCATTCTTGAAATACCATGAAGTGCATGGAAAATAAAGATCATGTTTAGCTCTTTACTATGGACATGAGTATTGGGTCAAGTACCTCATGCCACGATATTTATAAATGATAGATAAGGATTGTAAAAAAAGTATCATGTAGCCCTTCACAATAGTAGCTAAGTAGTTTTTCAAACTATTGGTACACAATTTCTAGGGAAAGCCAAACAAAGTGAAAAATAAAGAAAAATACTAATATTTTGAAATTTAAGTTGTAATTTTTGGAAATTAAATAAATAATTAGCCAACTAAAAAGTAAAGTGCACTTAACTACTATCTGATGTACATTAATTTTCCTTGCTTAAATAATAAAATATAAAAAGATCAACCAAGTCGACCAAGTTAGACAAACAAAATAGAATGAAGTCAAGCTGATCGACTCAGTCCATTAGAAAAATAAGCTAGAATAAATAAAACCAATTAGATCAACTTAATTTTATGGTAGAAAATAGAAACAAAATTAGGTTAAGTTGGTTGACCTAGTTGAATATGTAGGTATAGTTTTATAGAACTAATAAACTGGTAAAAATAGTACTAGATTTTTAATTTTGACTAAAGGTGGGAAAATTAAATTTGATTGAAATTTTCGATAAAGTGAAATTATTGAGTTGGTTATAGTGAACCTATCAGATAAGACCAAGTCAAGCAGGTCAATGTAGTATTTTTCTTGAAGATGCTGAATTATTTTTTTGAACTAGGTTGTTTAAGCAAGTGTTTGATCTTGTAAAGATGGAAAAATTATTATTAAATAGATTCAAAATAGTTGATCTAGTATAAATAAAATTGATAAATCATATAAAAATAAAATTATGTTGATAATCTCAATGTAGATATTTAATAAGAAGATATTGAATATAAAAGAATCAAGTAGGTTGATTTTATTAGTTATAAAAAGTAGAAAGAGAAATTGGGTCAATCAATCTAATCTAGTTAGTTAAGACTAAAAATCGTATGAGCAAGAGATATAACTAATTTAATAGGCTTAAAGAAGTTGGTATACCTACACACATACTGTAGAACTAGGTTGACAAGTCCAATGAAGTTGAAAACCTACAAACAAAGAGCTGAACTAATTTGATAGGCTAGATGAAGTTTGAAAACCTATGCACAAAGAGTTAAATTGGTCTAACATGCTCAAACTAGTTGATTGTATATAAAAATTAAAAATTTACAAGTGTTAGATTCACATCAAGTTCATCAAAATGTATGTAAGTGAAATAAGATAGATCTACAACTTCTCCTACTTATTAATATCCAAGCTCAAAAAATTTAATCAATTAATAATGTGCTTAGCAATACTTTGTTATATCAGGGTCATGACCACTAAACCTAAAATAATGGATCTCTTACCATATAATTGTAAATGAAATGTTTATAAGTCCTCTAGTCAAATTTTATCATACAATAACCCTTGCTAGGTCTTATAATTGTAATAAAAGTAAGCAAGTTAATCTACTAAATAAACATGCAAGATAATGTATTAAATTAATATGAAAGCTAATCCAGTGCTTGTCAAAACATGTGGCATAAATGAGGAAGACAATAAACAATCAAAGATAATTCTATTCAAGACAATATATAAGTATTTTAAGCAAGGAGAGATACAATTAAATCCATTAGTCTCTACAACATATATTTATCAAAATATGAAGGGATGGGAGTATACTTACCTTGTTGAATTGAATCTATCATGCCTTAATCTCTCCCTTGGCCAATGGTGATTTACAATAGGTTATTGTGATTTGTAAGGATCACAAGGATAAATCATCTCTAGGCTACAAGACTTCTCCTATGCATCCAATACCTCCACAAGATAATTGCTACTACTCCAAGGCAAAAACCTAAGCAATGAAACTCCTAATTGATAGTATAAGTAGATTTACAATCTATAATGATGTGCAATTGGATGATCCTCCCTCCAGAAATGAAGTGAAGGGTTATTTATATATAATAATTGACCATAAACCCTCCCAAGAATTTAACCTAATAAAGTTGACCAAGTTGACCTTGTTTGGTAGGAAATAGAGTTGTTAGGTCTCAAACTAGGTCAATTAGGCTAACAAAGTTCTATAATGTGCACTAAGTCCTAACAAGGTCAATGGGGATGACTTACTAGGAAAATGAATAAAAATGGGTGTTATTTAGGTGGGGGTTATTTTGGGTGATGAATTACTTCAAGGAGTGTATAAATGGGTTTTCATTACTTAGGAAATTAGATAAAAGTAGTTTATAGTGATTTTAGGTAATGGTATAGAGGTCATCAATCCTTTGAATTACCAAAGGTCTTCCAACCCCTTTCCTATTGCACCCTTTAAGGAATGAACTTAGAGAGATTGAGATTCAATAGGTTCTTACAAGAGAGAAAGCATCAATAATTGATAAAGTTTAAAAATATTATGTGTATATAATTGGGGCCAGCTCAACCCATTGCATTTTCCTAGTTTTTTAGGTTTTTATCCCTCATAATCATGTCTAGGGTTTTATATTTCTGGAGTTACACACATCAGCAGGGTTTGACATTGCACATGCAGAGCTTTCAAAGATAGGGAAAGGTGACCATAAATTCACTAGCCTATTTTTTATCACAAGTTACTATTGATTATCACAAATCAATATCAACAATTGATACTAACCTAGATTGATTAAACCAACATTACATAAATAGAAACATAATTCTTGAACTAGAGGAATCACAAGCCTAATTTAGTCCATTTTCCACAATCATAATATAGTCATAGTTAGAGAATCAATCATAAAAACTAAGTACTCATCCATTTTTTGTACTTATTATATTTATCATATTCCACTTGTCAAATCATTATAATTAGTATTTTACACTCAAATTCATGCTTAAATGTCATATTTATCAATCTAAATTCACATACTAGCTTCTATAATATTAAGTCTTATAAAATAAATTTAGGGTAAAACATATTGGTGAACCTATACACTAATAAAACTGTGTCAAACGCTAGGTCTCACTTAGGATTTCCTTCTTATAGGGTTTTATATTTTAGCCTTAGCATTTTATTTTCATACCTGATTTGCTAATTATTCCCTATAAATACACATTAATTATGGCTATCATGAATGAGCATTATTAGTTAATACAATTCATGAAGGTACTCTTTTCATATTGTTCTACATGGATAGTGTATCTTGTTTAGATCAATTATGTAAGAAAATGGGTATAAGCACACTAATAAGGCTAAAATTAATAATGAAAAATTTAAATCCTTAATACATATTGTTGAAAATTCAATCTAAGTTTCCTCTTGTTAACACTAGATGACAAAGGGCATGCATGGCCTCCTTTTTTAGTCCTCCTATAGATTATACACTACATATGATACACCCTATTTATGGACTTATCATGAATGTTGAGATCGTTAATACTCATGAGACAACTACTACAAATCAGCTAGATGCCATGGATGACCAAGAATTCATTGAATATCTTAATTTAAATCCACATCAAATTAATGCAATGTTATATATTGTAAGAGATTAAAAAAAAAATGGCTCTATCTACTATCTCTAGGGAATAATATGACTTCTTATGCGATATCAACTAATCCTTTCAAGCTAATATTCCCACTTTAGGTATTAAAACCTCTATTATTGGTATTATTCTTACATCTACACCTTCAGTGACATATGTAACATCCACCTAAGGTTTGTGGGTAACACAAGTCTTCCAATAGATGTACATATGTATTTATACATAGGAAACATTTACCCCTCCTATAATAACTATGCATGTTACATCACTAACCTCACCTACTACATGTTCCCTTGAGTCTATTGTTACAACTCTACATGTTAAGCTATTGTAGTTAGAGAAAGATGCATTTAGAGATAGTTATTCCATGGATTCATATGCCTTGATTCATAACCCCTTATCCTCTAACATAATATTTTATCCTTTACTAATAGTTTTTTTAGCTCTTAAGATTCCACTATATAAAGTTAAAGGTAACCCAAAGTAACACCTTAGATCATTCCATGCAATATGCTTGGATTATGCATACAATGACAAATTATTAATAAATTTATTCCTAAGAGGCCTCAAATACCATAATTTTTAATGGTTATATGACCTTCCCATTTAATTTTTAAGATCATTAAAATTTTTGATAGATCAATTTATAATACATTTTGCAATCAACATTGATGAGAAACTATCTTATGTGTAAATTGCTAAACTCGGTGATTATGTATTTTGGTAAAATATGATGCTAGCATAAGATGACTAATGTTATGGCTAAAAATGAGGTATGAGCCATATTCAATAAAACCTTTCTTTCACCACTCCAAGAATTGATTATATTAATTAGATTCAAATCATTTGATTAGTTATGACATATAGTAAGGGACAAAGATGTTAAGCTCATAACTTTAAACAAACTCAAGTACACATATACTCCTATAGTTATGTCAACTATGAATTTTTTAAGCAAACAAAGATACAAGGTCAAACCAAATGATAACAAGAGTGAGGCAAATATTACATTTAATGAAGTATCACAACCTAAAATTCTATTACAATTGACAACTTCACCAAATAAGTAATATTTATAGATTATCATGACATCTTAATACACCATTACATAAGTTACTTGAGTGAAACCTTATCACTCTTATTCCTCCATAATAACTCGATCCAAATAGGCTCACACCAAGGAACAATGACATTACTATATATTAAGACTATCATTAGATTATGGGACATTCTAAAAATAAATTCTTTAAATTGAGACATAAGATAGAATTTATCATTGATGCCACCATTATCGAATTGGGCCCTCTAGAGAGGAATCTCTACCATAAAACAATGGAAATTATAATCTAAAAATATTCAATTATCCATTTCCCAAAAATGGGATCATAAAGACTAAAGATACTTCATAAGTACATTATGCATATAATATGCATCCACCACCTGTGACATATGATCACCTAATAGATGTATTATTGGTATATTTATCAACACCTCATGATAACATCCTATGTCCATATTTGATGATAATGATATTCTTAATGATGATTCATATTTTTATGCACTAGTAATAGGAGCCTATATCAATGAGCAACCCATTCATAATATTATGATTGACAATGGGTCAAGTGAGAATGTGTGAACAATGACACTTCTTCACTCATACACACAACAATATTTTACAAGATACATAACACATAGTTAAGGGATTTTTAGATAGAAATAGAGTATCCTAGGACACATAATCATACCTCTTCAAGTGGGCTCTACAATACTAGCCACTACATTCTTAGTTATACATAGTAACAAGGTCTTTGGCATGTTGTTAAGATGCTTTTGGATGAAAAAACTTTATGGAGTACCATCTCTAGTAAATTTATGTCTCAATTACATACACTATAATAAGTTAATCATAATTACAAGTATACAGTCTGAGTACCCTCTATAGGCAGTGGTATCTCCTCTTCCACTCCCACCACAAACATAATTGGTGGATACACCCATATATGATCAATATATATATTTAATGATTACACATATTAAATATCTTTATATACACCTAGTTCAAAGGAAAGTAGTTGGGTCTACTAGATAGTCATCTATTCAACACCCATCAAATCAATGAATTATTCAAGGCTCACATATGTCATCATCTCCTATAATATATATTAATGTAATTCCACATATTGTTTAGCATTTTATACAATGAAAACATGAACATAAAATTCTCCTAATATATATTGGACCCTACCGAGTCTATGGCCTTCTAGAGTTACCCATCATATGCATGATCCTATGAACAGTGATCATGAAAATTATTGTACAACACATTACTTTTTATCATATTTTAATATATCTACATCTAGTACCTTTCTTCCATGATAGAGGATCCTTACACTATTTGATACAAGCACTCCCCATGGTCCTCCCCTTGATGGAATAATTGATTAGCACTTCTCAAATCTCAAATATTTCAAAAAAATAAAGGAAATACAAAAACATTTAAAATATTAAATAAATAAAAAATTAAGACCTGAGCATGACACGATTACTAGGTTACACTATTTATGTGTTATTTATCACATGTTTGGTATATCACATATTATTTTTATACACGTACATTTCATGGTATGAGTTTCATGTAGGACTATAAGTTACACATGGACATATAGATGTCTAACTTTTCTTGTACCCAATGGCCATGCCAATACTAGGGGCATCCTATTCCATAAGTTTCACTATTAAAATGTATATTTTTCTATGACCTTTCCACAATGTTAAGCTAATATATTATTTACATGTGTCTTTCTAATTACTTATATATTACATAGTGTTACATGGTTATTTTATTTTATTATGATGTGGCATTGATACATATGGATGTTGTAGACTAGTCTTTGCTTATTATATACTCCATTACTGTTGTTACTCTTTTATATGATAAGATATTTTATATTGTGTATGTCCCTTTCACCTTATTTAAAACATATTTATGTCCCTTTAAATGTGGACCTTCTGCCTTATTTATGACATGTTTATGTCCCTTGCATGTGGTCCTTAGCCTTATTTTTTATGAAATATTCATGTCACTTATATGTGGCCCCTGGCCTTGTGTGTGACACTAAATATTGAGCTTGTTGAGTTTTTTGAGCTTGTTGTACCTATTGAGTTTTCTAACATTGAGTGGTGTTATGCTACAAATCATGCAATATTATTATGTAGTATTATTTATCTATATTATTACTCCATGCTTCATTGATACATATATCTAGACATAAGACTTATATGCCTTATATTACATATGTTACATACATGCCTTAACTGATACATGCATTATTATGATGACATATTCAAATGATTATACATGATGTTATATTTATACATGAAATGATATAGTTAAGTCTTATTTTGAGATGATTGACTTACATGATACATACCTCATCTTAAAAGTGAGGAATTATAGTCGGCTTGTCATAGAGACATAAGCTTGCATAATATAAATAACATTGGATTACATATTTTAGAGATTCAAAATGATTCAAATATCAAATGGTTCTACTACATGACAAATATTAACACAAATACATATTATGAGGTTATGTGCCATATAGATTCACTTAATTTATAGAGACTTAGGTATATATTCATATAAACTTAGGTGTATATACATGGGCATATGCACATAATTTACAAGATTAGGAATTGTAGGTTTCCACATACACATATAATTGAGCTAAAGGTTCTCAAATTTAGCATATAGATGCATAACATTATATATTAGTTGGTATAAATTCATAGGTCATGATATTGGTTAATGTGCATATACACACTTTCATATTCATAAGGTATGATATTTGATCATGCACATATATCATGGTACAATTTAAAATTTGAATGACAAATAGTTGTCATTCCACTTCACACTTACCAAATTTATGATCATGATGGGGGAATAAACATTATTCATGCTCATTTTATAATGCACATTTATTTTACATTGAGCAAACTTTAGAAGACTAGAGTGAAACTATACAGTTGAATCTATAATCCATCTATAGAGGTTTATTTAGTTTTATTTTTAGTGAACCCATCATGTGGTTCCCCTTTCGTGTTATGTATTATTTGGGTTATTTCATGGCATACTTCTCCCTAAATTTATGAGGGTTGGGGAATATTGTCTTCTCAACACAAGAGCCTACATAGTTACACAAATTTTGGGCAAAATCACCTCAACTATTTGTGTGCTTAAATAATAAAACATAAGTTCTTCCAATGATTTAACAAAGAATCATCATCTCAAAAAAGTTGCAAGGGTTTCATAATTTTCACCAACACATAGATTTACTCCTTCCTTGCTCTTTGATTTTTCAAAATTCAAATTCAAATGTCAAAATTCAATCTATGGACATTAATTACACATATTTTTTATAGGTTTTGCTATTGAGTGACCTACACAATTGGATCTTCCTACCAAATACAAAGTGTGATTTACACACTCAACTATATCTTTTTATTTTACTCTAGTAATGAAATTACTAAAATAAAAGGGGGGGAATTTATAAATACTAAAATATGGCATTAAATACTTGATAATAACAATCTTGACACACATTACCTCATATGGTTTGAGCATACAAATATTCTCCTAACCTACCATTCTCTCACACCTACATGATATATTATGAGTTTGACCCTTTCATTCTACTATTACACACCTGTCAGGACCTAGTATCTATTTCAAACCATCATATTATCTTTTAAAAACATGCCCAAATTCTTAGTTCATTATACTTGTGCAAAGGTTGGTAATGCCAAGTTAAGTTAGTATCGTTAATCAATACTAACCTGATATGGTCATTTTTGGCCTCCTCCCAACAACTACTTTTTTTAATTAATCTTTTCCTTAGGTTGAGTGTGACTTCCTAGCATGTCAATTGTGTGATACATTACCTAATTGGACTCATATATATAAATTAAGGTCTCAATTAATAAGGGACTTAGAACTTATCTAGTTCACATCTATCATGATTTTATATGGATAAAATCTTTTATGTTCTTTCCAAATTGAGAATCTATCAATAGGATCAATAACAAGCCAATTCTAAAGCATACCAAAATGAATTCAAAGTAAGCATTGTCAAGTATCAAATCCAAATAATTAGTTATATACACATAATAAAATATAAAAATTGCATAATATCACTAGGTGGGAGAAGTAAGTGTGGTTTTATTTCACTACCCATAGTATTAGATATATAGGTAGTGGTTAATCATTAAACAAGGTTGATTGGGGCCAACTTGGCCCATTACACTTTCCTAGTTTTTTAGGTTTTTATCCGTCACAAGTATACCTAGGGTTTTAGGATGAAGGAGGCTAACTTATAGAATTGTGTGAATAATTAAGGTTTGAAATCACACATACAAAGGTCTTAGAGATAGGTGAAGGTGAACATATGGTCATTGACCCATCTTTCAACAATGTTACTACCAACTATCACATGTCAATATTGATAGTTGATATTGATCTAGATCAATGGAACTGAACCTACATAGACAAAAACACAATTTATGAATTATATGCATCATAAGCATGTTTTACTATATTTTCCACAATCATAATACAATCATAGTAAAATAGTCAACCATAAAATCTAAATACTCATCCCTTTATTTTACTTAATATATTTAACATGTTCCACTTGTCAAATCATTGTAATCAATTTAGTCTTTTAAATTTTTGTTCATGCTTAAATATCATATTTATCAATCTAAATTCAGATATTAATTTCTATCTTATTAGGATTTATAAAACCAAATTAGTGCAAAATAATAAGGAAGGATGAATCACAAGTACATCCTTTCCATGGGTGAATCAACAAGGAAAAGAAAATTAAAATCTTGTGCAAGATAGAAAAAGGGTGGCCCAAAACATATGAGAAGTGGGATGAAGCGAAATGTATGGGAGACCTTTGGTGGAGGTGGTTAGAAAATGGTGGGAATGGAATCAAAATGAAAAAAAGGAGAAAAGAGAATTGAACATAGAGTCTATAGGAGATAAATTATATGATGCACAAAAATATGAGAGTAGGAAAGGTGTATTACTCACTTGGTGAAGGTAGACACATAAATGTGAACACAAACCTATGAGGTTAAAGAGGAAACAAAATAGGATAGGGATAAAAATTAAGATGATGTAGACATATTATGATCAAATTAAGCTCAAGATGAAAAAGAGTGAAGGTGTCAGAATCAAAATGAGGATAATTTATCACCTGACAAAGGTTTGGAAGAGGAAAAAGTTGAAAATAAGCCTGCTTAGGTGCCATATTAGGTGGAAGGAATTTTATGGCCTTTTTATATGTCTAAAAGAGTGGTTATACCACTCATACTGTACTTTTGAGTATTGTCTCACAATTTAATTACTTTGGGAGTCTTATGTAGGAGCATCCCAAGGTAAGAACAATAATGCATAATTTTATAAATTTCCAACTAGGGAGCGTATGGCACAAAATTTTGAGGCATGAAACTTGGAAATTTTTTATTGTAGGTGGATCTCATGGTTAAATAGTTATTATTTCTTCAAGACTAAAATAATTCCATTTGTGTAGGAATGGGATAAAATTGTGAGCCACACAGATATGTAAGAATGAGGGCACATGGAGTTTTGGCTAAGACATGGAGTGTACATGGAAGCAGATAGCATGGAAGTTATAAATAATAACCAAAGTAAATTTTTGATGGAATGGAGAAGCACAAAATGGAATAATTGTAGAAGATATGTTGTGCAGATAATTCTAATGGAGATGGAATCACAAAAATAAGTGGTAAACTTAAAAGAGTTCTTATAAAGAGTCAAACAAGCCATTTTTGTTGAAGGATTTTTTTACACATGATTATGAAAATTTGATAGTGTACAATTACACAAGATCAAATATTATAAGTTTATCATGATAATTACCCTCACATGAAAGGGATCACATGCAATCAATTTGCAAGTGTAAATTTATGCAAGGAAACCAAAAGGCATGGATGAAATTGGCATATGAAATAAAGTCAACACATAGGATAAAATACACATGGAAAAATGATAGTTATAGAGGAAAATATGTAGACCTAATTCTAGTCCTAAGAATGTTTTAATTTGGGAGATAAAGGATTCAAATTTGAATTAGAAAAAAAAATGGGTAGTTGGAGACTACCAAAACATGAGTTCAAATTTAAAAATACGTAGGATTTAAAGGTAGAAAATAATTGAGAACAAATAAGCCTCTAGAAGCCTAAAATATATATAATTAAATAAGAGGTAAAATTCTAGCGGGGTATTCAAGAATGTGATTAAACTATTCTAAAATATGGAGCATGGACAAGACTTTATATTTTTTTAAGGTGTAGACAAAGAGAATAAAGTGAGTGAGATCGTGAGGAATAAAAACAATAACATTGAGAATGAATGGAGATCTAAGAGACTCTTTATTTATATTGATAAGTCTATAAATTTTTAGATTGTAACCCAATTTATCCTATTGCTTAAGCCCTAGGGTGAAATATATGTAAAAATTTCATGTTCAAATTATGTTGTGATTGTGTTTGATATTCTATTTGTGTGGTATAAGACATCCATTCACTAGTACCCCTAACCATGATTGCATCATAGATATACATATTTTATTATACATATATTGTTATAGCTTACATCTTATGTGTGTGGTTACATAGATACATTGTAGTACATTCTATGTTTATTATTTTTACTATGAGTGTTTGATTTCTTGAAGGCTTGGTTTGAATATGATTTATTACTTATAATTGTGCATGTTACTTATATTTCCTTGTCTTATCTTGTCCATATAGGATCTTCTAGTCATCAAGTCATGTTGCTAATTTGCAACTAAATTATTATTTTATTTATTTGATGGTTCCATTTACTATATGTGGTTAAATGTTTATGTGTGGTTACAATGATTGACTATACTATGAGATATCATATGCTTGGTTTCATGATATATATCATGTACACTACTATTTATAGTATATTATGTTAATTTTTACATTGCCATGGTTTCTACCATGCAACTATTAAGGAATATTATTATTGTGTGATTCATTATTATATCACACGATTTTAAGGTAATATTATTACAATAAAACATATCACTTACCCTTATCTTTTTACTATTATTATAATTATCATCGAGGTAATTTTTACCAATATAAATGTTTATTATACATTGTTTATATGAGGATGGCCTTTTACCTAGTATCTATATACAAGGGAAAATGAAGTTGATCTATAAATCAATCCTATCTCAAAGAATATAAATCAAACTAGCCATTTTGCTTGTTGGTACATTTAGACAACTAGGTTCATGACCAATATGGATCTTATATACCTAACCAAGGCGTTTATTACCACACAATATCACTATAAAGGGTTCTAAATCCTCTAGTTGATCAATACCATATAATAACCCTAGCTAGGTTCTATGGGTTTATAAAAAAGTAAAATAAATATAATCTAGTGTTCACTAAAGCTTGTGGTACAAATTTGGATTAATAAACATAAATAATAAACATGAAAAAAATAACTATACTCAAGTCAATGTAGAGGTAATCCTAAGCATGGAGAGATAAATACATCATAAGCTAATACATCTAAATCTATCTACTAATAAAGGAGAAGTAAGAATTATGAATACTTAACTTGAAGATAAACCCATCTAGTCTCATTCTCTCCCTTATCCATTGGTACTTTTCAAGAGGTTATTTTGGTTTATAAGGATAAAAATATAGGTTATCTCTAGGATACAAGACTTCTCTTATTCATCCAAAAGACTTTTCTCATAAGATATGATTCTTCTCTCCAAAGGAAGTATGAAACCCTATGCAATGACTCCTCAAGTAGAATGGAAAATAAGTAGATAAATATGCAAAAATGAATGATTATATCTGTTTTAAATGAGGTGAAGGATGTGTATATATATCTATATCTAACCCTAAACCCTTCTAAAATTTTAGCCGACACAGTCAGCCCAGTTGACCTAGTTATTTAAGAAATAGAATAGTTAGGTCCCAGAATAAGTTGGCTAGGCTGACTTAGTCTTTTAAAATTCTAAATTCCAAGAACAAGTTTGACCCATTTATTTGTGTTTTATGGATGGTAAAAATAGGTTTGGCTTAGTTAGGGGCTATGTGATATGGTGAATTGATTGGAGGAGTGTGTAAGGCATGCACTTAAAGAGATTGAGACACAATGGGTTCTTGTAAGAGAGAAAGCATTAGTAATTGATAAATTTTGAAAATATTATGTGTATACATATGCCACACTCAAATCTCATCACATGTCAAGTAGTTGTGATGTGGGATGGTGCTTCAGGAAGAGAACATGACAACACACAATGTTGAGATAAGTAAATTACAATAAGAAGCAAATAAAATAAATGAAAGGATAGAATTGAAAAATACATACCTTTATGTAACTTAGAGTTATAGAGTATAAATGAAGTGAGATAAATGTAGATGTGTCTAATGTAGGGAACATCAAGTGAACCTGTAAAATAAATGAAAATTCAAATTTTTTTCAACATATACATGTAATATGTAGAAAAATTCTCTATGATATCAAAATTTCAAAATATCTTTTGGTTCAAAAAAGAGTTAGCAGAAATAAATTTATGAGTGAAAAATGGAATATAGTGGAAAATAATTGATAATTAAAGAATTTTGAATAGTAAATATAAATAGGGTAAAAATTAATTCATTTGTAATTTTGTTATTCTAAAAAAATAGAGCTTGGAGAGACCTAGAGGAGCCTAGAAAGTGACCATGGTGAGGAGATGGAAGATGTAATGTGGAGGATGCCTAATGGTAGTAGCCAATGTAGCACATGTAAGTTGTGCATTAATTTCAAATTTTTGGGTGATTTTAATTGAAATTAAGCTAGGTACAAAAAAATAGGTGTTAAGGAAAATTTGGGTAGTGAAAATTGCCCTAGGAATTTTTTAGGTAAACTAAGAATAAAGAGAGATAATGGATAGGAGAGGGTCATACCAATAAATGACTAAGGCATTTATGGTAAATATTCTAAAATTCATTGCTAATTTAAAATATCAACCCAATCAATTTAGTTGGAAAAAGTGAGAGGCAATAAAGTGGTCAATTTAGTATTAAAAGGGTCTATTATGTTTATAAGAATGGGCTGACTATGAATAATGTCTCACTTTTATTGAAGGTATCTCTTTCAATTTAAGATATTATAAGCTGGGCATTTTGTAAGATTGTCCCTTTAATAATGTCTCATTTTTATTAAAGGGTTTTTTTTCAATTTAATATAAAATTCATTTTCATGTTGATATTTTTTAGTTATTGAAAATTTATATTGAATACTCCTTGGTGCATGAAGAAAAAGCTGGTCTCTCTTAGTCTAAAAGTAGAATGGAGGATTCATAGTATAAGTGGTAGAGAGAATTAACAACATCAATGGCAGATTTTTTGATGTTTGAAAGATGTAGGCAGATCTATTAGACACATGGAAATACTACAAGAGTAGTGTCACTCTTTTTTTAATATACTTAGATTATTTTCAAGAGCATTAAGTGGAAGGATAATACTAAAAGAGGATATATTTTAACCTATGTTGGTTTGAAGTAGGATACGATTCAAATAACTATGTTAGGAGGAGATTGAGGTGCTAGATTATTGAGTTCTGGTTTATTGCAGACTTCATGAGCTCAAAATACATTTTAGGTAATATCAATTCTAAGTTGGATCATCTTCAAATGGGGTCTCCAAGTTGATGTGAGTACATCATGTCACTATGATACAATTGTAGGAGCCTATCAGTCAAAAAAAAATTATCTTGATTATTGTGAAAATTTGATCCATCTAGCAATTTTGAGGTTGGGGGAATTTTATTTGATAAAATGCTTACTTTGATCTAAGTTTTGGATGTCTTGGGATATCATTATTGATAATTATCATACCCATTTTTCTTTTTTTTAATCATTGGATTGCTGAGTAGTGGATTTTTTTTCTTAAAAAAGGAAGCCTTCTAGGTAAGGTTTATGGATCACTCGGTGCTTAGGCGACATTCATCATGTGCTCCAAATCTTTAGGATGACTATGTTTAGTTATTTTATTACTCTATTGATCCTCTCAAAGTTAGATCTATTTTCTTGAAGGATTTTTTGGGGAATTCTATATTCCATCAATTTGATATCAGGGCTCTTGACTCTAGGAAGAAGGAAAATCTTTCTATTCTCTATGCCTCTTCCCCTTACATCCAAGGAGATTGGGAAGGTTTTTATTGCTTAATTGGGGTGGAATAAGGAAGAGGAAATGTTTTATTATATTCCTTCTAAGGCTACTAGGAATAACAAATAGGATCTATTTTGGCTAAAAGAGCTATGATTGCCATGAATTTTGATGAGTCTGAGTTTAATTTTCATGATATTAGTTGTTCTAATATTTTATAAGTAGGAGTTAATTAGAAGTATTTAGATATGTCTATCTCTACGTCATCTCTTCCTCTTGTAGAGAAGGATAAGTCATTAAATTTTCCTAAAGTGTCTTCCAAGAAAAAGGGTAAAAAGTGTGTTAAACTTCAAGAAAAAAATCCATCTCATGTTGGTGATGATGTGAATTTGGATCATGTAACAGAGTTGGATAACACTGCTTTAATATTCTTTTTTTTTTTTTTGTGAAGGATCTCTATCCAACTGTTAATAAAAAGGATGACTAAGTATTGGAAGCCACTCTTGGCTACTCCCTATTTCTCATGTTATGGTTCAGGGTTGGTTAGCTTTTGTTTTCAAGTCTCCTAATGATGTACGTGTTATCCTAGCTCACAAGTGGTTTTGGGAGACTACCCCTCTTACTCTTAAGATGTGGTTGCCTAGATTTGATCCTTGTGTGGAGAAATCATTAAATCAACATGTGTGAGTCAATCTCCTAGGTTTTTTAATTAAACTTTGGACTCGATACATTTTTAATGCCATTAGAGATAGCATATGGACCTTTTTGTAGGTGGACACTAGTTATCTAAGTGATCCCTCAAGAACATTGGCAAAAATCTTAGTTGAACTAAATCTACAGGAGGGATTGGAAGAATAACTTGTTTTTGAATATGCCTCTTAGATACATACACAAACTCTTAATTATGTTGGTATTCCTTTCAAGTGTATTAGATGCCATGCTTATGGACATTTAGAAACTAATTGATCTCTTCATTTCACACATAAAAATAAGAGAGGGAAGATGTCTTCTTCTCATCTGATTGCTTTGGAGTTGGACTCTATTAGAGAGGAAACTAATAATTTTTAGAATAAATCTATTTTTTTGAGCTATCCTTCAACCCTTTACCAGTTTAATTAGAATTCCTCACTTATCCCTAGAAGGGGAGATGAAAAATATTTGATTTGTGATGTTGAAGCTTTCTTGGTTCCCCTTCCTAGTGGTCTTAAGGACGTGATGCTTTTATATCCTTTCATGTCTCATCACCCTCTTACTTAGGGATTCCTCTTTAATCCCATTATTTCCTCGATGGAAATTCAAACTAATTTTTGTCATGGGCCTATAGAAGATATCTCTAATATTCTCCTTCAGGGGGATGTGATAGGGAGTGATACAGAGTAAAATAACACTATTATTATTTCTTTGGAAGAGGAACTGAATACTCACTCTAACTTGGTGTACAATAACCTTCATTACAAGGTTGAAGATGGGGTTGGCGCATTAAAGTATTTTGGGAATGGCATTTATTCCTCATTTGTTATTATTGGTGGATTCTAATCCACTTATTATTAATCTCATTATCCTATCCACTCTCACTTAGGTACTATTTTTGTCATAGATGGTAGAATTGAATGAGGATTGGGTTGCTTCAAAATCCCACACCTTCCTCTTCTAAGAAAGGTCATTCCTCTCAAATCACTCATGCTCAACTATAACTATCTGGGAGATTCATTTGGGTAAACAAGAAACTATCAAAAGGTCCCTTGGAGTAGGGATTTCCCAATTAAATGGTTATATATGATCATTTTACCCATTAATATTAGACGGTTAGGCAATCCCTCAAAAAAAATCTTTCAAATGTTTGATTTTTAAGCACAATCTGGAGGTCATTTTAATTAAGGAGATAAAGGGGGAATGGAATAAGGTCATTAAAGGGATATACATAATTATTAAAGATTGGTCCTTTATAACTATTGATTCAATTAGTAGTGTTGGAGGCTTGGTCATGAGATGGAGAGTTGCTCCTATGTGGTTGATTAATTCTTTCTCTCTCCCTTCTTGCCCTAGGGTGGCTCTTCAATCTCTTAAACTTGGTAAAATTTTCTCTTTTTTTAACATTTATGATCTTCTTGAAAATAGGAAGGGTTATTGGGATAATATGTTCCATCAAGATCTTATGAGAGCTAAAAAACTCCATTATTGGTGGAGATTTAAATTTTACCACCAAAAGTGTTGAGGTGTGGGAGGTTTTAGCTAGAACTGATCTTATGGCTGATTATTTTTTACACAATATTGAGGCTTCTTCTCTTTTGGATTTAGAACCTACTATTTTGACTCCCACTTGGCATATTTTGAGAGCTAGGATGGATAGTGTCACTAAATTACTTTAACTATTTCTTTTAGCACAATCCCTTTTGAATGGTCTTAATAGGATTAGAACGTGGGTGTCTTCAGGGGGAGGGTCTGATCATCTTCCCATTTTGATACAAATTAAAAAAGAAGAAAAAAAATTCTATGCCCTTTCAAATTCAACTCAACTTATATTGAGTATTAGGGGTTCATGAAGCTCATCCAGGAGTAGTGGGTTGCTTTTGATGATAAATATTTGGAGTATATTAGTATTCAATTTGCTTATAACCTTAAGAGGGTGAAAAATGTAGCCACTGGTTGGGCTACTTCTAAATAACATGCTGAGGAAATAGATATTCTTTCTATTGAACACTAAATTACTGAGATCTATGTCCTTGACCCTAATCAAGCTTCTGAAAAGGACACCATAATCAGACTCAAAGGGTTGAAGTTAAAGTTGAGGAGCAAGCTTGTTGATATTGAAGCTCAGTGGAGGTAGGGTGATGTGAACACCAAATTTTTTTCAAAGTTTTGCCAATCATAGGACAATTAAGGATACCATTTGGGAATCTTATAAATTTGATGGTTCTATTGTTAGGACCTTTCACAAGAGAGAATATTTGGGAGTATTACACTTTAAACATTAATATAAGGCTCCTAATATTGTGAATATATTATAGGTCATCAAAATTGATTCTTACTTTCCTTTATTTATTAAAGAGGATGATAATTTGAGAATAGAGGTGTTTGTGACTAAGGAAGAGTTAGTTATTGCTTTGGCTACTTTCCAAAAGGCTAAGATTCCTAGACCTGATGGTTGGATAGTTGAATTCTTCATTGGGTTCTTTGATTTGATTGGAGAGGACCTTCTTAGAGTTGTCAAGGAATATAGAAGGACTAGGAAGATTCTTGGGGATTTCAATTCCACCTTCCTATCCCTCATTCCCAAAAAAGATAACCCTGCCTCCTTTGATGACTTCAAGCCTATCTCTTTATGTAATTTTTTTATTAAATTATTACAAAAATTATATCTATCAAGATTAAGGGCCTTCTTTCCAATGCCATTTCTCATGAGCAGTTTGGTTTTTTACATGGTCATCAAATTCATGATGCTATCAGAGGGATTACACTCCATCAAAAAAAAAATCCATTTATGGTTATGAAGTTGGATCTCTCTAAATATTTTGATAAATATGATTGTTTTTAATTGTGACTTATTCTAATGCATATAGGATTCAAACTACAGATGATCAACTAGATTATTAGATGCCTAAATTTTGTTTCTCTTTCCATTCTTATCAATGGCTTAGCTTCTACTCTTCTCATGGCCTTAGGTAAGGCTTCCCTTTGTCCCCTCTACCTTTTCTTCTAATTACTAAAGGTTTTAGTCAAATTATCCTTGAGGCCAAGCATATGAGCTCTTTTTTTGGGGTTAATATTATATAGACTATTTTTATTTCACATCTTCTTTTTATGGATGATGTTTTGTTGTTTTGTGATGGCTCTAGGAGGGATATTTTACCACTTAAGGATTATTTTAAACTCTTTTATGCAACCACTAACATGGAATTAAATTTGTAGAATTCCAACATCTCTTTCAATGATATTATAGCTTCTCAAGTTAAATGGATTCTCAAGGACTTCCCCTATCATATTGTATATCTCTTAAAGGGTTTCAAGTATCTGGGATTTATGTTTAAACCCATTGCATATATAAATATGAACAAGAAATGGTTGATTGAAAAAGTTGAAAAGAGGATTTGTTGTTGGTATAACCATTGGCTATGACTTGGTGGTAGAATTACACTCATTAAATCAGTGTTGGAGGTTATTCCTATTCTTTGGCTTTCTTTAGCTCATATCCCAAATTGTGTTCTTAGGAATATTTCAAGCTAAAAGTGTTCACTTTATTTGGATATGTATAAAATTGAAGTATAACATTATTTTATTTAAATGGAAGACTCTGGATAAACCAAAAGATCTTGGTGGTTGGGGTCTTAAAGATATTCATCTTTTTGGTAAGGATTTAGTTGCTAAGAGTCTTTGGAGGTTTATCTCTAATAAGGTATTTGGACCCAAATCATTCAACAAAAGTATTTGGAGCTGATAATTATTGAAAAATGTATTTGGAACCTTGACAAACTAGTTCACAACATTTCTATCATGTGAAAAGCTATTGTCTAGTCCTTTTACATTACTGGGCACTGGCTCATCTAGAAGGTGGGGTCTAGGGCTATAATTAGAGTGGGGATTGATCCTTGGGTGGAGTGTAGTTTTTACTTTAAAATTTTAGAGGCCTTGATTGACACTTTAAATGACTTGGTTATCTCTTCTTTATATCAAGTTGTGGACCATTAGCTCACAAATCCTTAGCATCAAGGTTGGAAAAGTGATCATTTTTTTGGGTTTACTTGCATAGGCTATCATGTTATGTGATTCTTATGATCAATAATTGAAATGGGGTCATATAAAACTCACAAATTAATATGATGTCCTTATTTGGTTCTTGAATCCTAAATTGGGTGAATATTCTATTTGTCTAGGCTATCTCTCTCATTTCCACAATATTAGCCCTATTGTAAGAGTCTAGTGATGGAAAATTCTTTGGAAAATAAAATCCCCTATTAAAACAAAAGTATTTGTGTGGCTCACTTTAAATAATAAAGCTCTCACATGGAAATTTATTCAAAAAAGATCTTGGCAAGGGTTGGGATGTTATGATCTTTGCCAACTTGATTTGGGGACTATGAACCATTTACTTGTCTCTTTTCCATATGCGATCAAGATATGGGAGGACCTAAAGGATGAAATAGGTGTGAAATATTGTTGGAAAGGGTCCAATATTATTGAATGTCTTGGAAATTGGTTTAGAAATTCTAAACTTATTTGTTTTAGAGCTTTGTTGCTTATTGTTTCTTAGGGAATCTAGATTGCTCATAATAAATCCATCTTCAAAGATCATTTTGTTCCTTCCTTTCAATGCCTTTCTCAAATAAGGCTTATTTTTGGGCATTTCCAAACCACTATGAAACTCCCAAGGTAGTGCCTATTACTTTACCCATAAATTGGCCTTGATGGAGCTTGGAGGTATTTCAATGGTACCAGTCAGGGTACCCCTACTATTTGTGGTGTTAGAGGTACACTATTCCTCAAGTCCAATCATTTTTTCAAATTTAAGGTAATCTTTGTATTTAGAATAATAAATTTTTTTAGTTATTGGTGTTAAAGCTCCTTCTCATACTTGTAATGGTTAACAAAGTGAAAACTCTATAGATTTTTAGGAATTCTTTTATTGTCCTCAATTAGTTAAAAGGGTTTTTTAAGATGGATAATATTGACCTCCTCCCTCTATTGACTTTGAATCAAAATTTATCTCGGTCCTTTGATTCTATTTCTTTTCATCATGTTTTCTAGGAATTAAACTCTGATGTTGACATTTTATCCAAGGAGGGATTGAGATTGGAACCTGACCTTTGGGACATAAAAGAATTTTAAGATTTTAGAGGTCTACAAGAATGCAAACTATCTATCCTTGAGTCCTAATTAGTATCCCAATGGTTTGGGGGATTTATGGGTTGGTTGGCCATTATTCTTTATTTCTATGGACCTTCGATTAATGTATCATTTAATCTTGTTCTTCTCAGTATTATGGATGGGCTCTATGGCACTCTTTTAACTTCTAGTTATATTCACTTTGGTGGCTATTTAGAATTATTTTTTGCCTATTTCTTATTGTGGTTAGTTGGTACTTTAGTGGTTTTAGATTTTATCATTGGCTATGTAGCATTGGTGTTACTTCTAACTCTATTTTCACCTTGATTTTATGTTTCTTATTCATTTTCCTTATTGGCCTTTTAGCACTTTGGTTTTTTTTGTCAGGGCTCATCCCTCTTTCCTCTTGATATTTTTCCTAAGGAATGTTGTTGCATATGTAGATTGTAACTTCAAATTTTAAGTAATATGATGTTGTAAATTTTTTCCAAGGGAAAAAAATAATGGGCTAATTGCATAACATAGGACTGACATAGTTAGTAAAGAGGGGTGACAAATCTGATTTAGTATAATAAGGGCCAACTATGTAGGAAAAGGGTGGGAAATAGAAAATAGTATGAACAAGTTGATGTAGTTAATTTTTAATAATTTAATAATTTTAAGACTATATATTTATCATTTTTATATCGAGATATAATGCATTCTATGGTTTTTGATATTTTTTAGAGATGATGGAGATTTTGGTGCCTAGTTGATGCATCTTAGCTACCATCTTTACTAGAGTGATTGTCAGATGTGGATCGAGTGTGGCTAGCCTACCTAGGATTTAAAGGAATCATAGAGATGTCGAGGACCCCTCTCAATTTTAATCTATTTGTCATGTTCTTAAGATCATGAAAGTGGCTGACTAACACGTTTTGATGAGATATGGATAGGGATACTATGAGGTGGGCATCACCTTGGAGTATGTCCATGATTTACTTGGACTTCTTATTGTCGATACTCCTATTATTTGAGATGCATCAAAAGATAAGGAGGAGAGGTGATCCCTAACATATTAGGTAATTAGCTCAGATAAGATTTACCTTAGATTATAGGTATGCTTATTTGATGTATATATCTTGACCATTTTAAATATCTAGAAGGCTATGAAAGGACTTATGATACCACATGTGTTGTGTCACAATTCAGATGGGAAGGTTCATTGTATATGGTAGCCTTGTGTCAATAAATCCTAGAGAAGGATACTCTATATGATTTGGGATTGGTTATTTAGGTACATCTCATGATGATATGTATGGTATGTTGACCTAGGGGTAAAAGACTATGGGCCCCATGATTTTATTGAGTGCCTAGATATATGAGAGGTTTCTTATGTATCAACCAACTAGGTTTCCTCATGTAGTGGATGATAGGCTACCTTGGGTGGTGAGGCGATGATAGGATTATTTAGTATGTGATATGCCCCATGCCCCAGCCTTACAAATAGTTACTCATGGGTAGATTATATGGCATCCATATATTGATATTGTATATAGTTAGCCAAATTGGGCTACTATGGCTATTGGATTGGTCAGTATTTACATTATTAGACATTATACCTTATGGGTGGAGCCACATTATATAGCTCATATACCTATAAAACTAGGCTTACCCCATCTAGTGGCTCCCCTAATAGTTATTTCTTATTGAGCATAGCATGTTAGAGAGCCTACAGGTAGAGGAAGTATATGAGTACTTGCAAAGAAACTAGTCATTAGGCCTCATCAAATAAGACCTTGGGTGGGTCAGGCACAATAGTTGAGGGTAACTAGGCTAGAGATAGAGGATGTGGTAGTGTTAGATGCAAAAGGTGAGGATGTAGGCGAGGCTACTATGAAGCCATAGTGATTACAACTTCTACCATGATCATCTAAGAGATAGAGGCACTGTCTAAGGGAGAAGACATAGGAGTTAGTTGTTATATATGGATATCCCATAGTGAAGGCTAGACACAACTTATACATAGAGAGATAAATGAGGAAATGACCATGGCTCACATGAATAATGTCTCTAGGATTTATATTTATGCAAAGGTATCCTAAAGTAAAGGTGTTTGGCAATTGGGTTGATGGGGAGATCGTGGTTGGTGACACCGATGTTAGTAATAAATGCTTTAAGTTTTAAGTTTTTGGATAGATCACTAGTTACATAGTTGTTTATGTGCTTGGTATAATTAGATGGTATTGGAGATTTAGATGTACATGTGAGATCTAAAGTATATTTGGTTTTATGTTTTATAGATATGTCTAAGGAGGAGTTCATATGTGATGATGTGGTTCAAAGTACCAATAGAGATATTTTGGATGAGGTGCTAGGGCATCTTGATACTAAGGCTATGGAGGATGTTGTGGTACCATTTTTTCTATCATATACTAGCTAGTTTTGATTAGTGGGAGAGGTAACTAGGTGGTTAGAGACACATGGTGATGGCCTAAATCTAGCTCTAGGATTTGGATATGGAGAGGCTTGAACCTGGTAAGTATTGGCCTAGAAATGAGCTGCCCATATGGATACGATGATAGATCTTGGACATGTGAACCAATCTATAGGGATAGGTTGAGGGTTTTAGATCACGTACTTCCTCATTATAGTGTACTATTTATAGGGGGTCAGTCAGAGGCATCTATGGGTAGTATGACTCAACCACCAAATAGATAAGATGAAGCACAACCTTAAATCTATAGACATTGTATTTTTAATTCTATTGTGCTATATAAAAATCACATTATATATTTATATGGACATTTCTTTATCTATGAGTTTTGTTGATGTTATTGATGGATGTATGGATGTATTTCATTTCTAGCACATGTATTTTACTTTTGTTGTATATGTTATGGGAAATATATGATGTATGTTTTCTTTTCTAGAATTATGTGACACATATGCATGGTTAAAAATAAATTCATATAATTTGGAAAAGTATATAAATAATCATAAAATGTAATACACATTAGATCACAATGGGAAATGTGTAAAAACAAAATATGAATAAATATAGTAAACCAAAATGGTAAAGTAAAAGTAACAAAATGTTCAAAAACCATGTATAATTAAAAATTACACCAAATTAAAACAAATATAATCCATACTAAATGAATTAGGGAAGTATGAAAAATGTTTTAATAAAGTGGGAAACATGTTATAACAAATGGTATGAAAATAAGCATAGAATAGAGTTAATTAATCATATTAAATTAAGATGGGAAGTATGAAAATAAAAATAAATGTTAAGTATAAATCAAATTAATCATACTAAATCAAGATGGGAATTATGATAAATTTAATAAAATGGTTGTAAAAATACACACAATCATAAAATAAGAAGATAAAAAGAAATATTTATGAAGTAAGCATAAAACATACTAAATCAAGATGGGAAGTATGTAAATGACATGTAAATCATAATGTAAGACAAATTATCTCAAATTTAAAGCATGTAATATTATTATGACTTGGTCATAGTATGAAACTTTATGGGAATATTTTTTGAGGAATGTTTGAGCCTATCCAAGGTCTTCTACTGCAACTCATAAAGGGTACACCAATGAGGTGGATACAAATGTTAGAATAAATTAATGGGTTTAATGTAATTTGAGAGGAATTTCAGGTCCTATTGAAGGTCTAAAACTGTAAATCACAAGGATAACACCAATGAGGTGAATGGTAATAAGCATTAAAAAAATAAGGAATTTTTTTTGGGGAATGTCTAATCCTATCCAAGGTCTTATACTACAACTCACAAAGAGAAACCCTAAGGGTATGATCAGTTAACAAAAAAATATTCATCAAGGGGAAAAATTATGATTATTTTAATGAAATAAGGAGTTTAAAAATCAAGGCATGGGTATTTATAATAAAATCTTAGTAAAAATGAGGCATACTAGGTAAGAAAGAAAGCACTAACACTCTAATGACCATCAAAATACAAAGGATACATGCTCACAATAAGCACAAAGTTATATATGTAAATAGGTTGAATACTAATATCAACTCATTAATTTTATATGAATAAGGAAATTAAAATGAACCTGCCTTCCCACAACATGTTCCCCGTTCCTCAAGATAACTTGCAGAGCCATCGATCTACTATAAAGATTGGATACTTATGTGATAAAGTAGGTAGCACTATAGATTTTTGTTATTTCTCCTATCCCAATCTACTGGCCTACCACACCCCAATTTAACTCAACTCTATTATGAGGCCAAATTTGGATTTTTAGCTTCGATTAAGAAAAGGATATGTGTTATGAATCACATCTTTTGGTGTGATTAGACTTTTATATTTTATATTTACATTTTAGATCATTGTCTTTTATTTAAATGATTTGAATTTTAGCTTTTTTATGGATTTTATGATTCCTCTTCCATATGGATTTAAAATAATCAACATGAGTGATAAAAGTGATGCACATAAATGATATTTAGACTTTGGCTATAGGAGACTAAGTAACCAGAGATACTAAACAACTTAGACTTACCTATGAGCTTAGTATGTGAAAAGGAATAAGGGAAGAAGGGAGATCAATTATATCAGTGTATATAAGTGGTATAATGAGAAATCATGTTTTATAATTGATCATATGGTAAAGATAAAATACTAAGGAAATGAGGGTTTTATAACCAAGTCACAATAACAATTATCTTTATTTGAGTTGAAAGTAGTAAACAATCATCAAAGAGAAAATAAAGGAATCCATGTGAAAGAATTAAAACTATAAGCATAAGTTTGAATCTATGAAAAGTGACAATAAACCATAAAATAAAGTTAAATAGAATAAAACCATGTAAAAAACATAAATCATAATATAATGGTTCATATAAAAGAGATAATTGAAATCATATTTGATAAATAGTCAAAAATATAAGATATAAATGAATCATAAATTAGATCCAAATCATGTAATAGAATGACAAATATTGCGAGAGAGCACCATGTTATGTTCACAAATACTAATATATTTGATCACAAATGTCATCCATAACATTTGACACATCCCTATGCATCTAAATTATGAAGTTAGTCAAGGTCTCATCAATCTTCATAGAAAGTTTTGAAGACGCTTTCTTCTATATCATCTCTACAAAAAATATAGGTGTGGTATAAGAAGAGTGATTAACATGTGGTACCTCATGTGTGTGATAATAAATTTGAGGAATATGTATATTGATATGAATGGTATATGTGGATCTATGTGTAAGTGAAACTAGTGAAGGAGGAGCCTTCATGTGTGGGTGACCTATAACAGAAGGAATAACTAGTGCTAGTGTAGATTGTGGAAAGTCTAGGAGATGTTGAAGCACTTAGAACCTATCATTATTTTGGATAGTATACTAATGCCAAATATAATAGACATCCCCATATTTAGGGATGTACTATAAAATTAGCTTGAGAGGTGGGATAGTCTTGTCTTTGGGTTGTGTAATGACTAGTCATAGTGTATCAATGTACTACCTAAGATTTTGGTAGTGAGTAGAGGAATGGTTATTTATACCATGGAAGTAAAAAATATGTATATTAGTATATGAAGGAATGCTACTATCTAAATTGGTATAAGAAGAATCCTATTACTTATGATGTAGATGGAAGTCCTTGGTATAAAGACCATCAACTCTATGAATATCACATTGTGTGAGTAAGGGATAAAGCTTAGGTAATGGTGAAATACCATCACCAAATAAGGGAGTTGGAGTGGAAATTGAACTAGGTTCATTCATATGTATGGTTTGTTGTGCACAAAGTATAAGCAAAGTGGATAATATCTATGGAGGAAGCAAACTATAAGAATCATGATATCTAGCAAAACAGTAGGGTTATATCATAGCATGGTCCATAAACATACTCTTGAGAGGTTCTGAGGTGACTGAAGGTGTAGTATGTGTGTGCTCCATATTTAACCTATGAATGGTAGTGGAAAAACTAATATTAGGTACTATAAGAGGAGAAATGATAGAAACAAAATTGAAAGACTATAATAAATAATAAGTATATCTAAGAACCTTAGCATTTTTAGCTTGAATGAATCTAGATAAAAATAGGTCATTTAAAGAATAATTGTCATCATAATCAGGTGTATGTAATTCGATAGTACATGCATAAACTATTTTATCAGTTGAGGAATCATGGTGAATGGAATGTTTAGCTTTGGTTAAAGTAAATGGTATGTTGTTAAAATGTTATTGGTGGGATCAAGGTTAAAGAGAGGGAGGAAGTTGAGTGATGATGTTAGGAGAGAGATCAAAAGTTTTGATCTTTAAGCTTATCTCATTCAGTTCAACATTGTTTGATTCTAAGATCTTAGGAGGAATATTTTTCATTAATTTTAGATGACCATTATAACCTCTAATAAAATTGATGAGATACTTAAAGTGTTTGGATTCTCAAAATGGAATTCTAGATAAGGGTTTAAGGGTGGGTATTTTAAAAACACCTCATTATTGGAATTATTCAGATTCTAAGGATTCATATCCCATTGAATCTTGTATATAACACCATTGTAAGGGAATTTGACACATTGGCATGCATATGAAGTGATGGCTCTCATACGATGTGTCTAAGGTTGATCGAGTATGAATTTTTAGGAAAGTGGAAAGTTAAATATCATGAATTTCCCATGAAAGGTTATGGGAGGAACTATGATGGGAAGACAAACACAACCTAAAGTGGACATTTGTCTTTTGTCATATCCTTGGCATATACTGTGTGTGTATTTAAGGTTATATTCAAAGTATCTAAGTGTTTTAATAAATTCAAGGGAAGTAACACAAGTACATGAGCCTTCATATTGATTAAATGATGCTTAACTTGAATATCACCTATTTGAATGCTAATGAAAAAAGGGGGATCATTTGCATGAAGCAATATCTCATTAGGGATCATAGAAGAGATAAGGAATTTAAGTGAAATAGAGATGTCTACTATTTCACCAACATACATGGACATCTCTTCACATTATTGTATAATTATATCTTCAAATCTAGATAAGGTAACTTCTTGCCCTATGGGTGGAGGATAAGGGATGTTTAATTATAATAATAATTTCATTAGGTGATTATGATGCTAGGGAGATGTTCTCATAATATCTAAGAAAGTGATTCAGGATGGAAGATGGGAAAATTTCATGATAGGAACCCATTCCTCATAACCCATGAGAGGATTATTAGATAAAGGTTTGTAGTGTTGTAATATATCCATTGAAGGGGGGTTGGATGTGCAATGAAACTTATGTTAATAGGGTATTGTTGGTTTAGGTTGGTATAAAGTAGTTTGATTTATCTTAAGTGATGTGGTTGAGTAGAAAAAATATTATTTGAAGTTTGATGGATGTTTTCTTGAGGTATGGAAGATGTGGAAAGAGTAAACTTTATATCAAACATATGAGAGGTATGGTCAATTTGTTTTTTTTAGGTAATGCTTGTATGTGTGTTTGGTTCCATATACCCCAATTATATGAGATGGGATGGGGAAGTGTCTTGAATAATATGAAAGGTTTAATAGGTATGATGGGTAGGTGTTTGGGTTGAATCTATATAAACAACTACTCTCTTCATATTAGTCATGTTCACCACATTTTCATCATTAGTATTAAGATCTATAATATTTTTAATGTTATTGGTAGTATGGGTAGGTTGATCAATGTTGTGTTTATGATTAGGAAGGGGGTCCTTATATATAGATAAATGAGTATTGGCTTGGTTTAAATCTTTATTTTTGGTTTGAGTTTCATGAGATTTAAGCGTTATGTCATAAGCTTGTTGACATTTGCGTTTAAGATATTCATGGTCAAAGTTGGGTCCAAGGAGAAAGTTTGTAGCAAGATTTCTTAATTATTTACAAGTTTCATGAGAATGGCCCTAACTTTCATGGAACCAAAAAAAAAATATTTGGATCATACGATGTTTTCATGAGACATATAGGGTCAATATATCATGGTAAAGGTCTTGTAATATGTTTTTTTAATTTCTACTAATAATAGAGGTTTGTACACATTGCTATGATTATTTTTGAGAAAATATGGGATTATGAAGGCAATTGTTGTTATGTGGAGGGACATGATCCATGGTATTATTTGGAGAAATGGCTTGGATTGTGTGTATGGTGTCATAAGTATATGTAACACCATCATTGGTTTCATGGTGGTTTTTAGCTTTGATAAGCATGTGAGTTCCCATTGTATGTTGGGGAGGTTCAAATTGACATATGAAGAAATATTGGCATTCAGCTTAGTCAAGACCCTCTTCTAAAGTTTATGGGGAAAGATTCATAACATGATATTTTAATTTAGGGTGAAGAGAATTAGTAAATAAGTGGAAGAGGTTTTCATCCACCATATTATTCTCAACTTTATTAGACAAAGCTTTCCATCATTTGATGAAAACTTGGGTGGTTTTGGTTTCTAATTTTTTACAATTGATTAAATGAGATAAGCTATTTTTGGGAAGATAACTACTTTGGAATTATTGAACCAATAAATTTACAAAGTATTATAATCTAGTAATGGAGTTGGTTTTTAGTTGATTATACCAATCTAAAGCATCTCCTAAAAGTGTTTTAGCTAAGATTTTAGTGGAAGCAAAAGTATTAAGCTTAACCCAATCTTTGTAAAGGTTGAAAAATGTTTTTAAATGTAAGGTAGGATCTATATATCCATTATAAATGATAGTGGGAGTGATAACTCCTATGTCAATGCTGGTAATTTGAGGTACAAGAGGTTAATTTTGTTGATAAGTTGGGGTTGTGGTATGAGGATTTTGCACTCCCCATTGAGCATATTGGGGTTGGTTTTTGAGATGTAATAGGTTATTTTTTTCATTTGCATCATTTAATTTGCATTATTAATTTGAAATGTATGCATTTGTTTAAGATTATATAATAAAATTTGATTGGTTTAAGCACTATTTTGGCTAGTAGAATCAGCATTTGATGCATCAATATTGTGTCAAATATTCACAGCTCTAGATGCACTATGATTATAAGATGAGATAATGGCATGCACTGTACTAGTGGTATGAGAAGCTTTAGTAACATGAGATGCACTAGTAGTATAATAAGCATTAGTAGCATGATATGCACTAGTATCATAAGAAATATTAGTAGCATGAGATGTACAAATGGCATAAGAATAATTAGTATCATGAGATAAACTAGTAGCTTGGGAAGCAGTAGTAGCATGAGATGCATTAGTAGCATGAGATGAACTAGTAGCATGGGTATGTGTGTGGGAATTTTTAAGATCCCCACTAAAGGTTAAACCTACCATATTTGTGTAAATACTTAGCATGGAGGTAAATGAAAACATATAAAATGATTTCATAGTGTGATAAGGAGACCTGATAGACGGGAAAGGTGTAGATGAAAATAAATGGCTTACCCCAAATCTTGTGGAAAAGCTAGGTGAAGGTGAATGGGGTTCTTTTATATGAGGTCACATCATGAGGTTATAAATTATTATGGGATCCTTAGCTCTATGTTTTTTTTGTTGATGAAAAGGATCATTTTAGCCATGTAATCTAGGTCATGTTCATCTTCTATAAAAAATAAGGGGTTGTGTTGTGGAAGAATAAGGAGGAGTTCCATAGTTGGTAGTGTGAGTGGCAACATGAACATTACTTTGATCTATGTTAGGTGTCATAAAGTGTGTTTTAGGAAACCTATTGGGATTAGTGAAATGAATCATGTTTTTTTATTTAAATATGTATTATCATCAAACAAAAAAATCATGATAAAGGAAGGAAGCTAAACACTTGTTATAAATGAGGATAAATTAGTCGACACTTTTCTATAAGAAAATAAGTAGGATAGGATACAAAATACATATTTGAAGAGGTAAATAATGTTTTTTAGAAGGGTTAAAAGACTAGCCTATGAGAGACTAGGTTGGATAAAATGATTATGTTCTGTGGAAAGGAAAAATGACTAGTTTGTGAGAGACTAGGTCGAATAGAATGACTATGTTCTATAAAAAGGAAAATTGACTAGTTTATGAGAGACTAGGTTGAATAGAATGACTATTTTTTATAGAAAGGAAAACTTTAGGTTGCACAGTCAAGTAGGTTAATTGTGTTTTGAGGGTGAAGACAAGTTTTGATAATTATGACTCTAAACAATCTAGTGTATAATTATCAAATAAATTGAAATAAATACATAGGCAATTAGGCCAATCTAGTTGTGGTACACAACACAAACTTATACCAATGCTAGCCAATATAAGTTTTTAAATATAACATATATTTGATAAAGAGTAAATATCAAAGCGAAAAATATAAATATTAATCTATGTAGTCATTCTTAAATGTTTTAAATTATATCTTTAAAAATAAATGTGATAGGGAGTTCAGCGTTAGAAAGAAACTAGAAAGAGGTAAGCTAAAGATGGTTTTAGGTTGTTAAGGCTGAAATTGATATGTATTGGTGATGGTATTAGATTGGTATTGAGGTTTACCCCCTTAATTCATAATCCCACAATGATAAGGGTGTTGAGTGATTTTCTAATATATACCATCAACCACATATTTATACTCGACCAAAAAATTGAGTCAACTTCCCCCTTGGTGATGAAATCTAAGTAGGTAGACCTTGGGTAGAATTTTTTAATGCTTTTTGATATTTTTTGGTTTGCAAGTATGTGAATAAAATAAAATCAGTGTGACTAAATCAATAAATTTGACCTTCCTAGTTATACTATGTGTGTTACTCTAAGTAATCAAGCATCAAAATGAAAGATGAATTAATTAATAACAATATGAGTTAATTCCTTTGCTTGAAAATTAATGGGTTGATCAAGTTGATCGAGTATAAAAACATTACAAAATAGAATCATCTTGATCAATTCTATTTGTTGAATAAAATGCCAAAGAAATATAGTTGAACAAGTCAATGGAGTCTCCTAGGTAAGAAATAACTACATAACTAAGTTGATCCAATCAACCTGGTTTACTAGTTCTATGAAAAATAAGATTGTAATGAATAAAATAAATGACTAAGTTGGTGAGAATAAACCTAATGATTTAATAATATTGAATTGCTATTTTTATATATTATGTTATCTATATGAGTATTTTAACCTAATAATAGAGTCAATTGAGTCCTATAACCTATATACAAAAAAATCAAACTAAGTCAATCGAATCAATCTAGTTGTCTATAGTTGAAGAGGAAATGCATAAATCCAAATAGAGTTGATTAAATCAACTATGTGTTAAACCTATGCATATAATGTTAGATTGAGTCAATAGATTCGATCCATGGATATAAAAATGAAATGAATAAGAAATAAAAATAAATTAAACTATGAAAGAAAACCTGCAAGATTTAGTTCCACATTGGTTTCACCATAATGTATAAAAGGGAAAGTGAAATTGATCTATAAATCAATCCTAGCTTGGATAAGATAAATCAAACTATCAATTCCACTTGTTGGTACATATATACAATTAGAGTCATGACTAATATAGATCCTATAGACCTAACCAAGGGGTCTCTTAACACACAATATCACTACAGAGGGTTCCAAAGCCTCTAGTCAAGCAATACCACACAATAACCCTAGCTAAGTCCTATGGGTTTATAACAATGTAAATTAAATCTAATATAGTGTTTACCAAATCTTTTGGCACAAATGGGGGATAATAAAAATAAATAATAAACATGAAAATAAGAACTCTACTCAAGTCAATGTATAGGTAATCCTAATCATGGAGATATAAATACATTCACAAGCCAATACATGCAAATCTATCTACTAATGAAAGATGAGTAATATTTAGGAATACTTACCTTAAATATGAACTCATCGAGCCTAAATATCTCCCTTAGACAATGGAATTTTCTAATAGGTTGTTTTGGTTTGTAAGGATATCTAAGATAGGTTAGTTCTAGGTTACAAGACTTCTCCTATGCGTCTAAAAGGCTTTTCCCACAAGACAAGATTCTTCTCTCCAAAGAAAGTATGAAACCCTAAGCAATGACTCCTCAAGTAAAATTGAGGATAAGAAAATAAATATGAATAAATGAATGATTCTCTCTATTTGAAATTAGGTGAAGGATGTGTATATATATCTATATCTAACCCTAAACCTTACCATAATTTTAACCAATATAGTCAGCCTAGTCGAACTAGTTGTTTAGTAAATAGAATAGTTAGGTCCTAAAATAAGTTGGTTGGGTCGAATTATTCCCATAATGTGCTCAATTAATAAAATAGGTTCAACCCATTAAACTATGTTTAGAGGATGGTAAAATAGGTTTAGCTTAGGTAGGGGCTATTTAAGATAGTGAATTTCTTGGAAGAGCATGTAAGGGAGGTGTTAAAGCCTAGAGAAGCATATAGGAGGGGCATGTGTTGGTTGTAAGTGGTGGCATAAGGAACAAAAATCTTAAAAATTACCAATGGTCTACCCACCCCTTTATCGATGCACCCCTTAAGGTATGTACTCAGAGAGATTAAGACTCAATGGGTTCATGTAAGAGAGAAAGCATCAATAATTGATAAAGTTTTAAAATATTATGTGTATACAGTATCCTTCATATATATTATTCATATTGTGATTACTATATTTGGTACATTTATTGATATATCTTGTCTATATTGGGGGATGATGTTATAGTGGGGAATTTCACTTGTCCTTATTTAAAATATACAATTTATGCATATCACTTTCCTCTCCCTTTTTCCTATTACAACATTAATTTCTAAGCTTCAATTGTGGCCTAACAATGAGTTTTACTTATTTTTTGTTTAATGTGATCTAAATAAGATAACTATGAATATTCAAATTATGTAAAATATAATAGTAATCATATAAATATAAATATAAAAGGGTAGATAGATATTTCATTTACTATATTTGGAGTGGAAAAAGTGATGGAGGAGAGATGTGGTTAATTCTAATTTTTTAACTCAATGTATTCATCACTATCCTTAAAACAACTTTTTATCTTCTATGTAACTACTTGGATTAGGAAATAAGAAATCAAACCCCATGGGGATGTTACCATATGTAGTCATATAAATCAACATTTAATGTTAAAATAATACACTTATGACCATCCCATTACACGTTCTTAGATCATGCCTAATTCCAAGTCTCTATGTCATTATTCCTCTCTATGTAAATGATCCCTATCTTGATCTAATATAGATGCATAATTATTCATAATCTTCACTCCAGATAGCCTAGTCTCATTCTCTAACTGATTTACACTTTAGCTTAGCTTTTTATTATTACCAGACAAGGCCACTCCTTTAGAACTATCCAACCTACTGGTAGTGTCTGAATCCCTCAGTGACATCCTCCTATTAGATAACAACTAATTGCTCAAATTTAAAAGCACCTAATGGGTTATTTTGCATGTTTTATAAGACCCATCTAAGGAATTTACCAAAAGATCACTATAAATCCACATTTCAAACCATTTTTCACATAAAAGGATAATACATGGAAAAACACTATAACATCTAACTTCATATTGAGGGAAAATCACCTATTCTTTATAATTAAAAGTCCACATATCCATAGTATCCTTGAGCTAAGTCTATATACACCTCAATGATCATAAGTCATGGTTGAAGCACATTAATTACATCAAGATTGTACCAACATCTAGAATTACACTAGTATTTCACACACACCATTGTAGCATGGGAGAACTATATGGATTTTGATCCCTATTTAAAGTATTGGTATGTATGCGGCACTCAACATAGGGGACATTGAGGTCTAGCACAACTTCAACTATTAACCCCTTTTTCTATTTTATTCCATTCATTCCTCATTTTATATCAATCTAGGTTTCAAGTGAATACTAAGGTACATAGTGGCTTTTGTATCCAATCATGATCATAAAATAAATACATAGGACCAACAAGTGATAGAGCATAGATCTAAATTTTAGTAGAGGGTAAGAACCCTACCAAACACCAGTGCTCCCTACAAACTATAGCATAGGCCAGCCCTATCTAATTAGCATGGATTCATCTAGAGATTAAGTAAAGCCAAGTTCCCGATTTATAGTCATCACATACACTCACATAGTAAGATCTATATCACATACACAATCTTACATTTTTTAATTTCTAGCTAAGTACTTTATCGATGTTATTTCCCCTTTAGCATATTTTTATATATTTAGCAAGTTCCAAATCATAAATAATTTATTTATTTCAAATCTTAATATTCTTACTTTACACATAATTTTATCATAATTAGGACTCAATCATTTTCTTATTTCCCCAATTTTGATAAAACATCAGTGAAACTCAAACCTGTACAGTGACCAGTATTATCCAAGATTCACTAGTACTATGCTTGTTGACTATGTAGATCTATGATGCCTCAAACCACTATGTTTGAACCTATAGATACCTCATGTATATGCACTTAACTTCAATTTTGTGTGTTTTAAACACCATAATCTAGTGTTAATCACTTGATAATGTCAGTATTAACCTACCTTCACCTACATGACTTGTACATACACATGTATCTTTCACACACATCTCACCAATCCATTTTCTTTTTATAATCCTAGCCTTCCCAATTTTTTATTATTCACCTACAAGATCTGCCTATTTTATGCCTAAACTACTTATTATCCTAATTACATTTTCTCCTGATCATTATATCATTATTCCTATATTTCTAGACACTTAGATCATTCTCATATAACTCCACATTTCAAAATTTATCCACCTATGTTGAACTCAATTTTTCACCTAGAAGCAATTGTTTAACAAATTTAAAACATACTTATAGGTTTTTTTTAAGTTCCACATGTTAGTGGTGTAAAAATTTACCCAAAAAATTGTATATTCATAAAAAAAAAATGTCAGCCTATTTTCTATCGAGAACTCACTTAGAAATTACTAAGTAAACATCTATTCATCACTCACACATTTATAAAGACCTCCCTGAATCTCTTAAATCAAAATTAGTCACAAAGACAGTCCTAACCAAGTCCAAAGAACCTAATCCAAGCAAGGTTTTCCATTCTCAATCATTGAAATATGAATTAAAGGTTGAATCCATACTAAATGATTTATATTACACATGTACATCTAACCAAGAGAACCACATGTGGTTTAATTTCTATTTGGAGTATTAGAAATATAGGTATCACTCAATCATTTAGTAAGGGGTGGTTGGGGTCATCTCAATCCATATATATTCCCTTTTTATAGCTTGAACCTAGTGTCAAAAGTGGATCAATAGTGTCTAAGTGGATAAATGTTTTCTAGAATTATTCACATAACAAGCTTTTGATATCACATAAAATGACCAATTACAAGCAAGCACAACAATGTGTGGAATATTTGGGAACATGACATAGGGATGAGTCTGTCAAAGTTTAAACACCTTCATCTAGTGTAGGTATCTAGTTTCCACTAGATTCATCCATCTAGGCCTAGATAGTTGGTCTCTAAAGTTGATTCACTCCAAATTATTATGATTTGGTCTATCCAAGATCAAATGCAAACTAAGACATGGCTCACATGGAGATATAAGATGGATAGGCAAGAATAGGATAACTAAATTAATAACATTATATAACAACTTATTCATGTAATTTTTATTTAATATTCATGTAAAACACAAAGGAGGATAAGATAGTTTATATCAACATCAAACCTTGATTATCTTGTCCTATTGGCCACAAGAATAGGCATATATTATTTTCCTATAAATGTGGCTAACATTGGAAGGTAATAGTTACCCATCCATAACTAATTCAAAGCCTATGGTAAATATATTAATCAAACTAGGATATAGAAATTTCTAATTTATCTTAATAATGTGCAATTATTAATATTTCACACACACACACACACACACACACACACACACACACACACACACACACACACACACACACACACACACACACACACACACACACACACACACACACCCCTTAATTTTAACTTAGGAAAGTCTAAAGTAAAATTCATGAGGCTTAAAATTCTATAGAATAGGTCCCAAAAACTAGAACTGATTAGGTACCTATATATAAATATAGTGTGATGTTGAGTGTCTTTATGGATACCAACTCGTAGTTCTAGAATACATGGGTGTTGAGTGCTTGTAATCACCAAGTCAAACTAAAAATTAGTGTTATGTATTAATCTCACTCAAAAGAAACATTGATCTTAAAAAAGTGAGTAGAAAATACCCAAGGATACATTGCACACCCATCCCCCACAATGTTGAAATGGGTAAAGATGATGATAGCAATGGATGTCTTTCATCATTTGATGGCTAAGAACAAAAGTAGATGAAATTTGAGAAAAAGGTGAAATCAGGAGGAAAGGACTCATATAGGTCCAAAGTGACTAGCAAATTGGTCAAATTATTCTAAAATTCTACAATAATATTCTTGTGGGGATACCTAACCAATGTCCCTAAATAAATTCCACCAAGTTATTTTGAAAAGGTTGGATCCATGAAACTAAAATGTGGGCATAATCCACACTCTAACAATATTGTGTAGAATTAAAATGAACACTTACTGAAAAAATCATGATATATGCATGAGTGGTACAATTCCACTATTTAAACACCAAAATATTCATAGTGTTTGATACCATACTATTTATCTCTCGTAATGTAGAGATAGTCATAATATAAAGGAAGATGCCAATAAATATAAAAGAGTGCAATAATTAATCTCATTAAAAGATGAAACATACTACAATCCTTATATGGGTATTGAAAAATATTGTGCTTGATAATATAGCCATGTACAATCATGGAATTTAAACTCAATGATTATTGTGCTAAAAATAATAAAGCACAAATGCACACAAAAGTGTTTATTTTAAAAAAAGAGATAGAATATATCTAATAAAATGTAATGAGATACATAAAAGGGGCCTTATATGTCTTTAAAGTAATGGAACAATAGTAATTGGTAGATTAAACTAACCATTGACTACTCAAGATGGTAAATAAACCCACAACAAACCAAAATGTCCTACATGAGTGGTATAGAAATATTACTTCAAACAATTATAAATCAACATATTTTGGAGATTCTAAAATTTTCTCACCACAAGGATAGATCATCAAGTCAAAATGTTGAATAGAACAAGGAACTAAGGAATTATCTACATAGTTGATATGAATCCACTACTTGAACATGTCTAATAAATGCTTAAGTAGTTATGCCTATAACATGCCAATGTGAATAGAGATAAAAAAATCCTCAATAATGTCGTGTTAGGTGCCTTGTATAAAGTAAGGAAAAATAGTGAATTTTTAGATCCAAATGACTATAAGGTTGCATAGAATGTGAAAATACATGCAAATTATAAAAATGGACTCTATGTGTAGAAGATTACAAGAGATAGTCAGAAAACTATAAAATAAATTTTATTTTTTGGAGTCTAAATACATTTTAGACTAGGCCCCACCCTTTGATCTTCAACAAAGGTATTTATAAAAGGTGAATGTGCTACTAAAAAATACTTAAAAATAAATTATAGTCCCCTCATGAAATTTTGTCTTTATATTTTTAATTACAAAAGATGGGTTTGGTGACAAAATCCCTAGCAAGGTCTATGGGTAACACCCCTCAGAGGGTCCAAGGGTAGCACTTCCAACATGCTTCCACATAATTTGGAGATTGTGTGACCTTATAAATATCCATGGTGTAAGCCAATTTATCCCAAAAATATCTCTACCTTACAATAAAAGTTTCCCTATTTTACAATAAAATTTCCCCCAATTGGCAAATGAATCCCTCCCATTGAAAATAATTGCCCCCTTTCCTTAACAAAGTCTATATTAAAAATGTTTTTCTATTTTTTATTTGTTTAAAATAAAGGCCAATTGTTAAGTGCTTAGTCATCCATGTCGAATAGAATCCACATGGAGGATGGAACTCGTAGTGGTGTTGTGTAAGACATAACATATGCTTGAGTGGAGGAGGAGGTATGAGATTGGATTCAAATGTGTAACATTGATTGATAAATTGAATAGGCATAGGGATCATGGTTAAGGGCTTAAAAGGAGTGAATTTTGGCATTAGACCAGGTAGTGGTGTGGTGGAGAAGAAAGGGGCATTATAAGCAATAGTGGACAAATTAACCAATAGTGAATGAACTTAGTCAATAACTACTTCCATTTACATTGAACTTGGTACTCACACCAACCTAAACTTTATATTAGTACTAACCCCATTCCAAACTTCTTCATTTGTTGAGAAAATAAAATATATTGAATAGGATGAATGATTCTTCCATAATAAACCATGTAATAATGATTAATAATTGTAAGGTCAAGGCATACATAGTAGTATGAAAGGAGGATGTATGACCTCAAAAAAATGAATAGGTCATGGGTAGTGCTCCAAAAAAAATTCATAATAAGGACTATAACACAAGATTCATATAGTTCATATAGACTATATGGTTATCTATAAAAAAATAATAGTAACCCCCAAAACAATATTTATAAATAAATATGCAAACACCTACAATTTTACATTCAATACATACATTTTTTAACCTTCTAAATGTAATGGTGGTTGTTATATCACTCCATTATTCACTAAAAAAAAAACCAAAAAATTCTAAAACTATCCTACTCTATGAATCTATCCTAAAATGTTTCTAGTACCATATTGGTATCTGGTTTAGCCTAAATCAAATGTGAACCAAGACATAAATCACATAAAGAAATAGGATGAAAAGGATAGAAGAGGAGAAATGAATGAATAAATATGTATACTAATTTATTCTTATAATGTTCATTTCATGTTCATGTAAAAAAAATGATGATAATAGAATATATGGAAAAGTCAGACCTTTCTTCTCTTATCCTATTGGCCACAATGATAGGCACATATTGTTGGCCTATAACTATGGTTATTGTTGGATGGAAATAGTTGTACATCGTAACCAATTCAAAACTTATAATAAATATATTAAACCACCTAGGTGTTTAACACTAATTTGGATGTGGATCATATTTATTGGTTAGGGTTAAGTATATATAAATGATAGGGTACAAGGGTGAATATCAAATCTACATAAGGCAAATTAATATGCTAAACTCAGATGTACCATATGCTGAGTTTATAAAATTAAGATAGGATATTAATGGAAATTATAACTTTTTTAGATATATAAATGACATAAAATAAATACTTAGTTGTTTCTAATGCTAATATAATGTTGGATCTATTATAAGCATGAAAGATGCAATAATATAATTCTATAAAAATTATCAGATTCTAGATTTAGTGCCTCTAGCTTTTTGGATAGTTATGTTTTCATAGGATAGCTGTATTGATGTTAGTGTCTAAGTTTGATGCTAGTGTCATATATGTAATATTCACTCAAAAAGGATGTAACCTCATATATTCTTCTATATATTTCTTCACCTTTGTTTTGATGCATTTATATTTGGGTCATGGACTATCATTCCTAGTGAAATGGCAAAATCCTAGCTTTGCATTTTCAATGTGACCTTGGGGGAAAATGGGTTAGTGGGTACATGGTGTCAACCTGACCCATAATGAACCCATTTTCAAATGGTGATAATACATATCCAATACTCCAAAAGAGGGCCTCATACTCATTTATTTCTCCCTTACGTGTTGACTTATGTGTGAATCATGTAATGTGTAAACCAAGTAAAACAATGACCTGGCTTGTAACTTGGAAAATATGACCTTATGACCACTCCTTTAGTACTTCAAACATGTAGTTAGGTTTCTCCTTTGACTAATATCATATTAGGGTAGAATATGAAATATTTTGGTAATTTGAATGCCTTTTTAGTGCTTCTTTAGTGCTTGTTTGGTGTGATTAATAGGTTTCATAGGTGGTGAATGAATGAGGGTTGATATTGTATTTATACCAATCCTATGAGGAGATAAATCAAATTAAATCACTTAGGCTGACCATTTTAATATATTTAATTTGTAAATTGGATGACTTAAGGGCATTAGACACTTGCATCAGTCCAGGATAGTAACATCAATGTTATTATCTATCCCAGACATTTGTGTCTAGGGAGGATAGCAAGCACATGCTCAGAACTTGCAAAGGTATAAGATAAGTAAATTTTAAACATTTTAGTCAAGATGGTATTTTTTTTTCATCAATATAAGGCTATTCATACTAAGAGATAGGCTAAGGGGCAATAGATACAATATATGTGAGGCTCATGGAAGCAAGGCATGTGTAGAACTAAGATAAATAGCTAGGGTCTAAGTTTACTAAGTGTACAAGACTAAGGTGATACATAATCACAAAATATAATTTACATTTTCCTCCCCTTTAATTTAGTAATTAAATTTGTATTTTAAATGAAAGGAATAAGTTCATGAGTGTGTATACACACTTTATCTTTGTTTGATTTAAATTTGAGTGCTTTGTTGGAGCCTGGTTTGAGTGTTTTGCTAATGGCTGACTTACAACCAAGAGCATGTTACAGTGTATAATCAATGCATATAATATAAGTCAAAATTACTTAAAATATATTGAAATTGAAAGAGCGAGGTTTATGAATACACACATGTATTGATGTAACTACCTTTCCTATTGTCAAGTTGTTTTTGCAAAAGATGTATCATTTTAAGGATCTAAAATTGAGATTAGGATACATGTAGATAAATATTTAAATTAAATGTATCCAAAGAGATAGAGAGATAATTTATAAGGTTTATGCCCCCAACTTTGGAATAAAATTGAGTTACCACCTGGAAGTTAAGATCAACTATGTAACCCAATGATACTTATAACCTATTTCCCTCACTATTTGTGGAGAAATTTGAAATTTGAAATAAGTGTCAATGTGGATAACATGTTTCCAAAACATGCCCCCCACTATAATTTATAAGTTGTGAATGTGTGGAATCCATGTTCATATTACATGCCCCCACTAGATTTAATAATTATGTAAAGTGTGGAGAACATGCTTCCCAAGCATGTTCCCACTAATATCCCCCCCTTTGAGGTGAGGGAAGATAGGAACTGTCCAAACTGTCCAAATGATAATCTTTACTTTGGGAGAATTATCATTTGTATCGTTCCTTTCAATGTAAAACAACAATCTGTATGGTGACCATGCATTCTATCATATGCACAATAATATTTGTATTTTCCTATATGATACATGAGAGGTAATATAATCAAATTATTTCTAATAATATCCTTTATAATCTCACTTGACCTCTTATCAAGATTTTGTTCACTTGTAGAATCATTGGTATTAGGTGACTTTGGCTTTGGTTTCCATGATTAGTTCTTATAAGGCACATAATTGGTATGTGAAGATGCACACACATAGTTCATAGTAACATATTTTATATTATTTTTATATGAAATATGATTTTCCAATAAATTGGTTTTTGAATTTAGGGATTGATTTTTTTTTTAACTCTTTTATTAACTTGCTCATACTATCAATTTGATCTTGTAGGGTTTTATGGTTACCCTCTTTGGGCATAATAGGATGATCCACCTTTTTATTTTAAGGAGTGATAGTATGAACCTATTTATATGGATTATATCTATCACCTTCCTAGGGTTAGGAGGAGTAAGCTTAGTTTTATCCATTTAAAATGTCTGAAAAAACTAATATTAGAATAGGATAAGCAAGGGAAACAAATGCCAAGGAACAATCAATCATTACTGTAAGGATATATAATTTTTAGGATATTGGATTATTTTTTTTAAAATATTAGATAGGTTTTTATATAATAATATGAAAAAAAAATGAACCCAAAAAAATAGGGAAATAAAAAAACATGTACAGCCTGTGGATATAAATTTACTAAAAATAGTAAATTTATAAATTTGGAAAATCCATATAATATTTTGGCAAACTGAAAGAGGATTTTGTATATATAAAAATATTTATGAGAAACCACTAAATAATTTGAATTTTTATCTAATATTAATCATAAATATTCCAAATAGTTTTTGAATGCTTCATAGGTAAACCCTAGAATATTCCAAATAAAGAATCAACAATTATGATAAATTAAAAATATTTTTCAGAGATCTGAGAAAGGTTTTTGAATCAAATATGATTTTTTATGAAAAATATAAATTAATTTTAAAATAATTACACCATTCACCTTGTATTCCAATATTTAATAAAAATATTAAATTATAAAAATTGCAGAAAAACATTTCCAAATTTTGGTGAAAAAAGATTTTTTTTTGCATATGATAATATGAGTATAAAATACCTCTTAAGAATTTTTAAATAAACTTGTTTTGAGGATGAAATAAATTGATCAATGATGAATACACTTTAAATAATTTCCACATGAATCCCTTGTGACTAGAGGAGTTAAAACCCTAGGGTATAACTTTAGATCTGAAAATCCATCACAATAAGATGAAACCCTAGGAGGCTTGGAATCCCTAGATTAGAAAAATTTATATATTCACCTATGTTAGGTTCTCCAAATGTTTAACCCTAATTATATATGTATCTTATTTAGTGGTTAGGGTTAATTATATATAAACGATAGGGCATAAGGGTGAATATTTGATCTACAATAGACCAATTAATGTTCTAAATTTAGATGTACCATATGTTGAATTTATAAAATTGAGATAAGATACTAATTGAAAGTAAAAATATGCTAGATATACAAATGACATAAAATAAAGTACTTAGTTTTTTATGGTGTTAATAAAATTTTAGATCTAGTACAAGAAGGAAGTATGCAGGAATACAATTCTAAAACAATTATCAAATTCTAAATCCGGTGCCTCTGGCTCTCTAGATAGTTGCATCTACCTAGGATAGTTGCATTGATGCTAGTGTTTTAGTTTGACACTAGTGTATTGTACTAAATATTAAATAAAATAGGATGAAACCACTTATATTATTATGGGTTTCACTTCAATTTCACTCTAGTGTATTCATATCTAGATCATGGACTATCATTCTTAGTAAAATGGCAAAACCCTAGATTTGCATCTTCAATGTGACCTTGGGTAAAAAGGGTTAGTGGGAAAACTATGTCGAGCTAACCCAAAATGACCCCACTATCAAATGGAACTACCTACATATCAAATACTCTAGAAGAGGGCCTCAGACTCATGTAGTTCTCCCCTATGTATTGGTTTTTGTGTGAATCATGTAGTGTTTAAATCAAGTATAATAGTGACTTAGCTTGTAACTTGGAAAATATTACCTTATGACTACTCTTTTAGTACTTCAAACTTGTATTTGGGTTTTTCCTTTGATTTATATCAAAATAAGGTAGAATAAGAAATATTTTGGTAACTTGAGTGATTCTTGAGACTTTTTTAATTTGATTGCTAAGTTTCATAGGTGGTGAGTGAATGAGGTTTGATATTGTATTTATATCAATCCTGTCAGGAGATAACTAGCAGTAAAGCCTATCCACTAGGATTACCATTGTAATACATTTAATTTATAAATTGGATGAATTTAGGGCATTAGATACTTGCATTAGGATAAGACAATAACATCAATGCTAATATTTATCTTAGACATTAATGTCTAGGGAGGAGAGTAGGCATAGGCTCAGAACTTACAAAGGTATAATATAAGTACATTTTAAGCATTCTAGGTAAGAAGGAATATATGTGTCATCAATATAAGGCTATGTAGACTAAGATATAGGCCAAGGGTCAAAAGATAGAATACATGTGAGGTTTACATAATCAAGGCATGTGTAGAACTAAGAGGAACAATTAGGGTCTGAGTTTGCTAAGTGTACAATACTGAGGTGCCATATAATCATAAAATATCATCTACACTAGGGATATAGGAATTTATAATTTAAGTTAATAATGTGTAATTATAAATATTCACCAACACATATCTATTTTTAGTCTTTTATTCCACCTACACAGTCTTATATTTGGTCACAAATACTTGATTATATAAATTTTGGCATGATTTAATTTAATTGACTTGTGCACTTAATCTAAACCTATTTCTCCATGTCTCCATATCCTAAGAACCCATATGAACCTATTTATTTTCTAAATTGATATATGACACCTAAAAAAAATGTTTTAACAATCGAAAACACCCTTAAGCATCTATATGGATAGATCCAAACTGAAAGGCCACACATTTCCCTAAATGACAAAAACATCCATTAGGGGATGATGTGGTATATGTTTTTTTCCCCTATAAGATGATCCTATCCTTAAACATTGAATGGTATTTTTATTTTTATTTTTCCCTCATTTACTTTTTAATTTATGTTTTTATGATTCCTAGCATGTGGTTTCCCCTTTTGGATTGCTATAAAGGCATACTCAAGTCACCTATTCTACCACTTGGCAATTTCAATACAAATGAATACTTATAGTATTTTACATTGAGAAAATAGTTTCTATTCTTCCTAATTATGATTCTATGAATTTAAAACAATTCATAGACAAGACAAATGCATATTTTATCTAATCAAAATAAAAGTATGATCAAGTATTCAAGCCATCTTTAGAAGTAGTCATATAGTCAAAGGAACATAATTTCACAAAGCACTCTAAGTGGGAGATCTACATGGGATTTAATTCCCTCTTTTGATTATTAGATATGTAGGTATCATTTAATCATCATGGGGGTGATTGGGGTCAGCTCAACCTATTATAGACCTCCCTTTTCCTATTTATAGGTTTTTAATCATTACAAGACCTATTAGGGTTTTAACTTTAGAAAAGTTATTTTTGAGTCTTTCACGTACTTTTGAAGGTAAAATATCTACATACATACCTAATTTAAATTTTCATATAATATTGTGACCTAATATCCTAATTTTTAGCAAAAGAAAAGATCAACCAGTATGGGATTATGGCGGCAGTTAATCCTATCCCAAGTTGGATGATCTTGTCCTCCATTAATTTCACTTCTATCTTCTAGGTACTTATAGATTCCAACATTCTTTGTCATTTTTATTCTTATAATAGCTTCACACAATCAAATCTTTGATATAAATTATTAAGTTTGTCATTTTTTTAGAATTAGTCTTATTTCAGTTGATTGCACTTTTTTTACTTCACTATTTTACTTTTATTTAACATGTCAAAAGTCTATTTATAGCATTATGTTATATTCTATTGAATTTATATGAATTAGAGTTAATTCACATATTAAATAAAAGTATGGTAAAGCATATTGGTGAACCCATTTTTCATTTGAACATATTGTTTCAAAAATATTACCTTAGGGTTTAGATAAATTCTTAAATATTCAACACTAAAATAATATTCTTTTGACCTTGGATCTAAATATGACACTAAAATAAATTTTTATTGACCTTAGATTTAATAGTTGTCACTGAAATATCTTTATTTTTACCTTTGATTATGATATCTGACACTGAAAGTATTTTCTTTTGACATTAGATTTCATAATAATTTATTAATATTCATACACAAAAAATTACCTTATGTTTCTAACATTTCAGTACTTTATTACTCTCATTTGTAACAAATATATGGCTATAATATATGGCATTTTTTATTTCAAACTTTTTTATCTTATATTACATGTTGTATTATCTTAATAAGTAAAATCACTAACACTCGTGTAATAAAACAAAACACATCACATAAATTATTAAATTTTTATAAATTTGAGCATGACATATGAACAAGAGCAGTTATACATTTATAATGATATAGATCTTTTTTTAATAAATAATCAAGGGTTAAAGGGGGGCCTCTCCCATAGTACTGATCAAACCAAAAACCTCATAAGCCTTACATAAAATCCATGAAGGAACAAGTGGAAAAAAATATCCACACCCAATTATAGCCAAAAGGAAACCAAAATTTCACTAAGGAAATACAATCCTGATAATACCAAACAAAACCAACTCTAACCAATCCAATAGGACCACCAAACAAAAAAGCCCAAAAACTAACAAAAAACTAGCATTAAGCATAGGTAGAAGATAAAGCACTAAAACACTCCAGGAGATGGATCCCAATTCTCTACCTCTAATAAGGGATTTTCCTAACCTCCTACTATAGTCATAGCAACCTCCTCCTATGTGACTAAGCTCCTCACACCTAGTACCACATCTAAACCTGCCCTAGTTCATCCCTTTGAAACTAAGCATGTACCAACCTCAAATATCACCAACTCACTACAAGGATAATCCACCCATCTAAAGAAAATTCTAGTACTCAAATAGGGGGTGGCATTTCCTTACCACCCTTAAATATATTGACCAATAATTGAGCCACATCCCTTACCCTTAAAGCATAGTGTAGCACCAACACATCCTTAAACAAAGGTAGGGGAGCCCTCATAGCTTCAACATCCACCATATAGATTCTCCTCCCAATGTGAACTAGTAATTGAATGACATCCTAAACTTAATAGACTAATGTCAAAACATTTACCAATCAAGCCTCCAACTCCTATAAATATGATAAAGGAATAATACCAGTCGTTTCCCTACCCAAGAGAGGGAGAACAATTTGGATTTTTTTGGGAAACTCACAATGGATTCCACTAGACCCATATGATAATGAGACCTATCACACCCTTATCCACCTCCTTCACAACACCTTTATCCTCTATAATCAACAATAAATTACCAAGAAAAAATGATGTTAAGTTTGAATTTACCTTAACTCTGTGAGCAGTTCTCAGAAAGACAAACCCCACCAAGGCTTTTATCACTTTCATAATATGTCTTGACTATACCATGAACACATGATTGATATTGACTTCACTAACTTCTCCCTCAAAACATATATCTCTCAACTCAACCCTCACTCTCAGTAAAGGATTGCTAAGGATAATTTGCATTAAATGCTCCATTATTTACTATGTCTAACACTAAAACCCAAATGTTCTAATCTAAACACAAAATCATATAGATAACTAAACACATAGATGAGGTAATGAAATAAATAAATATAAATATCATTCCCCACTTGACACAAGCCATATTAAAAACATCAATCAATTCATGGCATAAAAATCAATGATTGCAAACACCAATTTTGAAATCCTCCCAAAATACCCACTTGACACTCCCCTATAAGGAAAAAAATCTTAGAGCTTGAAAACACAAGGAGGCACCATAGTCCAATCCCCCCCATGAATTATCACTAAATAAATCCTTAGCCTAATCAATACTCTGGTTGGCCAACAAATTCATTGATGAGTTTGCTTCACAAAAATAATGAGCAACTTCCTAAGAGGAAAGAAAACTTAGATAGTCCCAAGCCTATCCCAAAATGTTTTCAATATGCCACATACATACATGCCTATTATGTAAAGCTTGGATCATGATCATCAAGTCTCCTTTGATTATCACATTATAAATGACATAGTACACCACCAAATTAATCCCCAAGGATAACACTTGAGCCTTAGCTACATTATTAGTCACATTGACCAATTTAAACAAAGTTGTATGTATCAAAGAGCTAGTATAGTCTTAAATGATACACCCACCACTAGAAGCACCAAAGTTTCCCCAAACCACCCCACCAAATTTAAGCTTAAAGACATCTAGAGGGGAAGGTATCTAATCTACATTATCTACCCAATAAGGTGTATTACTAGTTACCCTAGAGCCATTAACAAGGAAAATGTTAGGTAATAGGATTTGTTTAATTAGATCCAAAACTGATTGGGAAGAGTAACCATAACCATGGATTATGGATTACCTTGTCACATTCAACACAAGGTTTAATCCACCTATCAAACCCCATGACATTTAATAGTGAGTTGACTAGTCCACTACATCAGGTACCCTCACAACTGATTTTTAAGAGCCTAGTGTGGGAAAGACACTATAGTGGTGGTCATCTTGGGGAATGGAACCCAAGACCTCCCAATTCTAGCACTTAGCTCATATACCAATAAGTTATCCCCACCAGGTTGATAATGATATAGATCTTACTCATAATCAATTTTAGGTGTTATTCAATTCCCATTACTGTAGCATTCAATCAGAGGTTTAACTAGTTATAACTAGATAACAAAGGACATGTATGACTCTATTTATTAGTCCTCTTCCTAGACCTCAAAGTGTTAATAGTTACCATCTTGCTCCCATTATTTTCCTATGGCTTATATTTGATTCTATGGTCCATGTTTTTAATGACCAAAGAGGTATGACACCACATCATGGTGATAATTAACATGTTCATCCTCAACCCTATCTACCTCTTACAAGACAAGTAACTAAATCTAAAGGATATAATATTATGGATCAACTAAAAAATACTTGTGCAAAATTTTCAATTTTGGAGTTACTAAAGAGTTCATTGCTTTATAAATATATATTATATGTTATATTAAGAGATAATAATATTCCCAATGACACACACCTTTTTTATTTTTCTTCCATTATGATCACCTATAAGGATACTAGGAAGATCATTACCTTTGAAGATGAGGAATTACCAACACAAGATGTAATCACACAAAATATTCTACTATTAATTCATGTTGTAATATAAAATAAAGGAACAAAGTGGCTTTTATTTATTTTTTGTCATGAATAAACATTTTTAGTAGTCTTTTATTACAACAATTAGGTGTTAACATTGATAACCTCCAACAAATATATCAAACTATCAAAGGATTTGATGATTCACCAAGACAACTACTAGGGATGATATCCTTATATGTAACTTTGGGACTAAAAATAATTTATAATCCATTTCATGTTGTGCCTAATAACCTACATTATAATATACTATTGAGGTGACCATATATACGCATAATGGTAATAGTACCATCTAAATTACATAAGTGTCCTAAGTTCATGCATGAAGGATACATGTATGAATTTTTCATGGATGATAACCCTTTCCAATTTCATAAAATTCAATCATATCAATCATAATCTATTGATATAACTATTGTCTCTACCTCTCAATTCATCCCTTGGGACCAAAAATTCACATATGAAATTGAGAAGTCAAGTACTAATAACAAGCAAGTAGAGTAATAAAACATACAAATGGATCAACAATACTTACACCAAGCAAAGAAAGAACTTGAGAAAATTAAAATAATAAAAAAAAATCCTAATAATAACTTCAAAAATTACAAGAGGAGCAAGCAAGATTACATAAAGAACATTTTCACCAAAAATAGTTAGGAAGTCAGAAGTTAAAAATTGAGCAATGTGGGAAAGACAAGTTACAAAAAGAACAATGGTTATAAAAGGAATAATAAAATATAAAAAAAATTCATCAAGATAATACATATCAAGAAAACTCTACTCTTGATTTACCTTTATTATTCAACTTTGAGATACAAGATGGTAAGGTTTTGGACTATTATGATAGTGATGATTATGAATCTAACATGATTAATATGATAGATGATCAAATATACAAGTTAAATTTCAATTCTTTAGATGAATATTTATTTCATATTTTATTTACACCCATTGTCCCATGGGTTTATCATAGTAATTTGAAATTAATCACTAAAAAATATTTATATCCAAAGGGTAAGAATATTTTAGGTATGCTAAAAGATGATAATGTAAATAATTATTTCAATATTATCTCTCATATGGAATTTATGATCAATTCAGTAAATAATATGGAAATATCAGGTACAAAATTCCACAGTCATTAAAAAACATGCCACATCAAGATACACCCACAATAAATTTACAAATGTTATTGGATAACAATCTTATCACATTACCTACAGTTAGACATTGATTAGAAGCATGTCTTTTACATACAGAAAATAAATCATTTTATGCTTATTATAGAATCACAAGACATGATAAAGAGCATTTTAAAACAATATAAAATAAAATTACAAATTACAAATTATAGGATAAAATTCAAAAGTACAAGCATGAAGGCATTATCAAAATAATATTTCATCAACAAACATCTCTTATAAAAGGAGTTTAAAAGACATCATCTACAGATACAAAACACAAGAATCATCCATGAAAAAATACTTTATCATCATATTATATATGAAAGGATATTATTATAATAATAATCACATTGATACTACTCAAAATGAAACTATTTTTCAGTATTTGAGAATTACCATAAATAGAATATACTATCAATTACTTACATCATAGTGCATATTGGGAAGAAGCCCTTAGATATGTCGTAGACCCAATTATTTATGGACCAAAAGTTGTCAATGCCAAGGTGTGGATTATGCCTCATACACATAAAATACCAATTACATTGAGATGATCATGGTTACAAAAAATGAAGGCCATTACAGATACTAATCAACAGTGCAACAATTTTTCATACACTATTATAGATATTAATTAATAGTTCACATACCAAATGATGGTAATAATGACTAGGATATTAAAGGAGAAGAGGAATATGTGATTAAATTACATAACTCTATAATTTTAATCCTAATGAGGATTACTTGTTAAATCAGTGTTGACTACAATTAAAAAACATTCAAATAATTAAAAAATATAAAAAACAAATCTACATAACTTCTTGATTGTTGCATCATGTTACTCTATTGCTTGCACATGCAATTGATTTGAGTAATTATCCTAAGCCCTCAATTTTTTTTGAATTTTTGGCCTTTTAGCTTTTCTATTTCAATTTCCAAATCTGAATAATCCAAAACAATGATCTATTCTACCATATTTTACCACTTTATTTTTTGTTTTCATAGACTAAATTGATAGTTTAATTTGAATGACAAGGACAATAACGTCTACTAAAGGGGAAAATGTCCACCATTACTATCCCACTTTGGATGTTCCTATCCTATGCAAATGTTTACCCAAAAATCAAAATATGGGCACATAGAGCCTTAATATTTCCAATTTTTTAGACATTTCACTTAGGTTTTATATTTAAAATAGTACTTATTCATGTTAAAACTTTATTTTCTTATGTTTTATTTATCGTACATTATACATACTTAAACAAGTGTACATTTGATGAAACAAGGATTTAATGCATTCAAGCAGTAAGTAACAAAGTGACAATTGAATCTACAATCCATCTGTAGTGGTTGATTCATTAAAAATGCATAATGCATAACCTAGAGGTCCAATTCTCTCTAACATTATCTTTGGAAAATCCATTATGAAATATAACCCATTTCAAATCTTGGGTTTATAGATACCAATATAATAAATTGAGGTTTATGCATCCCATAATGGGTTTTATTTCAATTTAATTTCAATTAAATTTGTGGCTTAATCACCTTAAAAAAAATCTTCATTGTTTCAGCTAAGGAATTAACTCTCTAAGTGCTTCATGGGAAACACCAACTATCCAATGCTTCAAGGAAGCATAATCTCCAAGCAAATTCATTTGAGCAATATTAGTCTCACACATATATGTGTACTTTTTCCTTGTTTTTTTTAAATCTTTTCAAATTTAAGTACATTTTAATTTTTCAATTTTACATATGAGCATTAACTACTTTTACATCATATAATGTTTTTACATAGAACACCTTGCATGATTTGGAGCTTCTCCCAAAGGTAAAGTGTGTTGTACACACTAAGGTACTATTTCTCTTTTACTCAAGCGAATCCATTTCTATACTAAATGGGTGATAACACCTAAATTTGTTCATGAATACTTGATTATGTTAGTTTTTGCCCTATTTTACTTTAATTGACTTGTGAACTTAATTTGGACCTATTTCACTGCCTCACCCTATCCTAAACACATATATAAACCTACCTATTTTCTAAATTACTATCTAACACATAAATAAATATTCTAACAACAAAAATTTCCCTTATTCATTTGTACATATAGATCTAAACCCAAAGGCTACATGTTTCTCTAAAGGACAAAAATGTCCATTAAAGGATAATAGTGACATATATTATTGTCCCCTATGGGACATTCATGTCCTTAACCATATAATTATCATTTTTAAATTTTAATCCTCTCTTACTTTATGATCCATATTTTTAGGATTCTAAGTGTGTGGTTTCCTTTTTTAGATTTCTATAAAGGCAAACTCAAGTCACCTACTCTATCACTTGGAAATTTTAATACAGATGCATACTGACATTATTGCACATTAAGAAAAGCTTCCCTATTCTTCCTGATTCTAATACTAAGCATTTCAAGTAGTCCTTATCCAATTGAAAATCCTATTTCATGTAAGCCAAATCAAAGCATGATAAAGTATTTAATCCATATATAGATGTATTCATTAAGTTAAAGGAGCACAATCACACAAAGCACTCTAAGTGGGAGAAATATGTGGGTTGAATTTCCTCTTCAGATTATTAGATACATAGGCAACACTTAGTCATCATAGGGGTGATTAGGTTTAACTCAGCCTGTTACACTCTTGCATTTTATTATTTGAAATTTATCTTTCATTTCAATCCCTATTATGATTTCAACTTTGGAAAATTCATATACTGGTCTTTTACACACTTCCAAAGGTCAAATATTTGTGTACAAACCTAATTTAAGCTATCACAGGCAATCATGACTGAAGTTATTAATTTTAATCAAAGGAAAATATTGACTAGTAAGGGACTAGAATGGAATATAATCATGTCCTAAGTTATATGATCATGTCCTTTATCAATTTCAGTTCCATCTTCTGGGTACTTGTAGATTCAATCAATGTTTGTTAGTTTTAGTTTTCTATCAACTTCACACAATCAGATCTTAGACAAAAATAACTATGTTTTTTATTTCATTTAATAATTAGTCTTCCTTCAATCAATTTCACTTTATCAGATTCAATATTTTAATTTCATTCTACCTATCAAAAATTGATTTATAATGTTTTTCTATATTGTATTCAGATAACTCACTTGTTAATTCAAAATTTGGTAAAACACCAAGTTGTGCATAATCATCTACAATTTAAACTACTTTTATGTCAGCCATGGATACATGATATGGAAGTAAAACCATTTACATTGCACATGTGTGTTAAATTCATGCATAATATACATTTTTATACATGTATTTTAAAAAATAATCCCTTCAAATATTGTAAAATGATACAACCTAATAATGAAGGTAATTCATAATTTGATTTTATTCAGTATTGCATAGTGCCTCCATTAAGTATTATCCCAATAGATAAAATCCATGAATATGAGTTTTAATAATCAAGTAAATAAATGGAAAATATCCAATTACAAATGTATCAAGCAATGAATAAAAAATAAAGGAAACTATTTCAGTGAATTTTAGCTTATATTTTGAGAAAGGAAGAAGAGGAATCTAAATGCCGGTATGATTGGAAAATCTATTTGATTATGCACACATTGAATCAAATTATTTTGAAGAGATCCTCTTTGTCTCGGGAGGATGACCTTAAAATAATATATCACTAAAAACATGTGTTCAATAGAAAGATAGTTGGGTGGATTGCCTAACAATAGCTAGATCCCAAAAGCAAGAGCTTCCTCAAGAGTTGTCAATCCACACATTTTAAACAATTAAGTTTATAAATAGAATGATAAAATACTTGAATTAATAATCAAAAGTTACTAAAATTTAAAACAAGATATTCTTGATAAATAAATAGAATATAAATGACTAATATAGTAATAAGTAGGTCAACACTAGTGCTAAATCGGCCAAGTGTATTTCAAAAAATTAGGCAGGGGTTTATAAATAGGTAAGGACACAAAAAATTTGGTTGAGGGTAAGAGGGTGAAAATAACTTGCTATTATTTTCTACCATAGCAATTATCAGTGGTTGGTGTGACTGTCGGTAGTTAAGGTGATCATCAATGGTCAAGATGATCATTGATGGTCAAGGTGACCATTGGTGGTTGGATAGATCATCGATGGTTGAGATAATCATTGGAGGTTATTTTGTATAGGTTATAGGTAATAAATGACCAATTGATGAGATCACAAAGTTAGATTTTGAGAGATGGGTTAGTGTTGGTTTAATTTATAAAATAGAAATAAAGTACTTGAATACTGGAAAACAAATACTTAGATTACAAAATAATGAGTGGTCAAGATGGTTGGCTCATTGATAGATTCTAGTGTGATTTTGATAGAGTAACAGTACTTGGTTATTGATTGAGGGGTGGTAGAAAGTTAGCTCTCTATCATGATGGTTAGATCATTAGATTGATGGAAGAATACCTATAAAAGAAATCTCTAGATGCAAAATCTCTTGATATTTGTGGATGTTGGCCTTTTCGCCTCTTGCTCCTCTCTTCTTATAGGTAATTAAGGAGAGGTGCAACAAGATGTTAACTAGACTTTCTAATTATAATTCACACATGCAATGGCTTGCACATAGATTTAGATGAGCTAAGTTTAGAAAATCAAAGTGGATGTTTGCATGGTAGTTCTTCGTATGGTGGACCCTAAATATTGAAGGTTAGGGTGATTTTCGATGGTCATCCTAACCATCAAAGGTTGAGGGCCAAGGTAAAGAGTGGGTAAAAGGGCAGGTTAAGTCTGTTAGTCAAACTAATCATGGTTGGGCTTAGTTAGGGGTCAATGGGTCAAATTGGCCCCAAGGGGGTCCTAAGGTAGTCTAAGGGTGTTTCAACATTAAGAATCATGGTGTGTCAATTTATAATGTCTACATTTTATCCTTTTTTGTTATGTAGTGTTGAATCAACAATCTACAAAATAAAAATTGATTATTGGTCGAAGGTCTAGTTACCCTGAGTATGGGAGGAGGTATTCTTCCTCAAATTAAGAGTTCATGAGGAAAAAAAGAATCAGATGTGGGTTTGATAAAATGGATGAAAGTGATGATGAAGGTGGACATCATGAAGGTGGTTGATAGGTTGGGAACTGAAGTGCAAATAGGTACACAAAGTGTGATAAAAAGTATGATAGCCAAGATCATGTATAGACTAGGTTGCCATAGTTGGTAAAAATAAATGTCAGTGCTTAAAAGGATGACTGATAAGTGGATCATGTGACCATATTTAGGAATGGTAATTGGGTACACTCGTAAATGTAAGTCTCCTAGGAAATGTCTATGTTTTAGTGGGTATCTAAGGTAGGAAGAGCTCTCAGTGAAAACACAAACTAGTCAAGTATCATGGGTATTCGAGGTAAGAAGTGATCTCAAGAAGACACAAGTGGGTTTGATATGTTTGAGGTGGCATAAGGTAAAAAAGTGGTCAACATAGTAATGTTGTCACTACAATCAAAGGACTAGGCAAAATTTATCATAAAATGTGTGCTAGTTGGGCCTAAATAGACCAATGGCAAAGTGATGAAGTGGTTAGGTTGGGTGGAGAGGGTAGTCTCCATGGGTGGTATTATGGCTAATGTGCACCAAAATACTATGATTGAAGAGGTAGTGGATAAAAGGTTAAGACCCTGACCGTCAATGGTTAGGGGTCCAAAGAGAGATTATCAATGATCACCCTGACCATTGATGGTTAGGGTAAAAACCCTAAAGCCACAGAGGTTAAAATTAAAAGTGAATGTCATTTTCACTAATTGTAACTTACTAACTTAGAGATTTAGCTTTTGGCATCTTATGATTGAGACTAGTGATACTGATGATTGCTAAGGTGTATTTTTTGAGTTGGAATGATTGAGAGGATTGAGGTAGGATGTAGGGTGAGTTCAAGAATGGATAAGGATGGGTAGGTCCATGGATTACTCCTTAATGATGGTTGATAAATGAGGTAAGTGGCATCCTTAAATTGGTATATTAGTTGTCAATTTATAATTTACATTCAATTTGAAAGCATAGGTGATTGGTGGATAGGGTTTGACCTGGATGTGCCCTAGGTAGGGTTTTTAGTTTGGAGGATTAAATTTGATTTTGAGTTGGCAATTGGGTAGGGGTAGGGTAGGTAGGGGTGGGATAGAGACTAAATAGAGGGTAATATGTTAGGTTTTAGGGTTGTAGGCAAATTTTGGGTAGAATAGGTTTTTAGGTGTTTTATTTCATAGAACACCCATAGTGACTGTTGACAATCAAGATCAATCATCAATGGTTGACATCCATAAGGAGATGGATGTTTGACCATCGATGGTCACCATGATTGTCAGTAGTCACCTATTGTATAAATTAGATTTTGATTTTATTAAAATTACCTAAGGAATATAAGATGTTATTTTCATGGTGTAGGTTGACCTTTTAGGTTAAATAACATAGCTTTTAGGGTTGACAGATAAGGTTAAAGGGTACTATAAGTACTGGTTAAATGGTTAAGATGGGTTGATTAAGTGTGTATGTTAAAAAAATATGTAGTTATAAGAGTAGATTCATATCCATGATTAGGTGTTATGCATTTTTGTAGAGGTTTACCAGGGGATGATGTTGGTAGATTGGGTTCATATAGAGGAGGTTGGTTTGGGAGTGATGTGACACTACTAGCACGTGTTGCATGATGCATTAATGATCATGGCCCTCATTGAGAGATGGGATCCAACCATGAACACCTTCCTTCTACCAACTAGTGAGCTAACAATATTGCTAGAGGACATTCATATGATCACTCAACTAGCTCTACGGGGTGATCTAATTTACCATATTGAGCAGGAGGAGTGAGATGAGCTATTAGAGCTTATATATGAATTTGACTAGGATCATGTCAGGTGGAACACTAAGGATTTTATTTACTCTATGCTCTATTAGAGGGTGAGGGGTGAGAGGAGATTAGTGATGATGATGATGATGGTCATTTTGTGTTTTTCCCTTCTTGAATTGATCAGTGGGAGGTTTTCATACTTGATACTAGGGGTATTGGTTGAGATGCTACTAGGGAAAACCATATTTGGATGGGTATCAATACTTTTAGTTCAAATATATAGGGATTTGTGTGGCTTCAGGGCCCATAGGAGATATGGCATTAATTTTGGTCTTGTTATACACTATTGGGCGTATAAGCACATCTAGGTGCTAAGGCCGATGGGATTGTTGTGGATGAGATACACTTAGATAGATTTCTCAATTGTTGTTATGTAGTAGAGAGGTGACTTTGCTGCTTTAGGTGTAGGAGGAGGAGCCCATGATGTTGATTCGTTCAAGTGTGTTTTAGGTGCATTGGTGATTGGTGACATTATTTTGATATCGTATGTTGGGTTCCTAGAGTGGGTTGGGTATAGGAGATAGACTTTCTCCTTATAGAGTTGCAGGTGGATCCTCATTAGGAGGGATGGGGAGGTAGAGCTTATTCCCTTTGATAGGTTTCATAGATAGTTCAGCTTGGTATAGAGCATCTTAGGTCCATTTCTAAGGTATAGGTGGGAGGATACTAAGATCCTTCTTTCAAACCCACAACCAATATGGATATTGCTAGACCATGAAAAGCTATTGACAAGGCCAATAATTGATGATGTAGACTTTATTGATGGGTACCCTTCATGGTATCATGATTTATATGTGATAGCATATTTTGGTGATGGTGATGGTTTAGGCACCCTATAGATGTTGACCTAGATGGGAGAGGAGGCTAGAGGGCCTAGGTATAAGAGGTTGGCCTTAATGCATAGACACGAGCAATTCTAGCCATGGCACAGGAATATGTGGTAGCATTATAGGGGTAGGTGGCTACATTATAGGGTTAGCTAGCCACTATGATAGGTGAGAGGAACTATGTTAGAGATACACTATTTTAGGTCACCTAGGAGTGAGATGCTTTGAGATAGGCTAGAGGATTAGTAATAACACCATCAAGTCTAGCAAGAACTATTGATATGCAGAGGTACATAGCCAACATACAAGAGTTACAATACTATGAGGTTATAGTCTTTACTCACTACCTAGTGGAGCCTCGATGGGGTGAGTATATATCTAGGATAGCAGGTGGTGTAGGTGTAGTGACACCTAGTTAGTGGACCACATCTAAAATTGGACAAACATGTACCTCAAGATAGGTACCAAGAGGTAGTGGTGCCCTAGCAGCATAGAGGATACATATGTGATATGATATTTTAATTTTTTACATCATTTTGATTCTAGTCTATGAGCCGATGTAGTGAGATGTATATTTTGAGAGAGAGAGAGAGAGATAGAGATGTCTATATATTGTATACATTATGATGTTATTTGAATTATGAGTTATATATGATCTTTATTTATTTCTCATTGCTCATGGTCTTTGATTTGATGTTATGAGATAATGTGATGTTTATATTGATTATGCTCATGTTATGTTGATTATGCTTAGGTTATAGATCATGGATGTAGACTCACCTATCTAGGTATGCGGTGGATTTTATTATGGTTATGTTTTATGACATGTTAAATTTTAATGAGTATATGCTTCATTATTTAGATTTAGACATATGATGAAAATGCTTGATTATTTTATTACTAATGGATGTTATGATGTTATTATGATTTTTATGGTTATGATTATGGTTATGCAGTTACTTATGACATGTGCATATTCTTGTTTTAAATTTTTTTTAAGATAAAACACATGAGGTAAGGTAATTAACAACACTAGATCGGAGAAAAAAGAAGATAATCAAGAGACAAACATCATAATGAAAATATAAACTAGTCATAATAGGATAGGAAGAGGGCACGATGTTTCTCTTTGGTAAGGAATAAAACATAACTAAAGTTGGTTTGGCTTAATGAACATAAGCCCTTCAAATGCTTTGCATGAGCATTCATTAGTTGGTTAAAAAGGTGTTTTGATCTCATAATGTTAAATAAGCTCAATATCCCTTGTGTATAGTGTATAAACAGGTGATGGACAAAAATGGAACCATCATGTGAGACTAGTATGCCACTACTATAGGTTTTCAAAGAGTCAGTATAAATAAGCTTATGTCATACAAGGTGTAGAATGATCGATGTGGGAAGTCTACTCATGAGATCTAATTTTGACTTTCAATATTAGTTTGATTATGAGAGCTGATTACAGATTTCAAATTTATATTGATTTTTTCATTGCTTGATAATGGGTCTTTTGCTTTTATTGTTGCTTAGGGGTTGGGGAAGTTGATTGATGTAGGAAGCTTCCAAGAAATTTATTATTCTGACAAATGCTTTATTCAGCCATCCTTCAAGGGAGTGGTCTAAGTTTATGTGCTTTATTTAATGCTTTTGATAGCTATCCTTCAAGGGAGCAATCCACCTTATGTTGAGCAATTTCAAATATGTTTTCAATAGTTATCTTTTAAGGGAATAGTATGTGAAGGTTTAGGAATCACCCATGATTACTATTGGTAGGGATTATTTTTTTTTTTTTGGCTTGTCATAGACTTGTTTATATAGGCTTAAGGGCTAACCTTTATGAAGGAAAAACTAAAATCATAAGAAGGTTGATTAGGTGTAAAGAGGTTTAGGTGACAATGATCATGGGAATCCATCCTAAAAAAGGGGTGGAAATTACCTTAAGAATAATATCATGGGTAGAGCTATGGTAGCTATTGTTCAAGATTAGGATATGACTATGATGGATAATCACATGATTCAATTTTAATTAGTTGCCCATAAAATATGGAGATGAATGTGGTTGAAAGCAATGGATGAGCTTAAGTTAAAATGAAAGGTGAACTTGGTCCTTCTTAAAAAAAGAATGGACACAAATGCAAAGCATTAAGGGGATCAGGTTCTAGGTTGCCTTCATGAGAGGATAATTGGTAAACTCCTGATTCATACTTGTGGGTTATGATATAGGGTCCAAGCCAATTGAAAGCAAACTTACCCTGATTTATTTTCCTTTAGGATGAGGTCTCTGATGTTAAATTATCACACTTTATGGTGTTTGTTATATGCACACTTGATGCACTATTCATAGACATGAATATGGGTAAGGATAGCTAAGTGACGCTTGTCAAGGAGCTCAATCTAGGATAAATGGTGCTTATGATAATCATCTTCAATAATGAGATCCTATAAAGATATGTGAAGAGATGGGATTTAGACTTCAAAAGGTAAGATAGACTTCACCCCAAATATAAGAGAGAGTAGGGTATCACCTATAGGGGTTTAAATGCTAGTACGATATGCCCATAAGGTGAAGGGCATGTGAAAATGTCAATCTTGACTAGATGTATTGACCATTTTAGTGAGCATGTTGTTAAGATTTTTATTAGAGGCTTCGACCTATCTATTCACTTAAGGGTGATAGGGTGAGGATAATCTTAAATTAATGTTGAATGTATCACATAGACCTTGGAATTTTTTGTTTTTAAAATATTTACCATTATCATTGATAATCTTGTGAGGAACTTTAAAGTGGTAGATGATGTGATGGTTGATAAATTTGATAATCTTCTCTACTTTAGTTGAGACTAGAGGAAAAACCTCTACCAATTTGGTAAAATATTTGGTTGTAGTGGTGATAGAATGGTGTCATTACAAATAATGGGGGTTAATATCACCAATAAGTTCTAGACCCCATTATGAGAAGGGCCAAAAATTAGTAGAAACATGAAGACTATGGCTAGGTGCATGATGTAAATTGGCATGTTGTTGACACTTACAAAAATTTTCACATAATCACAATAGTTTTGGTTAAGGGTAGGCTAGTAATAGTCAAGGTAAAGGATGTGTTTAGCTATAACAAGGCCACTAAAGTGTCCCCCACAAATACCATCATGTGTTTCTTTGATAGCGTGAGAGGATTCATGACTATATAGGCAATGGAAGATGAGGCCATCAAAGTTGTACTTGTAAAGAATTCCCCCATAATGGTATAACTTGAGGTACTCTAGATAAATGCTCTTAGAGGATTCCTAGAAAGGCCAGAAGGAATGATGGCAAGGTTGACGTAGTCTAAGGTCTGTTGATACAAATGTTAGGTTAGGTCTCTTCTACATTAAAAATGGTAGGAGAATCTAGTTTGACATAGGAAGGTTGGGTGAGTTTGTGGATAATGATAGATATCTTAGGTTTAGAGGGTAAACATGGGATCTGAGAGGTGAGGGAAGCCATGGTAAGAGCCATTGATTTGATTGACGACAAGTTGGAAGTCACCAAATATGTTGACTATTTTGACTCCTAGGGATAACATAGTTTGAAGGCTTATGAATAGGGATTTATACTCAGCAATATTGTTCATACATTCAAAATCTAGCTTAAAGGATAAAGGAAGAGGCTCACTATTAAAGGGAATAAGGATGATACCAGCTCCCCCACCATATTGAAATTTTGATCCATCAAAGAACATGGTGACTTGATAGGTGAATTCTTCTTAAGATAGGGTAATGATGGAATCATCAAGGAACTCAAGAGGAGGAGGTTAGTTGTCTGCTAACAGTGCTTCAGCCAATTGGTCGATAATGACTTGTCCCTTAATTGACTTTTACTAAAGGAAATGTTGACCAAGTTTGAATTTTAGGTCAAACTTGGAACCCTATAGGTAAAAACATGCTTTCTTAGATGATCTGGGGGTCTAAATATATTGTCATGGGAGTATTTTATGTTATTCAATGCAATTTTAGCCTTGGTCTTAGTTACATTAGTCAATTTGTCAATATAGAGTAATTAATGTAAATGGAACATTTCATAAGGTGATTAGGTTTCTTATTTATTGTTTTCAATGCCTAATAAGTTATTTGATATGTTAGGTATGTTAGTTACTTTAGAATGTTACAAGTTATCTAACTAAAACTTTAAAAATTAGTTGAAAAAGAGGGAAAATGGCACTTGTATGACACATAGAGAAGTGTGCCACATGTGGAAAATCATTGGGGTCTCATAATATTTATAAAAATCATCTCCATTATTTGTTTTATCTTTAATTTTCATTTTATATTAAAAACCATTCTACTCATTTTTGGGTTTCCTAGACACATTGAAGTGACCTTGAGGTTTTTGCTTGGTATAAGAAGCACAAGAAATTTTAGGTAAAATTATTTTGGTAGGTTATTTTAAACTATAATACCTTAATTTTAATATAATTAACTTGATAAATAATTAATTATTCTTTATGAAAAATCACTAACAAGTTGATTATGCTCTTTTACTAGCTATTTCATGTATCATATAGGTTTTTCTCCATTTATGAAAAATCCATAAAAAAAATTGATGTTGGATCCAAATGATGTTTTATTACTTATCATATGGTATCCATTCTTTTTTTCATTATTCATGATGTTTTTATGAGTATATTAGCCCATGATGCAAGGAGGTGTCACCATGTGTAGTTTTAGTTGGAGTGCCTCTATTTGATGAGTGTTTTATCCTATAGGTGTCTCATACATCTTTTAAATAATTTTATTCAAGATTATATTTCATTTTACCATCTCCTTTCATGTTTTTACTTCACCATGTCACCTCTTGGATTACTTACTAGTTTGTTTCCCTCCATGGTCAACTCTTTGCAAAATTCTAGTTGTAGTCTCATACATAAGCTGATATATCATGTCTATGAGGTTGTAATGGAAATGTATTATATGATCCAATATTTTATTATTTTAATTAATTACATTTGAATATTTTTTGAGGTGTAAATTTTGATTATATGCTCCTATTCCAAGCCAAGACAATCAATTAATGCCTCTATCTGCACTTTTCTCATGAATGCAAGTGTTTTCATGTTGAAAAAGGTGTTTCAAAGTTGTTTTTAAGGTGAAAATAATTTAAATAATGTGTTTGATGAATGAAAATTCATGTTGAGCTATTTTAAAGCTATTCACCATCATATTTTGCCTCAACTCCATACTCTACCTGCATAATTAGCCAAAAACATCCATCTACAGACCTCTACTAATGTCATGTTGATGTATAGAGAAATGGATGCATGTCACAAATTCTTGTTTCTACTTAAAATGCATTAGGAATTTTTTCAATAGTATATGAGTTTCATTTTGTACTCATCATTTCTATTTTTCATGCCCAATCCACTATTTGAGCATAAAAATAACCATCTACAGGTGGCTGAGCATGAGTTGGGGTGTTATACAGAGGGGTTTAAAAAATGTCACACTCCCTTTTAATTTACATCACAATAAATCCTTTTAAAGACCATATAAATATTATAGAAGGCAAATTGGAAGCATGAAATCATTTGAGGGTCAAGGATTGAGTTTAGGAATGGAATCCATAAAAGAGAAAAATAGAGCTCCAAAATTTTTTGGTAAGCCTTCTAAAGCATGTTTGCAAGAGGTTTAAAAGTTTCTAAATGAGTGGAACTTGTATCCCATAACATATACAACATTCATGATAAGAATTAAGGTCATTCTATGAGGTAAGGTATGTTGTTTGATACCTCAAACATACCTAAAAACACACTAAAAAGCTTTAATGATGTCTACAGGCCTATAGTGGTGAATGGCCTTTGTTACCTTCAGGAGAAATATTGAGCATAAATCCATGAAGGAGATGAGTATACTAGTATAAGGAGACAAAATAGAACCAAAGTCATCAATAAAAGGTTGAGTTGGAGAATTATACATACCCATGATGCCTACAGGCCCCATTCAAGCATGAATATAACATCTACAGGGGTCAAAAAAGTAGAGCAAAGAAAGAATGGGTCATGCATATTTTGTGTGGTTTTAGTCCATCCAAAGTGACTATGAGATGACTAGATATTTTTGAGAGATTAAAGGTGGATTCAAAAGACCTTTTTCTCATTATAATCATCCCATCCAAGCCCTATGATGACCTACAATAGGGTATTATGAATAAGTGTCTCAATCAGGGGAAAAAGACATGATTTGGGTTCAAATGAGGCATGTAGGTGATTCCAAGACAAAATATGTATTTTATGACCTTCATAATATGTTTAAAGTATCAATGGACACCATGAAAATAAACAAAACCTCTGTATACACCTACAGGTAGGTTTGTGAAAAGAGTATCCCCAAGCTAAATAGTAACCACAAAGTTTATGCAAGATAATGAATTGAAGGCTTATAAGGAGGGATATTGTTTGAAGAAGCATGATGTGAATCTCAATTAAATCTCAAAGGACTTTCTTAAACCTTAAACAAGTTCCAATCAGCCTTGTCTTGACCTACAATAGACCCCAAATGAGTGTCTCATTTCAACTGGCAAGGACCCAATTTTAGTGATAAAAGGTGTACTAGCATGACCAATGGGAACTCAAACTTGGAAAAATAGTGAAAAATCACCTCAATTATCATGTTAGTGGTGTCATGTATTTTTTAAAAAAAATAAAAACAAGGCCTACACAAGGTCCTAAAACTTTGTACACAGTCATAGTAGGGTTCAAGCAAGTGAGGTCAAGATGGAGCATGAACTTGCCTAGAAAGGGAGAGAGGGTTCCCATGACTAAAAAATGATACATGATGGTATAATAAGTTTCTTAACAACCCCCATACCCAAAAAAAATTCCCAGATGCCTTCCCTACCTAACAAATGGGCAACAGTCTATATAAGTGACTAGGAAAACTCTATATCCAATCAGTGAATATGAGAAATACACTAAAGCAGGGAGTGTTTTAGATGGTTTTAAAAACTCCATAAGAATTAATTGAATATGGGAGGAATTTTTAAATAACCTATAAGCATGGTTTTGACTTAGAAGAGTTCAAGCAAGTAGATTTGGAGAAAAATGTAGGAAAATAGGATTTTTGAGGCCTTTTTTAGATAATTTGAGTTGGTTAGGTACCTAAATGAGGGATTATGACCTTACCCTTTGGTAAAAAACCCCATCATTACTTTTTAAAACTTTAATTTTTCCATGGGTATGAGGTTTATATCTCTTTATGTTGTCTCAGAGGTTAGCCAGTCATGAAAATCAAAATTTTGAAAAGATAAGCAAAAGATGCCAAAATGAGTGAAGTACCTAAGATGAGGCCTTAATATATTCAAGGAACATTATTTTATGTGTATTTAATATGTATTTATTATTATGAACACTCACATAATATATAACCCCTTATGATGTCCTAATTTTTAATGTACACAATCCAACATGATAAAGTTTCACTAGGTCTAGTTGGCAAACAAGGAAAAAGGATGAAGAAAGATGCTTGGAGGGATATGAAGTGGATTTTTAAGATAAAATTAAATGTTAATGTGCAAAATAATACAACACACCTACAATATATTAGTCCTAAAATCTAAATTCATCAAGATGCCTAGTAGACCTATTGAGCCTTGATAAGGCTTAATGCCAAATGGTGATGCATTTTAATTTATATTCTTTGGTAGTATATCCATATATTTTTTATACATGTTTTTGAGGTAATAATATAGGTTTTATAACTTTTTAAATTTAGATAAACAATAAGAGATCCATTTTTTAGCTTAAACCAACACTAGACTTACAAGAAATAAGGGAACAAGCTTAATAAGAGGAATTTGATTGCTCATATCTTTTCTAAGGTTTTTCATGGGAGCCAAAGGATTTAAGGGAGTTTAATATGGTACCTAAAGATCATATTTTGAGAATTTTTTGGTAGGTCAGATGTTATATTTTTATGAACCAACCTTAAGAATCAAAACTACTCAAAACCATTCCAAAACCCTTACAATGACCCAATGGGGAAAATGAGATTATAAATCTGATCTAAAGGCATGGTTTGGAAATTAAAACTATTGGATCATGGATAATACTCCCCCAGGCTCACCCCCATGTAAATGAGTTGTATGGAATTATATGGACAACATGCAAAATAGGGTTTTTCTCACCATTTTTTGTATTTTCTAGGCTAAATGAGGAGTTTGAAAGTGAAAAAAAAATTGGGTGGAATATTAGGACTTGTAATATCTCCCTATGTTCATTTTATTCCAATAAAAAATTTCTAAGTTTTCAAACAATTGCTTTCCTTTTAGCCAATCAAAATTGGCATAATGAACAATAGGGGGAGAAGGGTGAAAACTCTAAGTGTGAGCCTTTTTAATGTACCTAAGAATTCCAAGGCCATGGATATCCTTTAAAAGTTTCATTCACTCCATCTCATATATTTTAATGGACAAATAAAGCCAATTTTGAGGCCAAGTGTGAGGGTTAATAGAAAAGAGGAGTTTTTAGACTGCAGGCAATGACAGCTTCCTTCTAAGAGCCACTAGATGATTAGGATCAAAAAAATTGCATGGAATTTAATTCTTGAAGTCCTTACCTCTTATCCTCTTCATTATACCAATCCCTAGTCATTGGTGGGATGTTCAAAAAACTCCAAATGATGAAGGCAGTTTTTTAAGCCAAGATAAGGAATTTTGTGACACTTTTCATAGGTTTCATGACTTGTATGGACAATTGGACCTCCTAACATTGTACAATTCACCTCATGCCTCTTTATCATGCTAATTTTAACCCTTATTTTTATATTTACAAGTGTTCAAGTGACTTTTGGACTTCTCTTGCCTTGTTCTTCTCTCAAAGGCTATAAATATTGACTCTTTCAGCCCTTTTGAGTAGCCTCCATTGGTTAATTGTGAAACCATGGCCAAATTTTTACTTGAATTACTCTTTAATAAATTTTTAAATAAAAATTCCTACTCACATGCTATTTAATTGAGTGTTAGTGCAATCATTTTGGTCTTGTCTAATAGAAGAATATCTTTTCTAGCATGTTATCCTTAATTATTCACCAAGTGTGGAGAAGAGTGATTGTTTTAGATTAAGGTAAAAGTAGGTTTTGAAGGGACCCCGAAACCCTTTAACAAAAATAAAAAATATAAAGCAATTACATCCACCAGGAAGAGCATTCCTAAAACCTACTAAAAAATAGCATCAAAATCAGGTTTTATAGGGACCTGAAACCATAAAACTAAACCAATAAAAGTACCCAAGTTTTATAGAGACCTAGAAATTCAAAATAAGTTTAAGACTAAGAAACAAGTATCAAGTTCAAAAACAAGAACTAGTTAAAACATCCAGCAATAAGAACCTAGATAAGAAAAAAATCAACAAAGAAGACCCTAGTCTTCTATTGCAATTCTAGGATCATCTTAACAGCCTCCTTTCCAATCATAGCAGTATCCTACATGGAGATAGCAGCCGAAGTAGCAACATCTTGCAGGGATTTATTCCTCAAGCTCTACCTGGTCCTCTTACTTAGACCCTCTAAGGATATTATTTCTTCATTTGCTCTTTTTCCAAGGTTAGCTGCAGTAGCACAGATGCTTGATGTTACCTGCTCCATCTTAGTTCTGCTTTCCTTGATGAGCATTCTAAGATTATTCTCATAATCTTTAAGTTTATTTGGGATATCTCTCATTTGCATCTCCAAATGGTTGATTTTGGTCTGATCAACTTCCTGATTGTGTTGCATTATTTCCACTTTCTTCTTCAGCCCCATTAATTCATTATAGATCCACGAATCAACTTGGAGAATAGAATCGGCTATGAATTTGGCAGAATGCAGGAAGGAAAGCTTAGTATCCCTCTATCAAGATTCATGAATGTCTTCTATATTATCATGTGGAGGGGAATCAACCTTTTCAATTTGTTCCTCCCTTTCCATCGGTTCCTCCTCTTTAGTCTGATCAAGGTCTTCATGCTGAACAGGGTCCTCCTTTTCTTGTTCCTCAATCTCCATAGCAGGAGTAGAAACCAAAACCATATGTTCCTTCTCTCTCATAGAAATTGGATCATTAATTAAAATATTCTTGTCTTTAAAACCTCCCCCTAACATAGTCTGATTATCCTCATTTTCAGAATTGCTCTGTTTTGAGTTACCCTCAGTTGTATCCCCTTCATTCCCTTTATCAATTTTTCCTTTAATGTCCAGATATCCTTCCAAATTAGAACTAAACTCCCCAGCATCTATTCCTTCCTCTTCCTCCAAGACATCCTTCTTATAACTTTCAGTACTTTCCAACTCAAATTCCTCTTCAACAATTTGTTTTTTAGAACTAGAGGGTTTTGGTTTTGCCTTTTTTATCCCTTTAACTTTTTCATCCTTTTTACACTTTGTGGACTGAGAATCCTTATTTTTGTTACAGGTCTTTTTTAATGTTATTTTCAAGTGTATAAGTGGTAAATGAATTTATTATATCAAGGAATCATTCATTTCTCTCATAAGTATCAAATACCTTCTTGAACCTAACTTATGAAACATTGATGTGACAATACAACTTAGATTGTGAGTTTTGTGTAAAAGGATCTTGTTTAAATCTAAGTGGTAAAATTTCAGTCAATAGGAGTAAATATACTATTGGTGCATCACATTTTTTAGCTTTCTTAGTTTTTTTTCTTGACCCTTTTCATCCAAATTTTATAGGCAAGAATGTGTTTTCAAAGATTGCATCAAGGGAATGAGCCCTTCTAGAGATTCATCTCAACAAAATTATCACCCATAGCAAGAGAGATGTTTCCATTATGCCACTTAGATAAGGAGAGTGAGTCATCTCTTCAAGGGTGCATATCCAAGTGACAATATTTTTTGGCATGCTCGATGGGACTCTAAGTCCTAAAATATTGTCTAAGATTGGTGTTGGTCTTGGCATAGTTGCTGCTACAAGGACATATACATTCAGTACCTAGTAACTCCACTAAAGTTTTCAATTATTTGGTTTTTTATTAGTTCCTAAGTTCCATGCCAAAGGTGACCACTAGGTCTATTACTAAATGTATACCCTTCAAGCTTGTGCAATTACCTCCATATTCTACCAAAAGGTTTAGGTTTATGAAGACGCATCCTTATTCAAGAGACTTGGTGTTTAAGAAGTCTAGTTTATTATTTAGTTCAATCCCTAATACTCATAGTTCACATTCCAATATGGATAGGAATAAAAAAATTGTATCCTTTACTGGATCATCTCCTTTGAATCTTTCCCAATATGACCAAATTCTAGGAATAGCCCTTAGGAGTGTTCCATATTTTAGTCCATAAGGTCCTATTACTACCATTGAACACATTATAAACATAATAAACTTTTGTAATATCCATAATATAGTTCAAGATAATGTGTCTATTATGTTATTGGCATTGTCTTTCAAAGGTAAAGCTTTGGATTGGTATGGGACTCTACCTAAAATTTTATTGGTTCATGGGATGAACTAGGAGATCTATTGACTAAGAGGTTTGGAGAGTAGAGTGATCATCTATCTCTAGCTAAGAAATTGACGACTATCAAGAGGGCACCACAATATTTTATTTAATATTTTAACACTATATTTAAAAAAACATGGGATAGGATCCCAGCCCTTGTGAGACCTACTCCAAACTATGCATTTTTGTACTATCTAAAGGTATTGAATAGTGATGTAGCCATGATGATCAAATACATGGGTGGGAATACATTCCCTATTGCCTATGAGATAGCTATCAATGATAAGAATTATCTTTTTCAAGCAAGGAAGATTTCTCCTATGCCACTAATGCCTTTGTTCTTTAATTTATAGCCTCTTAGTCAAGTTGCATTACCTACCTTGGCTCCTTTACCTAGTCATGAAAAGTCTACCATTATCCAAAATAATGAGATCCATGAGGTTAAGATTTTTCTCCAAAGTGTTACCAATGAATTTTTTTCTCTTAAAAGGAAACAAGCTCAAATTTATAGGCCATACCAGTCCTAAAATTAGTCTGGGCAAACCAATAGGCCTCCTTTCCAAGGTAATGCTCAAGGACAAGGTCAAATCACCCAAGATAGACCTTACCAAAGTTATAATCCTAATTCTACCTCATCTTCCAAGGCTCTTTTTCCCACTCAAAATAACCTTGTTCAATAACAACCAGGTTATCCCTCCTATGACCAAAGTCAAGACCAAGTTGTTTATGCCAATGAGATGCATAATCAAGCCATAACTATGCAAGGTAATCAAACATCTCAAGTTAAAAATTTTGAAGGGCCAATGCAAGGTGGAATAAAATTTGGAATGGAAAATCAGTAGACATAATCTAATTATAATCTCATAAATCATTTTGAGGGAGATTTTTGTGCCATCAATCATTTGGGAAATCTAAGCAATGTGAATGCTAGTGTATCTTCTAACACTAGGTCTAAGAAGAGGGTTGTTAAAGAGACACAAGGAGATAATCAAGGAAGTATTTTTACTCTTACAACATCCCTAATGGTAGGTGGGTCTAATAAAACTCCTAAGGTGCAAGAAAATCAAAAGCTTTAGAATATAAGGCATGCTCCTACACATCCACTTCCACAAGCTACACCACAAAGTACTAGTGCTTCCAAAGAACCTTCCAAGGTGAAAAATCCTTATATCAATGTTGTGGAAGAAATTAATAATTTGTATATGAATATTTCACTATTATATTCACTAACAATACCTAGACATAAGTACATTCTTCAAAAATAATTTCAAGGAATTGGTAAGCAAGTTGGATCAACTAGGAATGAGAAAGTTGTCTAAGTGAATGAGACTCAACCCATTGATGGAAAAGTAAATAATATTGATAAAACTCTTAATTTATACCTATATATAATTATTTTTTATTTATTGGTTATGAATTTCATCATATATAGTATGTCTAGTACTTCAGTTATGCCCAAGTGTATAGCAGATAAACTAGGCCTTAAATATGAGCCAATGGCTAAAGGAGTCTTAAAATTGGATGGATCACTAGCAAAGACCTTGGGAGTATTCAAGGACTTGAGCTTGATTATACATTATTTTCCTACTTTTTCCATTCCTCATGATGTGGTTGTGGCATATTTAACTCCATACTTTACTCTTTATTTGTCAAGAGAGTTTACAACTAAGATAGGTGGATACTTGGCAACCAATTGGTCCTACATGGTGTTTAGGACAAATTATGGTACCAATGTGAAGATTGAATCAGAACCTATCCATCATAATCACTTGTAACCTTATATTACTTAAGTGGCAAATGACTATGCCATTATTGATGAGGAGGAACTCCACATAGATCAATATCCAACATCTTCCCTTAAAAGAGTTTCTGATTTGTACCTAGATGAATGGGGACATGAACATTATGAGCATGATCCTTAAAAATTCATGGAGGAATTTTATCATGAAGTGTATTTTATGCATGATGAGGACTCTCTCATGCCAAATTTGAAGAAGCCAAGTGAAGACATGGATGGTATATGGCAGCTTTTAATTGATTGATCAAGAAGCAAGATTGGGGTGGGTGGTGGAGCTATGTTGGTTTCTCCTTCTAAGGAAAGGTACTATTACACTCTCATATTTCAACTCTCTTGTACTTGTAATGTGGTAGAATATGAGGCCCTCATTCATGGCCTTGAGTGGGCTAAGAAACGAGGTGTAAGGAGTTACAAGTGTATGGTGATAATGAGTTAATTGTAAATCGAGTAAGAGGCCAATATGTGGCTAAGAACTCTTTGCTCAAGTCCTATAAGCATAGAGTGTGGGATCTTGTAGAGTATTTCTAAGATTCAAACATCACATCTATCCCAAGATAATAGAATAAACATGTTGATAGGTTGGTATTAATTGGATCTCAATTTGATATTCCAAAGGGGATAGGAGAGGATAAGAACTAACCACATCTCAAGGTGATTGTAAGGCCCTCCATACCAGATAATGTCACTTATTGGAAAATGTTTGATAGTGACCAACAAATAAAACTTTTTATACAAGAGGAGGCTGATTTTTATTTCAAAAAATAATCCAAACTACAGCAACAATATGGAGGGAAAATTATGCTATTAAAGTCAAACAAGCTCCCAAAAATCCTAGTCACACTTGAGAGTATTTTCAATGATGATGATTAGTTAAAGAAAGAAAAGGTAAGCATGTCTACTAAGCAAGAAAACTATGAGAAAATAAAAATATTAAAGGATAAGTTTCTTGCACTTGGGAAGGTATGTACTAGTGATGAGAAACATGCTTTTATTGAGTTATGCAAAGAGTTTTCTGATGTCTTTACATGGGAGTATAGTGATTTGAAGGGCTTTGATCCAAACTTAGCTCAACATACCATTGAGATAGATGATAATTATAATCCCATCAATCAAATTCAAAGGCCAATCAATCCTATGATTGATCCTCTTATGAATAAAGAGCTTACTAAGTTGATTGATTCCAAAATCATCTTACTTATTAAGCATTCATCTTGGTTGGAAAACTTAGTCCCTATTAGGAAGAAGAATGGATAAATCAGATTGTGTGTTGATTTTAGGTACTTGAATAGATTTTACTTAAAGGACCATTATCCTCTTCCCCCCATAGAACAAATTTTGCAAGTTATGGTAGGTAGTGAAAGGTTTTCTCTCCTTGATGGGTATTCCAGATATAATCAAATTTTGGTGAAGGAAAGTAACCAATATAAGATAGCCCTTACTAATAAATGGGTACATAATATTATAGAAAAATTCCCTTTGGATTTTCTAATGATGGAGCTACATTTCAATGTGCAATGGATATGGATTTTCAAGGACTAATAAATGACATTGTGTTGGTGTATCTTGATGACATCATAGTTTTTTCTAAGGATGAAAAATATCACTTGAGTCACATTAGGTAGGTTTTTGAGAGATGTAGAGAGTTCAGAGTCTCTCTCAACCCAAATAAATGTGTTTTTATTGTTCATTAAGGTGAACTTTTGGAACACATTATCTCCAAAGAGGGCTTGTCCATAGATCCTGAAAGGGTGAGTGCAATCTTGGCATTGACTTTTCCCCTACATAAAAAAGGTTTGAAAAGTTTCTTAGGGAAAATTATTTTAATAAGGAGGTTCATCCTTGATTTTTATGATTTATTCAAGCCTCTAACCTTTATACTAAGGATGAAGTGTTCATTTAGACTAGGAGAAGGAAATAAAAATTTTAAGAGATTAAAAAATCCATTGCCCAAGCTCCAACTCTTGAAAGTCTTGATTTTTCAAAGGATTTAAACTTATATACCTTTGTAAATGAGGAGGTAATCTTTGAAATGCTTACTCAATCAAATAAAGAAAACTTGGAGTAGCCTATTGCTTTCTTTAGTCAAGGTTTGGAGGGCTATGAGGTAAGATACACCAATGTTGAAAATCAAGTACTTTCAGTTGTTATAAGTCTAAATAAGTTTAGTAATATGTTATTTAACAACAAGATTCACATATTGGTACCTCATCTTGGTGTCAAGGACTTCTTTTTGAGTAGATATTTGAATGAAAAAAGGGTTGGTTGGATCACAAAGGTGATAGAGTATGATGTGGAAATCAAGACAACCAAGATAGTGAAAGGGAATGGGTTATGTGAACATCTTGCTTCAGATTTGAAAAAAAGAGGTTGTTTTAGCACTTCATTATGACCCTATGATAGTTGCATCTTCATCAATGAGGATTTTGACACAAGATATGATCCATTTTCTCTAAACGGGTGACTATCCACAAGGCCTTGATTAAACTAGAAGAAGGTACTTTAGGTTGAAATCCATTCCTTATGTGCTCATTGATGGAGTGTTTTTAGGAAGGAATTCTTAGGTGTGTTATTAAGGTGTGTTGACTCAAATTAGATTAAGAAATTTTTTCTTGAGTTTCAAAATGGACCAGCTAGTGGTTACTTTGCTCTAAGAACCATAACTACTTAAATTATGAGGGCTAGTTACTTTTAGCCTAGCTTGTTCAAAGAAACACATGCTTGGGTAAGGAAATGTCAAAAATATGCCATCTTTGATGGTAAACAAAATCTTTTTGCCTTTCCTCTTCATCCAATTTAGGTTGATCAACTATTTATGCAATGGGGTTTAGATTTCATAGGCCTAATCAGTCTACCTTCTAGTACTGGTCACAAGTGGGTTTTGACTACTATAGATTACTTTACAAGGTGGGTAGAGGTTGTTTCTCTAAAGGAAGCAAATGAAAGTTTAGTTATAGACTTTTATGAAGGCATAGTGGCAAGATTTGGAGCTCCTTTAACAATAATTTTAGATAATGCATTAGCTTTAGTTGGGATGAAAACAAGTGAATGGGATTTGAAACATGGCATCTATCTTATTACTTCCTCAAACTATTAGCCAAAATGTAATGGACTAGCTGAGTCCACCAACAAGAATCTAATTAGGATCATAAATAGAAAATTAGAGGAGAACCAAAGGACATGACATTCTAAGTTGAAGATAGCTCTTTAGGCTAATAGGATCACCCCAAAAAGAGCCATTAGAAACTCACCATACACACTTGTTTATCGTAGAGAAGCTATACTACCTATTTCACTTAAGTTACTAGTCTTGGATCTCACTTATCAGCTACAAATGATGAAAAATGAAAGCATGGAAGTTAGGTTGTGTGAGTTGATAAAGCTTAAAGAGATAAGAAATCAAGCTATGTGAACCATGAGAGCTCACCAAGATCAAACAAAGAGATAATTTGACAATAAATCCATGCCAAAGATTTTCAAAGAGGGAGACATTGTCCTAAAGTGGAATGAAGCTAGAGATAAGCCTGGAAGACACACAAAGTTTGATGCTTTGTGGAGTGGCCCTTATATTATCAGCTAATGCAAGCAACACAATGCCTTCCAACTCTAAAAGTTGGATAGAGAGCAACTTCATATCCTAGTTAATGGTATATATCTCAAGCATTGTTACTAAGGTTATCCTCTCTCCTTGTGCATAGTTTTTGTTTCCCTTTATTTTCCCTAAGTGCTTGTGCACATGTGTGAGTTGGTTTGGTGTCTTACTTTGTCTTGTGTTGGTTTGGTGTGTTATTTTTATCTTGGTGTGTTTTAGTAAATTAATTTCTTATTGTATTTGATAATCCATTAACTCCATTGGCCCTCGATATGATAACGCTACTGATCATTAGTATAGTAGGCATACTACCCCTATGAGTCACCATTTTGTTGACCAAGGTTGACTTTTAGATCAAACTTGGACCCCTATAGGTAAAAAAAATGTTTTATTAGATGATATAGGGGTCTAAATATATTTTAATAGGAGTATTTTATGTAATTTGATGTTATTCAATGCAATTTTATCCTTGGTCTTAGTTACATTAGTTGATTTATCAATTTGGAGTCATTTAATGTGCGTTTGAGAGCCATTAATGCAATTTTCATGTTTCCCAAGGTTATCAAGTGTCTTATTTTCATTTTCAATTGAAAAAGAGGGAAAATGGCACTTATACAACACATAAGGAAGTGTGCCATTTTTAGAAGATCATGGGGGTTCTATTAATATATATAAATCTAATATCCATGCTTTAGTTGATCTATAAATTTCATTTTATATCAAAAACCATTCTACTCATTTTTGGGTTTCCTAGACACACTGAAGTGACCTTCATGTTTTTGCTTGGTATGGGAAGTGTTGATGTTTAAAATTTCACTTTGTAAACCTTCCAACTCAAGAAAATGAGACAAAAGCAAATGACATTCCTAATCATAGTTCTAGAAAATCTACATTCTAGACTACTTTTGTAAATGACACAGATAATATCAACAAAGGCAGAGGGTTCAATTTCCTTATTTGAATCTTCTAGTCATAAAAAAGGTGTAGAAACACGTACAGTCATATAAACCTTTCAACTCAAGAAAATGAGACAAAAGCAAATGATATTACTTAGCCACAGCTCTAGAAAGTCTAAAACTTGTTACAATAATTCTATATTCAGAAATTTTCTCTTTTCATATCTTCCTCCTTTCTTTTGATGATGATCCCTGCACTCCTCTTTATAGCCTTAGATCTCTCATTCCACCATCTTCTTTCCTGTGCAACTGTTTATTCTGCCTTTATCTCACAGGGGACAAATAGATGGTGCTTTCAATGTTTGTCGGCCCCAAAAATCTACTTGGTGAACTGCTCCATCTACTGGAAATAACTCCTACTGAGTTTCCCTCTAGATTGATCATACGTTCCCAAAATTATGGCCCAAACTAAACTCTAACTGAGATGGAAGTGCCTATACAGGACCCTCTATTCTATTCAAATGAAAGAGGACACTTAGTCAATTTCCCAAAAATCTTCTTATTTCTTAGGAGATACCAAAGGATGACACTTGGTGCTTTCCACTTGATTTATCAAAGACACGCGGCACTTTCTGGTTTCCCTATATCCTGGTCAAGAACACTCTACCTTTGACACCTATCGCAATCTGCTTCTTTGATACTTATCAATTTCAACAAAATAAGACTCACCAAATTCCTTGCTCGAGAAACCTTTAAAAGGAGAAGGGTGTACGTGGAAATCTCCACCTGCTCTTTAGCTATGCTTATAGAAATATTCAGGATGCATGTTAGGCTCCTCTAGATGATGACAATTGGTGGCTTCTATAGACCTTTGAAATAAAACTCGAGACCCACCACAATCTTTATTCAGCAATGAAACTCAAAGATGATCTCTTGGATGTTGACACGTGGAGGATTTTGTGGCTTTTGGGAAGATACGTGGCATCTTCTATTGCTCTTGCTAAGGGTATGTGGCAGCTTCCACCTCTCCTGGGAATGGAGTAGAAAGGGGCTCAGAAAGTGACACTTGGTGGCCTCCACTTATCTTTGAGACTTAAACAAAAATGAAACAATGCCTAACTACCTTTCGAAAGGGTGCTTGACCCCTTTGGTTTTTGGGACACTCCTTTGAATTTCCCGATGAACCAAGCCATTGAACCAACTGATTAAACCAAAAATGGTTCAATAATTCAACACTGCACACCATTTACACATTAACTGAGGTATTGAACCAAAAATGTTGAACCAAGGCATTGAACCGACTGTCTCTTAAATGATGACACATGGTGACTTTCTGCATTCTTCTAGAAAAGTAGTTTTGAGCCTTTTGCAATTGCCACCTGACACTTTTTGCTTGATCCTGATACTTAGCCTATTGAAACCTTTTGCCCAAAAATAGATGAAATGTGGGTGCCGAAAAGGAATGTAGATGCTGACACATGGTGCATTCCATGGAGTTGTTATTGGATACGTGGCACATTTTGTGGCCCTCTTGAAAGTTATGAAAGGTGCTTCAAACGATGCCACTTGGCTGGTTTCATATCTCAAAAAGTGACACTTGGTAGCTTTTGCTCGAATTCAACACTTGGGCAAAAATGAAACAAAAGAAACAAAAGGGAAAAATACACCATGTTCAGACGATGCCACTTGGTAGCTTTCACTACTCTTCAACACTTAGATGGAAAATGAATCAAATGAATCAAGCCCATGCTTCGTTTCAAAATTCTGTCATCATGACCAAGGTATGTGGGAACAAAATCTATAGTGTGTAACTAAAAATTGGAATGCAACGTAGAGTAAAATTTTTACTCTACAGTTACTGGTGACCCCTAGGACTTTTGAGCCTACTCAAAAATAAACACAACTCCCGCTAGGTCAAAATTGCAAAATTTTACAGCTTCAACAATGTTGTCTGGTAGGTGGACCACTCATGGTCAGATAACCCTTGCTTGTTTTATAATTCTTTGAAGGCTAAATCAAGGTGAATAATATCATTGTGCAAAAAAATTTGAAAAATCTGAATTGTAGTCTTCAACTTGAATTTGAGCTGGGAAATAGGAACCAGAACAGCTTCCACTTTTGAGACTGAAGAATCATCTTATAAGTTCTGAAAACTATTTGATCATTCTATTTGGCCAGTAGCAATGGTTCAATTTGATCAACCATTAGCACCATGCTATCATCAGGAAATGGAGAAGGAAGGCCCAAACTGACTAGATCTTTGATATGCTACTTCATCTCGTTGATGCCTTCTTTCATGATGTTGAGGAGCTCTCTACAACTATTGGTTACAGTGTGATTTGCACCATGAAAGGACCCTACTGAATGGTGCATGAGGGTGCATGGAGTTATTTTGTGCATAATCCAAACAATTTGGGGCATGGATGCATAGCTGGGACAAGGAACTGTGCCAGTTGTGAGGTCCATATCCTCATGGTGAATGTCTCATACTACCCTGATCTAGCCCTCTAAAGGCACCTTTGATGTGCCCCTTCTCTAAGGTTTTTGCTACTGGCTCTTTGTAAGATTGGGTCCATGATTCCATTCACATAATCCTTTACTTTTGTTGGGTCACTGGCCTGACCAACCTCTAGAATTCTGGTCCTTGCATAGGCTTTCAATGGTTGTGCGATAGTTGAAGCATATGACCTACTTGCCAAAAACCTATCAAGGGATTCATAAGTCCCAACTCCTTGTTGTGAAGATGATGCTCCTTCCATCTCTATGTCCTTTCTGTGGTAACTGGTATGAACCCTTTGTAAATAGAAACACTCTCACTGAAGCAAATTTACTAAGTGCTGAAAAAAAATTGCAAGTAGCAGGATATTTTCTCACAAATGCAGGAATGCTTGAGAGTTGGTAAACTTTAACTCTTACTAAGAGCTATTTATTGACCTATCAAGTCTCAAAATGGCATTAAACTTAGATAATCATTAGCAAATCCTACTCAATCTTCTTGGAATAGTGAGATAAACACGTTATGCAAGTGGTAGCAAAAGGTACGTTGGAGATTTCTAAAGATTTGTGGAAACATTCAATGTGTCGAGGATTTGAAGAATTTAAAAACTTTCTGAACTGCTGACAATGTGTTCAAAGAACACTTGTTTAAAATAAAAGCGGGAAAACAACAATGGCAAAACAAAGCAAGAAAATAGAGAAAAAAATGGAAAGGTAAACTACCTATCTACATTAATGAAGCATCTTTATCTCCCTCCTGGATCAAAAGCAGAATTTCTAAATTTTCTCTCACTACAAGCCAGCTTATGTTGCCATATAAGTGATTGAATTGGGTATGGCTTTGGTGAATTGCCATTGGTGTATGCCTCATTGATTTGCCTATATTCAAGTGAGTCTGAGTCAAACGTGCTTTTGACATATATAGACTCTTCTTTTTGTCAAAAGCTCATCGAATATCTGCTCTTGATATTGGCATGTCTTACCAGGAAATCAATTAATGACTTAATTCCTTCTACTTCAAACTCTAGTTCTATTGCATGACCATCCTCCTTAATAACTTCAAAATTACCAATATTTTGAAAGGAAAATTTTGAAAGTTTGCAATAATTTTGTGCATGTAATTGAGGCTCAATGTCATTCTGCTTATCTGTAACTGGTTCACAGCTATCTTGAAAAATGATATAACCAAACTCAATGATTTCAAGCAAATCATTTAAATCATGGTCCAGGAATCATCCATGCTCTTCCTCATCATCTTGCAAAGTAAGAAGAAAGTCAGAGATTATTTTTTCTTCATCAGGGGTCAAAATATATGCCTGTGATTTCTCACTAGGAATCTAAAATTCATAAGAGACCCGAGGATTAATAGAAGAGGTATCTTTTGACTTTTCTTCCTCCAAAACATTTGGAATTCTATGATCCTCATCAAGTATAATGTAAGTGCCTAGACCAATGGAGTCGTAATTTCCAAATGGGTCACTTTGCATCATAGCTAATAAATGATCATTTTCTTCTTGATTATACCCAGTCCATTCACCTAGCTCTTCGACAAAGACCTTCTCTTCTTCATTCATCATGGCATGGGCTTCCTCTAACTTTGCAGTGGGCTCATTAGTGATGTGATCTTTATGTAATGGTTTAGACAATATCTTCATCTTTGAACCGTATTGGGTTCTTAAAATGAGATGAGACCAATCAAGGGACATATATCCCCCTATTTTGGATGTAAAGTCTCTTGACAAACATAAGCCAAAAATAGAAGGTATATCTATTGCTACTACATCTTGATTTACAATTATATTTGGACAAGCATATAATTATAATTGGAGTTGTTTGATTCTCCCTATGGTTTGTACTATTTTTCCATCTAGCTGCATAACTCCTTTTGTAAGGGGTTCATATTTTATTTTCAAAGCATCAGCTATTTGCTTGGGCATCACTTTAGTACTAGCTTCTGAATCTATCAATGCATTATGCAAGAGTTTATTTCCAACTATTAGAGTCAAATAGAAAGGCTCTAGTTTGGATTTACTTACTTATGCTACATCGTTCACAAAGGCTATTGTCTTTATAGGAACTGTATCTTTGAGCTTTTCTTTTCCAGCAAGTCCTTCTTTGGTAATAGTACCTTTGGGCACTACTTGGCCTTGCAGAGCTTCTTGTAGTAGTGTCTTCTATTTAGGAATAGCCAATATATCTCATATTGATACTTGTGTTGGAGTCCCTTGATCTTGCACTGGCTGAGGCACTTCTTGTCTAACAGCAGCATTTCTTTGCCCTTGAGATGGAGGATTATTCATGACTTGACCCTTTATAATTGTGGGTTGTTCCAGCATTCTCCTCTTTGATCTGGTGTAATAATCTGATTGCACCACTGGTCTTTGGGAGGTAGATGCTTCATTCAAGAAAATTGATTCTTCATCTTCAACCCATGAGAACAAAGCATGTTTTAGGGCTATTTCTTCCTCTTGTTGCCTCGACATTCCTTGCATCTGAGGTGCTAAGACACAGATAATATCAACAAAGGCAGAGGGTTCAATTTCCTTATTTGAATCTTCTAGTCATACAAAAGGTGCAGAAACATGCACAGTCATATAAATCTTTCAACTCAAGAAAATGAGACAAAAGCAAATGATATTACTTAGCCATAACTCTAGAAAGTCTAAAACTTGTTACAATAATTCTATATTCATAAATTCTCTCTTTTTGTATCTTCCTCCTTTCTTTTGATGATGATCCCTTCACTCCTCTTTATAGCCTTGGATCTCTCATTCCACCACCTCTTTTCCCATGCAATTGTCTATTCCACCTTTATCTCATAGGGGACAAACAGATGACACTTTCAATGTTTGTTGGCCCCAAAAATCTACCTGATGAACTGCTCCATCTACTGGAAATAACTCCAGTTGAGTTTCCCTCTAGATTGATCATGCGTTCCCAAAATTACAGCCCAAACTAAACTCTAACTGAGCTGGAAGTGCCTATACATGACCCTCTATTATGTTGAAATGCAAGAGGACACTTAGTCAATTTCTTGAAAATCTTCTTATTTCTTAGGAGATACCAGAGGATGACACTTGGTGCTTTCCACCTGATTTATCAAAGACACGCAACACTTTCCACTTTCCCTATATCCTGCTTAGGAACGCTCTGCCTTTGACACCTGTCACAATCTACTTCTTTGATACTTAGCAATTTCAACAAAATAAGACTCACCGCATTCCTTGCCCGAGCAACCTTTAAAAGGGGAAGGGTGTACGTGGTAATCTCTGCCTGCTCTTTAGCTATGCTTGTAGAAATATTTAGGACACATGTTAGGCTCCTCCAAATGGTGACACTTGGCAGACTTCTGCAGACCTTTGAAATAAAACCTAGGACCCACCACAATCTTTATTTAGCAATGAAACTCAAAGATGATCTCTCAGATGTTGACACGTGGAGGCTTTCATAGCTTCTAGGAAGATGCATGGCATCTTTCGCTGCTCTTGTTAAGGGTATGTGGTGGCTTCCGCCTCTCCTGGGAATGGAGTAGAAAGGGGCTCAAAAAGTGACACTTGGTGGCCTCCACTTATCTTCGAGACTTAAACAAAAATGAAACAATGCCTTACTACCTTTTGAAAGGGTGCTTGACCCCTTTGGTTTTTGGGACACTCCTTTGAACTGCCCAATGAACCAAGTTGTTGAACCAACTAATTAAACCAAAAATGGTTCAATGGTTTAACACTACATGTCATTTACACATTAACTAAGGTATTAAACCAAAAATGTTGAACCAAGGCATTGAACCAACTATCTCTAAGATGCTGACACATGGTGACTTTCTGCATTCTTTTAGAAAAGTAGTTATGGGCCTTTCGTGATTGCCACCTGGTGCTTTTCGCCTGATCTTGATACTTATCCTATTGAAACCTTTTGCCAAAAAATAGATGAAATTTAGGTGTTGAAAAGGAACGTGGATGCCGACATGTGGTGCATTCCACTAAGTTGTTAATGGATACGTGCCACATTCTACGACCCTCTTGAAAGTTATGAAAGGTGCCTCAAATGACACCACTTGGCCGGTTTCGTATCTCAAAAAGTGACACTTGGTGGCTTCCACTTGAATTTAACACTTGGGAAAAAATGAAACAAAAGAAACAAAAGGGAAAAAGAAACCATGTTCAGATGATGCCACTTGGTAGCTTCCACTACTCTTCGACACTTAGATGGAAAATGAATCAAATGAATCAAGCCCGTGCTCCGTTTCAAAATTCTGCCATCACAACCAAGGTATGTGGGAAAAAAATTTGCAATGTGCAACCAAAAATCAAAATGAAATGTAGAGTAAAATTTTTACTCTACAGTTACTAGTGACCCCTAGGACTTTTGAGCCTACTCAAAAAGAAACACAACTCCCGTCAGGTCAAAATTGCAAAATTTTATAGCTTCAACAATGATGTCTGGTAGATGCACCACTCATGGTCAGATAACCCTTGCTTATTCTATAATTCATTTAAGGCTAAATCAAGGTGAATAATATCCTTGTGCAAAAAATTTTGCAAAATCTGAACTGTAGTGTTCAACTTGAATTTGAGCTGGGAAACAAGAACTAGAACAGCTTCCACTTTGGAGACTGAAGAATCATCTCGTAAGTTCTAAAAAATTTTTGATCATTCTATTTGGCTAGTAGCAATGGTTCAATTTGATCAACCATTAGCATCGTGCTATCATCAAGAAATGGAGAAGGAAGGCCCAAACTGACTAGATCTTCGATATGCTGCTTCATCTCACTAATGCCTTCTTTCATGATGTTGAGGAGCTCTCTGCAACTGTTGGCTATAGTGTGATTTACACCATGAAAGGACCCTACTAAATGGTGCATGAGGGTGCATGGAGCTAGTCTACACATAATCCAACCAATTCGAGGCATGGATGCATAACTGGGACAAGGAACTATGCTAGTTGTGAGGTCCATATCCTCATGGCAAATGTCTCATACTACCCTACTTTGGTCCTCTGAAGGCACCTTTGATGTGTCCCTTCTCTAAGGTTTTTTTGCTGGTAGCTCTTTGCAAGATTGGGTCCATGATTCCATCCCCATAATCCTTTACTTTTTCTAGGTCATTGGCCTGACCAACCTCCAAAATTTTGGTCCTTGGATAGGCTTTCAATGGTTGTGCGACAGCTGAAGCATATGACTTACTTGCCAAAAACCTATCAAGGGATTCATAATTCCTAGATCTTTGTTGTGAAGATGATGCTCCTTCCATCTCTATGTCCTCTCTACGGTAACTGGTATGAACCATTTGTAAATATAAACACTCTCCTTGAAGCAAATTTACTAAGCAGTGAAAAAAAAAATTTGCAAGTAGCAGGATATTTTCTCACAAATGCAGGAATGCTTGAGAGTTGGTAAACTTTAACTCTTGCTAAGAGCTATTTATTGACCTATCAAGTCTCAAAATGGCATTAAACTTGGATAACCATTAGCAAATCCTACTCAATCTTCTTGGGACAGTGAGATAAACACGTTATGCAAGTGGAAGCACAAGGTATGTTAGAGATTTCTAAAGATTTGGGGAAAAAGTCAATGTGTCGAGGATTTGAATAATTTGAAAACTTTTTGAACCATCGACAATGTGTTCAAAGAACACTTATATAAAATATAAGTGGGAAAACAATGACAAGAAAACAAAGCAAGAAAATAGAGAAAAAAAATGGAAAGGGAAACTACCTATCTACATTAATGAAGCATCTTTATCTCCCTCCTAGATCAAAAGCAAAACTTCTAAATTTTTTCTCACTACAAGCCAGCTTATGTTGCCATACAAGTGATCAAATTGGGTATGGCTTTGGTGAATTGCCTTCAGTGTATGCCTCATTGATTTGCTTGTATTCAAGTGAGTCAAAGTCAAACATGCTTTCGACATATATAGACTCTTGTTTTTCTTGGAAGCTCATCAAATATCTGCTCTTGATATTGGCATGTCTTACCAGGAAATCAATTAATGACTTAATTCCTTATGCTTCAAACTCTAGTTCTATTGCATGACCATCCTCCTTAATAACTTCAAAATTACCAATATTTTGAAAGGAAAATTCTAAAAGTTTTGCAATAAAATTGTGCATGCAATTGAGGCTCAATGTCGTTCTGCTTATATGTAACCGGTTCACAGCTATCTTGAAAAATGATATAACTGAGACTCAATGATTTCAAGCAAATCATTTAAATCATGGTCCAGGAATCATCCATGCTCTTCCTCATCATCTTGCAAAGTAAGAAGAAAGTCAGAGATTATTTCTTCTTCATCAGGGGTCAAAATATATTCCTGTGATTTCTCACTAGGAATCTAAAATTCATAAGAGACCCCAGGATTAATAAAAGAGGTATCTTTTGACTTTTCTTCCTCCAGAACATTTGGAATTTTATGATCCTCATCAAGTATAATGTAAGTTCCCAGACCAATGGAATCATAATTTCCAAATGGGTCACTTTGCATCATAGCTAATAAATGATCATTTTCTTCTTCTTGATTATACCCAGTCCATTCACCTAGCTCTTCGACAAAGACCTTCTCTTCTTTATTAATCATGGCATGGGCTGCCTCTAACTTTTTAGTGGGATCATTAGTGATGTGATCTCTATGTAATGGTTTAGACAATATCTTCATCTTTGAATTGTATTGGGTTCTTAGAATGAGATGAGACCAATCAAGGGACATATATCCCCCTATTTTGGCTGTAAAGTCTTTTGACAAACATAAGCCAAAAATAGGAGGTATATTTATCACTACTACATCTTGATTTACAATTATATTTGAGACAAGCATATAATTGTAATTAGAGTTGTTTGATTCTCCCTATGGTTTGTACTATTTTGCAATCTAGCTGCATAACTCCTTTTGTAAGGGGTTCATACTTTATTTTCAAAGCATCAGCTATTTGTTTGGGCATCACTGTAGTACTAGCTCCTAAATCTAACAATGCATTATGCAAGAGTTTCTTTCCAACTATCAGAGTCAAATAGAAAGGCTCTTGGTTTGGATTTACTTACTTGTGTTGCATCATTCAAAAAGTCTATTATCTTCAAAGGAACTATATCTTTGAGCTTTTCTTTTCCAACAGGTCCTTCTTTGGTAATAGTACCTTTGGGCATTGTTTGGCCTTACAGAGCTTCTTGTAGTAGTGTCTTCTATTTAGGAATAGCCAATATATCTCATATTGATACTTGTGTTGGAGTCCCTTGATCTTGCACCAGCTGAGGCACTTCTTGTCTGATAGCAGCATTTCTTTGCCCTTGAGATGGAGGATTATTCATGACTTGACCATTTACAATTGTGGGCTATTCCACCATTCTCCTCTTTGATTTGGTGTAATAATGTGATTGCACCACTGGTCTTTGGGAGGTAGATGCTTCGTTCAAGAAAATTGATTCTTCATCTTCAACCCATGAGAACAAAGCATGTTCTATGGATATTTCTTCCTCTTTTTGCCTTGACATTCCTTGCATCTGAGTTGCTACGACTGAATTTTGCATACCAAGAGATTGGTAGGCTTGATTATCACTAGTACTGGCAAACTAACCATCCATTCTTCTTTGCTTAGCCACCCTTTGTTGTAGATTACCCCTAGGATAATATCTAGGTGTATGAGCATTATTGCAAGGGAAACACTAGGCATTACTATCATCCACATAATTATTCTGCCCTGAAACCATCTCCCTATTTGTGTTGGGAGGAATGGTCTGTGAGGGTGTGGGAACTGCAACTAATTGATTCGCTGGCTGATGGTTAGTTTGTTTTGGAGGACCTTGATATTGGTTTTTTTGGGATGAAAACCTGTTTCATTGATAGCCTTGATAAGGAGGCTTAGGGAAAGTATTTTTTTGTCTCTTTATATTAATCAGCTTATTGGAAAATGTTCTTAAGATATTCTTGATATCATCTATCTCAGATGACTGAGCAGAGGTAGGTTCTTTCACAGATGGTTGAGGGTAAGTGTACATAGACACAGGTGGGCTTATAGATTTAGGGACTTCTTGAGGTAATGGCAAGGAAATTTTTGGGAACATGGGCATGGGGGGCCTTAGAGGTAACTTTCCAGCATCTATTAAGTGATTCTCAGCTCTGACCGCATATTCATAAGCCTCTGGCAAAGTGTGTCCTCCAAGTGACTGAATCATAATAGATATATCTGAATTTAAAGCCTTGAGATAAAACACTATGGCCATACCTGGTAGTGGTCTAGCTGTAGCAGGGATTTTGTCTCAAGTTTTTTTAAATCTGGTATTGAAATTAGTTATGTCTTCTTGTGGTCCCCTTTGAATGGTGATTAACTGCTATAACAAAGAAGACTTATCACCCTTTTCTGCAAATCTTTCAAAGAATAGATCTCTGAGTTAATCCATTGTAGACATGGTATTTGGGGTCAAATATTGATACGATTCTAATGCCTTCCCTTTAAAAGAAGTTGCTAATAACCTTATGGCCACATTTTGCTATGTGACATGTATAACACAGACATCTGATACATCTTGAAGATGTTTTGTAGGTGTTTTAGAGTCTTGCCCACTGAACTTGGGCAAAGCTTTTAGGGTGTTTATTGGGATAGGATCCCAAATGGTTGGTGGTGTTGGGAGGATTAAGGGACTACCAGTGTTCTAGATTGCATAATTTCTCAAACTGGTTAGCTCTTCTTCTTGGACTTGTTACCAAAGGTGGTAAAAGAATACCTAGATTTGTAGCAGATTGTGATATGGTTACTGGTCCATAGCTCTGACTCCTTGTAGCTCTTTGGTTTATATGGTCTTGAAAGAAACTTCAAGATGATCCCACCGAGTGTGCCAAAAACTATTGATGTTTAAAATTGTGCTTTGTTTTAGACACCAACAATGGGAAGTTTCAAGATGTGGGACATGTAACTTGAAATAACCTCCAAATTTTTAAGAAGTTGTTTTCTTCTTTATATCAAGTGTTGGGGGAAAAGGGATGGGAATTTAAACAGAAATGCAAATGCAAAGAAAGAAAATCTAACTATGGTGATGCGCCTAAATGTAATTCGACCTTAATCTTCAGCATAGTAAAACTATATGTAGGATTCATTTACATTTAAGAGAAAACAAGTGCATGATCCATGTAAAAGATTGAAATAATAGAAATAGAGGCTCACAGCATAGACTTATTTTGGTAAAATATAAAAATGTCAACAAAGGCATAGGGTTCAATCTTCTTAATTGAATTTTCCAATCACATAAGAGGCGTAGAAACACGTACAGTTATGTAAACCTTCCAACTTAAGAAAATGAGACAAAATCAAATGACATTCCTAATCATAGTTCTAAAAAATCTACAGTCTAGACTACCTTTGCAAATGACATAGATAATATCAACAAAGGCAGAGGGTTCAATTTCCTTATTTGAATCTTCCAGTCATACAAAAGGCGTAGAAACACGTACAGTCATATAAACTTTTCAACTCAAGAAAATGAGACAAAAGCAAATGATATTACTTAGCCACAGCTCTAGAAAGTCTAAAACTTGTTACAATAATTCTATATTCATAAATTCTCTCCTTTTGTATCTTCCTCCTTTATTTTGATGATGATCCTTGCACTCCTCTTTATACCCTTGGATCTCTCATTCCACTGCCTCCTTTCCCGCACAACTGTCTATTCTACCTTTATCTCACAGGGGACAAACAGACAGCACTTTCAATGTTTACCAGCCCCAAAAATCTACCTGGTGAACTGCTCCATCTACTGGAAATAAATCCCGCTGAGTTTCCCTCTAGATTGATCATGCACTCCCAAAATTATGGCCTAAATTAAACTCTAACTAAGCTGGAAGTGCCTATATAGGGCCCTCTGTTCTGTTGAAATGAAAGAGGACACTTAGTCAATTTCCTAAAAATCTTCTTATTTCTTAGGAGATACTCGAGGATGACACTTGGTGTTTTTTGATCCTTGCACTCCTCTTTATAGCTTTGGATCTCTCATTCCACTGCCTCCTTTCTCGCACAACTGTCTATTCTACCTTTATCTCATAGGGGACAAACAGACAGCACTTTCAATGTTTACTAGCCCAAAAAATCTACTTGGTGAACTGCTCCATCTACTTGAAATAACTCCTGCTGAGTTTCCCTCTAGATTGATCATGCACTCCCAAAATTATGGCCTAAATTTAACTCTAACTAAGCTGGAAGTGCCTATACAGGGCCCTCTATTCTATTGAAATGAAAGAGGACACTTAGTCAATTTCCCAAAAATCTTCTTATTTCTTAGGAGATACTCAAGGATGACACTTGGTGTTTTTCACCTGATTTATCAAAGACACATGGTACTTTCTACTTTTGACACCTGTCACAATCTGCTTCTTTGATACTTAGCAATTTCAACAAAATAAGACTCACCGCATTCCCTGCCCGAGCAACCTTTAAAAGGGGAAGGGTGTACATGGAAATCTCCACTTGCTCTTTAGCTATGCTTGTAGAAATATTCAGGATGCATGTTAGGCTCCTCCAGATGGTGACACTTGGCAGCTTCTACAGACCTTTGAAATAAAACCCATAACCCACCACAATCTTTATTCAACAATGAAACTCGAAGATGATCTCTCGAATGTTGACACATGGAGGCTTCTGTGGCTTCTAGGAAGATATGTGGCATCTTCCACTACTCTTGCTAAGGGTATGTGACATCTTCTACCTCTCTTAGGAATGGAGTAGAAACGGGCTCGAAAAGTGACACTTGGTAGCCTCTGCTTATCTTTGAGACTTAAAAACAAATGAAACAATGCCTTACTGCCTTCCAAAAGGGTGCTTGACCCCTTTGGTTTTTGGGACACTCCTTTGAATTTCTTGATGAACCAAGCGATTGAACCGACTGATTAAACCAAAAATGGTTCAATGGTTCAATAGTTCAACACTACACACCATTGAACACATTAACCGAGGTGTTGAACCAAGGCATTGAACCGACTATCTCTCGAATGCCGACATGTGGTGACTTTCCACATTCTTTTGGAAAAGTAGTTCTAAGCCTTCTATGATTGCCACCTGGCACTTTTTGCCTGATCCTAATACTTAGCCTGTTGAAACCTTTTGCCGAAAAATAGATGAAATGCAGGTGTCAAAAAGGAATGCAAATGCCGACACATGGTGCATTCCACTAAGTTGTTATTAGATACATGGCACATTTTGCAGCCCTCTTGAAATTTATGAAAGGTGCCTCGGATGATGCCACTTGGCTAGTTTCATATCTTGGAAAGTGACACTTGATGGCTTCCACTCGAATTCAACACTTGGGCACAAATGAAATAAAAGAAACAAAAGGGAAAAAGAAACCATGTTCAGATGATGCCACTTGGTAGCTTCCACTACTCTTTGACACTTAGATGGAAAATGAATCAAATGAATCAAGACCGTGCTCCATTTCAAAATTTTGCCGTCATGACCAAGGTATGTGGTAACAAAATCTGCAGTGTGCAACTGAAAATCAGAATGCAACGTAGAGTAAAATTTTTACTCTACAAGAAGCACAGGTAGTTTCAAGGAAAATTATTTTGGAAAGTTTTTTTAAAATCCAATACCTTAATTTTAATATAAATTTATAAATGATAAATTATTCTTTATGAACAATTGCTAATAAGTTGATTGTGCTCTTTTACTAGTTATTTCATGTACCTTATAGGTTTTGCTCAATTTATACCAAATATGTATGAACCAATTGGTAATTTTTGATCCAAAGTTTGTTATATTCCTTTTAAAATTGTCTCCATTATTTGTTTCATGATGCATGATGTTTTTATGCATATATTAGCCCATGATGCAAAGAGGTGTCACCATGTGTAGGTTTAGTTTGAGTGCCTCTGTTTGATGAGTGTTTTATCTTGTAGGTATCTCATACATCTTGTAAATAATTTTATACAAGATTATATTTTATGTTACCATCTCATTTCATGTTTTTACTTCACCATGTCACCTCTTGGATTGCTTACTAGCTTGTTTCCTGCATGGTCAGCTCTTTGCATAATTCCAGTTGCAATCTCATGTATAAGCTAGTCTATCATGTCTATGAGGTTGTAATGGAAATGTATGATATGATCCAAAAATTTAGGATTTGAATTAAGTCCATTTACATACTTTTGGAGGTGTAAATTTTGATTATATTCTCCCATTCCATGTCAAGACAATCACTTAATGCCTCTATCTATTCTTTTCTCATGAATGCAAGTGTTTTCAGGTTGGAAAAGGTGTTTCAAAGTTTGTTTCAAGGTGAAAATAATGGAAATAATGTGTTTGCTGAAGGAAAATACATTTTGAGATATTTTAAGGTTATTCACCATCATGTTTTGCATCAACTCCATACTTTGCCTATATAACTGGCCAAAAACATCCATCTACAGACCTTTGCTAATGTCTTGCTGATGTATAGAGAAATGGATGCATGTCATAACTTCTTGGTTCTACTTAAAATGCATTAGGAATTTTTTCAAGAGTATATGAGTTTCATTTTGTACTCATGATTTCTATTTGTTCTTGTCCAGTCCACTATTTGAGCATCAAAACAACCATCTACAGGTGGCTGAGTGTGAGTTGGGGTGTTATATAGAGGGGTTAAAAAATAATGTCACACTCCATTTTCATTTACATCACAATAAAGCCTTGACAGGCCCATAGAAATATTATAGAAGGCAAAATGGAAGCATGGAGTCATTTGAGGGTCAAGGATTGAGTTTAGGAATGGAATCCATAAAAGAGCAAAATAGAGCTCCAAGAGGTTTTGGTGGGCCTTCAAAAGCATGTTTTCAAGAGGTTTCAAAGTGTCTAAATGAGTGTACCTTTTATACCCTAATATACACAACACCCATGCCAAGAATTAAGGTCATGAAATGAGGTAAGGTATGTTGTTTGAGACCTCAAACATACCTAAAAACACACTTGAAAACTTTAATGATGTCTACAAGCTTGTAGTGGTGAATGGCCTTTGTTACCATGAGGAGCAATATTGAGCATAACTCCATGAAGGAGATGAATATTCTAGTATAATGAGATAAAATGGAATAAAATTCATCAATAAAAGGTTTAGGTGGAGCATTTTACATACCCATGATGCCTATAGGCCCCCTTCAAGCATGAATATAACATCTACAGGAGTTAAACAAGTAGAGCAAAGAAAGAATGGTTTGTGCATATTTTGTGTGGTTTTATTCCATCCAAAGTGACTATGAGATGACTAGATAGTTTTGAGATATTCAAGGTGGATTAAAAATACATTTTTCTCATTATAATCATCTCAACCAAGCCCTATGATGACCTACAATAGGGTATTATGAAGAAGTGTCTCAATCAGGGGAGAAAGACATAGTTTGGGTTCAAACGAGGCATGTAGGTGAGTAAAATATAAAATATGAATTATATGACCTTCACAATATGTTTCAAGGATCAATGGACACCATGACAATAAACAAAACCTTTTTATACACCTACAGGTAAGTTTATGAATAAAGTACCCCCAAGCTAAACAATAACCACAAAGTTTATGCAATATAATGCATTGAAGGCTTATAAGGAGGGATATTTTTTGAATAAGCATGATTTTAAGATAAATTAAATCTCAAGGTAATTTCCTACACCTCATACAAGTTCCAAACATCCCTATCGTGACTTACAGTAGAGTCCCAAGGATTGTCTCAATCAAACAGGTAGGGACCCAGTTTTAGTGATAAAAGGTATACTAGCATGACCAATGGGAACTCAACATTGCAAAAACAATGAAAAATCACCTCAATTATCATGTTATTAGTGTCATGGATCTTTCCTAAAATTAAAAACAAGGCCTACATAAGGTTCTAAAACTCTATACATAATCATAGCAGGGTTGAAGCAAGTGGAGGTCAAGATGGAGCATGAACTTGCCTAGAAAGGGAGAGAGGGTACCAATGACTATAAAATTATACATTATGGTATAATAAAAAAATTTAAATCCCCATACCCCATAAAAATTATTATATGCCTTCCCTACCTAACAAATGAGCAATAGTCTATACAAGTGACTAGGAAAACTCTTTGTCCAATCGGTGAATATGAGAAATCCACTAAAGGAGCAAGTGTTTTAGATGGTTTAAAAAATACATAAACATTAATTTAATATTTTAATCATGTTCAAACAAACTATAATCATGTTTTTATCTTGTAATATTTCAAACAAGTGGATTTGGAGAAAAATGTAGGAAAATTGGGTTTTTGAGGCCTTTTTTAGACAACTTGAGTTGGTTGGGTACATAAATGAGGGATTCTTACCTTGACCTTTGGTAAATAAACTCATTAGGACCTTATTAAACTTAAAAATATTTAATTTTTACATGGGGATGAGGGATATATCTCTCAATTTTGTCTCAGAGATCAGACAGTCATGAAAATCAAAACTTTGAGAAGACAAGCAAAAGATGCCAAAATGAGTAAAGGTCCTAAGATGATGCCTTGAGATATTAAAGGAAAATTATGTGATGTTTATTTAATATTTATGGATTATTATTAACACTCACACAAGCTATAACCCCTCAGGGTGACATAATTTTCATGTACATAGTCCAACATGATAAACCTTCACTAGGTCTAGTTGGCAAATGAGGAAAAAAGATGAAGAAAGATGCTTGGAGGGATATGAAGTGGATTGGTAAGCTCAATAAAAAATTTAATGTGCATAAGAAGCCAAACCCACCTAAAATATATTAGTCCTAACATCTAAATTCATCAAGATTCCTAGTATACCTATTAAGCCTTGATAAGGCCTAATGCCAAAAGGTGATGCATTTTCATTTCTATTCTTTGGTAGTCTATCCAGATATTTGATACATGTTTTTTAAGTCATAATATACGTGTTAGAACTTATGGAATGAAGATAAATAATAGGAGATCCATTTTTGAGCTCAAACCAACATTAGACTTGCAGGAAACAAGGGAATAAGCTCAATAAGAGGAATATTATTGATCATATATTTTGCAAGGTTTTGCATGGGAAATAAATGATTTAAGGGAGGTTAATAGGCTCCATAAATATCATCTTTTGAGAATTTTTTTGTAGGTTAGACATTGGATTTTTATAAACTAACCTTAAGAATCAAAATTACTTAAAACCCTTGTAGTGAGTTGATGGGGAAAATGAGATTAAAAAGATGATCTAAAGGCATAGTTTGGCATTTAAAAATATTGGATCATGGATAAGACTCCCCTAGGATCCCCCCCCCCCCCATGCAAATGATTTGTATGGATAGCATGAAAAATAGGGTTTTTCTCACCATTTTTTGTGTTTTATAGGATAAAAGAGGATTATTAAAGTGAAATCAAATTTTCATGGACTATTAGGACTTATCATATCTCACTATTGTCATTTTATTCCAAGAAAAGTTTCTCAATGTTCAAACAATTACCTTCCTTTCAGCCAGTCAAAATTGGCATAGTGAACACAAAGGGGAAAAGGGTGAAAACTTTAAGTGTGAGACTTTTTAAGGTTTACCTAATTATTATAATGGAATGGATATCCTTTAAAAGTTTCATTAACTCCTTTATATGGATTTTCATGGACAACTAAAGCCAATTTTGAGTCTCAGTGTGAGGGGTGACAGCAAAGAAGAGTTTTTAGACTGTAGGTAGTGATGGCTTCCTTCCAAGAGTTTCTAGATGATTGGGAACAAAACCAATGCATGTAATTTCATTCCTAAATTCCTTCCCTTTTATCCCAATGATCATACCTATCCTTAGTAGTTTTTGGGATGTTCAAACAGCTTCAAATGATGAAGGCAATTTTTTGAGCCAAGATAAGGAATTTTGTGACACTTTTCATAGGTTTCATGAGTTGTATTCAAAATTGGACCTCCTAAAATTTAATGGTTCACCTTATGCCTCTTTATCATGCAAATTTTAACCTCTTTTTAAATATTTACAATTGTCCAAGTGACTTTTGGACTTTTCTTGCCTTGCTCTTCTCTCAAAGGCTATAAATATTGACTCTTTTAGCTCTTTTGTGTAGCCTCCATTGGTTAATGGTGAAAACCTAGCTAAATTTATACTTGAATGACTCTTTAAGAAATTTTTTTAAAAATTACCTACTCACATTCTATTCAATTGAGTGTTAGTGCAATTTCGTTGGTCTTGTCTACTAGAAAAATATCTTTTCTAGCATGTTATCCTTAATTATTCACCAAGTGTATAGAAGAGTGATTATTATAGGTATTTGTTAGTTTTATTTTCAAGTATATAAGTGTATTTTAAGTTTTATAAGACTATATTCTATAAATTAATCATTCATTTCTCTCCTAAGTATCAAATACCTTCTTGAACCTAACTTATGAAACACTAATGTGACAATACAACTTAGATTGTGAGTTTTGTGTAAAAGAGATCTTGTTTGACTCTAAGTGCCAAAATTTAAGTCAATAAGAGGAAATATACTATTGGTGCATCACCTTTTTTAGCTTTCTTACTTTTTCCTTGACCCTTTTCATCCAAAGTTTATAGGCAAGAAAGTATTTTCAAATATTACATTAAGGGAACTAGCCCTTCTAGAGATTCATCTCAATAAAATTGTCACCCATAGAAAAAGAGATGTTTCCATTGTGCCACTTGGATGAGGAGAGTTAGGCATCTCTTCAGGGGTACAAATCTAAGTGATAATAGGAACTCAAGGTCAAACTCTACTAATAACATGAGCGGCCATACATTGGTTTTGGTATGGCTTAGAGTGCATATACTTGAGTGGGTCGATGTTGGTTATGAAATAGGTTTTGTGGTTAATAAGGTAGTGGTGAATTTTGGTGGCTAAGAAGACTAAATATAATCAAATTTTCTTAGTGAGGGTATATCAAGTCTTGTACTCTACAAACATGTAGTTGATATAGTAAATGGCTTGCTCTCTGTGTCATTCATTCCAATGAGCAAGAATTGCCCCTAGGGAGTGGTCAGTGGTGGAGATATAAAGGTAGAGAGGTTGGTCATCCTTGGGAGGGTTGAGGCTAGGTGGAGACAAAAGTTACTTTTTGAGTGAATCAAAGTCCTTTTGATATTCTCTATTCCACTTAAAAGATACATCCTTCTTTAGAAGGTGGTAGAAGGGTTGGCATTAGTTCAAAAGCTAGGAGATGAAGTGATGAATGAAATGGAGCTTCCCTTGTAAATTATGGAGTTGCTTAAGGTTGATTATATGAATCATATCAAGGATGTCTTTGATCTTGGTGGGATTGACTTTGATACCATGAAGAGAGACAATAAATCTAAGAATATTGCCTAATATGACCCTAAAGATACATTTCTTGTGGTTTATCCAGACATGGTAATGGATAAGTCACTCAAATCTGATCTTGAGAATGGATAAATGATCCTTTTAGATTTTGTATGTTCTATAAGGTCGTCTACATAGTCCTTTACAATTTTGTGGATAAGGTCTTAAAATATGTAAGTCATGGCACATTAGTATTTTGTACCATCATTATTTTGTCCAAAATGCATGAATCTATAGTATAAGGTCCCCCATGGTGTGGTAAAGGAAATTTTGTGTTGATCTTTTAGGGTAATTAGAATTTGATTATATCCCAAGAATCCATCTATGAGATATAACATCTCATCATCGGATGTAAGATCAACATGCTAGTCGATGCTCAGTAGAGGAAAGTCATCTTTAGGGAAAGTAAGGTCAAGGTCATGAAATTCCACATAAATTCATAGTCCCCCTGTGACTTTGGTGATAAACATGACATTTGAGACCTATTAGGGATAGTCAATGGGTTGAAATAAATTGATAAATAGAAGACACTGAAGCTCTTCTTTAATGAGAAGGGATATGCAAGGGTGAATGTGTCAAAGTTTCTACTTGATAAGATTGGCATCATGGTTAGTGACTATATTACAGGTGGAAATGGTGGGTCAATTCTAGACATGTCACTATAAAACTGAGAAAATTCTATGTTGTGGTCTTGGAGGAAGGAGGGGAAGTCCCAAAGTTCCTTGGCATTCATAGATTAGCCAATTTTTAATTTACAGGGGTTGTTCAAAGTACCCAAGTTGATATCCATGGTGGATTCATTCAGCACAATTGAAGTATTAAGAGGAATGGATTTATGGATGGAAGAATCCCTAGCACTAAGGTAGGTGAGAATGGAATCATCATCCTGGTATAAAATAGTGATAATGGTATGAGAGTCATCTCCTATCATTTTAGGATGGGTGACAGAGATGTTTATGGTTTCCCATCCTTTTGATAAGTTAAGGTTTTAAGGCTAATCATGTTTACAAAAAAATAGTTAGGTGGAATGACATCATCATCATGGCACTCAGGTGGAGAAGATGTTGGTGAGGAAGGATTGTCTTCCTCAATGATGGGGGTAGTAGGTGGTTTGGTTTTCCTCTTGTTGGGTAGAATGAAACTAAGGCCATGTTTCTCATGAAGCTTTTTGGTCTCAATGAAAATAAAATCATGTGAGCCAATCTCATATCACCCAAGACCAAATACTTTCTAAACACACCTATGGAGGTATGTTTTGGCAAAACTTGGGTTGTCCAAATAGGAGAAGCTAGAGGTGAATGGTCGAGATGAGGAGAATGTGATAGAAGCATCAAGTGGCTTGTCAATTTTCCCATAGATGAAATGGGTTTGATAGTGTGAAGGTCCAAAGGGAACAATGGATTTAACATTGGGGTCATATCCAAGTTGGTGGTTAAGTTTCCCATACTCTTGGGGAGTAAAGAAAGCATCAAAGGTGAGGAGGTGATATTCCCCTAGTGAAAGATGTTGGAATGTGGATTCTAAGTGGTCCCAAGTGGGGATCTAATTAGAGGGGATAGATGAGATAGTTGATGCCTCATTGGTGTAATAAGGTATGACTTCCTCTTTTATGGTTGAGGTCTTATTTTTAGTTGATGAGGGTGTGTTAGATGGAGGTAGGAGGATGTCATTAGGTTGATAATTCATGTTACATGATGAAAAAGGGCTTGGGTCAGTTTGTATAGTGACAACCTAACCTTCATGCTCAAATTTAATGCAATGATGAAGGGTAGAGGGGATAAAACTCATGGAATGAATCCAAGGTCTTCCTAGCAAAGCATTACATTAAAATTTGCCTTCCACTACATAAAATATTTTGGGGAGTGTGTAGGGCCTAAATAGATCTGAAGGATAATAGTTCTTAGGGTAGTGGCCATGGTATCATTGAAGAATCAAATCATGGTTGAGGTTTTGGACATGAAATTGTTTGATAGGTTGAGTTGGTTATAGGCATGGGAGGAGATGATGTTAATAATAACTCCCCCATTAATCATGACCCATTTGATGAAAGTTGGGTTGATGTAAGTAGTAATAAAGAGAGGTGGATCTGGGTCATCAAGATGGATAGAAGGTATTTATAAATCCTTGAAGGTGATAAGGTTGGAAATTTAGAGAGCACCAACAAAGGCCACCAGAGGTTGAGGGTCTTCAAGTTGGACCTCTACCAATTTCAATGCTTCTATTATTTCTTGGTGATGATGAGGTGAAGTAGTAATAAACTCATATAAGATCATCTTTGCCAAGGTCTGGTGAAGTTGTTTGAGCACTACTCTCTTTATTGATTCAGAGGGATTAGATTGGGAGGTACCCAAGATGGACACCTTAGGTTTGGTTGAAGGTAAAGGCACTTGATTTTGGTTTAGTTGGGAGGTGAAAGATGGGTATGTCCATGAACTAGACATTATGGCCTTCCCCTTATCCTTTTGTTGAGCGTGTGATCATGTGACCACATGGCTAGTATGGATAGAGGGAAGAGTTGGGGTAAGAGATGGGTTTGGTTCCTCTATTAGTATAGCATCTTCATCATAGATCCTATAGATAATGGTTTAAAGAGCCTTACAATTCTTTGTCTCATACCTCAGTATCTTATGATAGGAGCACACTTGGAATTTGTTGTACCAAGAATTTTTTGAACCAAGAGGGTCAAATGGTTTGATAGGAGGTAAGGTAAAGCAAGAAGCATGTAATAACCTTTGTAAAATGTTAGAGTAGGACTCAACTAAAGGTGAAGAGGGTTTAGGCGTTTTAGTCTTGGTTGGTAAGGTGGAAGTCCATTTAGGATCAGGTTTGGTGATGGAAGTTTTGGGTAAGGTGGTGCTCTTAGTTGATGGTTTTGGTTTTGGTAAGGTGTAGGTTGATAAATAAGAGGTAGCTATATTTAGGGTAGGTAGCTTGATTATTGATAGTTTGGTGAAGATAGGTGTGTCAAAAATTAAGTGTGCTAGTGTAACTAGTAGTGATGGTTAGGTTTTGGTTGGGATGGTCAGCTTCCCAATCAAAGTATAGGGATGAGGCTCCAAAATAGAGGGAAAGTTTGAAGGAGGTATAATTTTGGCTCTCTGGCCTTTTGATGGCTTCTCTTCCTTGGTTGATTTGGTTTTGCATTTGGTTATTGAATTTGGTGAGGTAAGCTCCACTTTCATAAATGGGTGATTAAGGCTTTGTGTAGGGAAGGTGATAATATTTTTGGTTGGTTTGGTTAGTTTGGTTGGGAGAGGTGAGTTGGTTGTTTGGGGTTTGGGTGCATTAGATGTTTGAGGAATTATTTGGTTGGTTGAGGTCTTTACTGGTTTATTTGGTAAAATAGGGGTTTGGATAATAGGATTGGTGGGTTGGTTTGTTAAAGGTTTGGTTGGAGGTTCCTTCTTGATGATGTAAAGGAGCCCTAATTATTTCCAAAAAGAGGAATGATCCATGTCAGGGTTGGAGACAAATTCTAGTTTTTGTACTAACCTAGAGAATGGTTTATATACAAGTTTTTTACTGTAGATAGTGGACTTAAAAGATAATCCTATAGATTGAGACAAAGGGATGGTAACCTCATCCTTTGCCTCAATAAAAAGATGTAAGGTTTGGATGGGTGACTCCTCTGTGGGAGGTGCAAACATGGTGGATTCTTTTTGGGGAATGATCTCTAAAAGGGGAGTGAGTTGTTTGGTGTTTGAAAAAGATGATAAAATGGTTGTTAGTTCTAGTATGTCAGTTGAAGGAGGGGTTAATGGCTCTACTATCTCAATAAGTGGAGGAGGATAAATGGGTGCTTCATTGGATTGGGTATCCAAAAGAGAAGGTAACTCCACTACCTCTATAAGCAGAGAGGGCAAAGAACAAATAGATTGGGTGGTAGGTTCTTTAGCAATGAGCGTGCCAAGAACCATGTTAATAGTATGGATATCATGAGAACACTCAACCTTGTTGCTCTCATTTTTTTTGGGTGCATGATTAGGAAAATATCTCTTTAAAATGTTAAGGGATTGGTTTTGAGGTGCATTGGGGTTATCCAACACAAGCTCCCCCTTGTCAATGAGAGATTGGGCAATGCTCTTAAAGGTATTACACCTACTAATTTCATGCCCAACTACTTTATGGAAAGCACATAGGTCATTCTCATTATACCAACTAGGTTTAGGATGAAAAGAATTAAATTGTTGAGGTGGTTTGATAGGAGGAAGCTGTATGATGTTGGCCTTCAGTAACTTCTCTGGAATTGAAGCATAATATTCTCCAAGTGGATTAAATTACTTTTGGTTTTTTTGGTTTTGGTTCCTTATGTTTTTCTTTGAGGAACTAAAGGAATTTGGTTGGCTGAAAGATGATGGAGGAGCATTTTTAAGGACAACCACATTTTTAGTTCCCTTTCTCTTGACATTAGTATTGGTTTGGTTTGTTGGTTTTGAGGAAGAGGCCTCATTAGTTTTATAGGTAGATTTCTTGTTTTTCAACTTTAGCTTTCCTTCATCAATGGATCTATTTTCTAGATTGTGCACCATGGTAAAATCTTCATAAAAAGTTATGAAGCTTTGGACCCATAGTGTAGAAGAGATGTGTTTCACACATGCCCAAGTAAATAGTTATATCAATTTGATTTAGGGTAAGGAGAAGGAAAGATGATTGATTAGGCTTCTCTAATGAGCTACAAAATTAGAAATAGATTCATCATCAAAAAATTTAATAGATTAAAGGTTAGTGATGGAAACTTTATTGGAGATATTTATAGAAAAGTGATCCAAGAAAGTTTGGGCTAGTTGGGTGAAGGAGAATAAAGAGTGTTTGGTTATGGCATTATACTAGTCTAAGGCTAGACCGGATAGGGACATAGGTAAGGTATGAAGGAGGGAATCATCACAGGTAATCAAGTAACATGCATGCCTAAATTCCCTAAGGTGTTTTTGGGGATCCTCCATACTCTGAAACTTAGAGAACTTAGGGAATTCCCACTAAGGAGATATGGTCTAATAGGGATAGATGGGTGAATGGGTTGATTAAAGATCTAATCATATGAGAGGATTTTGTGAGCCCTAGAGATAGATGACTCTAGAGTGGTCATCTTATCCATTAGCATTTTCATTACATTTTTTTGGGGTTGTGCACTTGGAAGGTTATAAGGTGCATATTGTTGTGGTAGTAGGAGGTTGAGGAGTAGCTACATATTGGTAGGTGGACACCAGTGGTTAGGTGGAAGTTATGTAGGGGTAGGTAGATGTAGGTGGTTGGGTAGTAGGTAAAGGCACATGCCTTTGTGGGTTAGGGATGTAACCTAGGTTTGGTGTAATGGGAACTTGTTGGGTAAGAGTGGTGATTACGTTCGTGATCAAAAGAAGGGTAGTGATCTTCATGGTAATTGGCGGTAACGCAGAAGGTATGGGTAACACAACATTTTGAAGTGTATTATTTGTTGAAGGAAGGTTAGAAATGTCAGTGGTAGGTACCCTCTATGGTGAGGGAAGTATATGTGGTTAGTGTTTGGTTTTTTCCCAAGGTAGAGGAATTATTGGTGGGGGTAGAAGGTGTAAGGGCGTTTGTAGGTTGGGGAGGTTGGTTTTCCATGATAGTATCAAAGGGATTATTTGTGGATGAAGAGGCTTAGGTATCTAATGGTATGGTGGTGATTTTGGAAATATAATTTTTTCCCATGAGGTGGGAAGGCATGCCATAAGGTGGGTCCATAGGTAGAACCAAAGCAGGGGTACGATGAGGCATGGTGTTAAGGTAATGTTGTAGGGCCACAAGATTGGTATCTAGGAAGATGGTGTAGTCTGCATCTCCTTATGGAACTTCTTGATGGAAAGGACTTTTTGAGGGTGAGGATAGTCTATTGGTTTAGAGATGTAGTCCATGGATGAGGAGGTAGAAGAGGCTGATTGGTTTGGTGATGGGTTTTGTTCAGCTAGTTTATTTCACAGTTGGTGGGTTAGAACAATCCAAGGTAAGGGAGAGAGAATGCACAAACAATCTCATCACTCAAATAGAGAGAATACACAACATTAAAAATTAATCACACTTTAAAAATTATGTTAAGTCATAAAGGTTATTTTTAGTCTCTCTTTTGGCTTATGCCTTAAGATTTCAAGAAATTGTGTGACTAAAATTATTTTGTAGAATGGGTATGAGAAAATAAGTCTATGGTTGGTTTCAAGTTTAGGTTCTCAAAACGAATCTATATTGGGAATCAATATGTGGCTTGGTATTATAGCCTACCCCTTCACTTCACACATCAAAATGATAAGAGTGTCAGGTGCTTAGCTAATATATACTAATTTTTAGAGTTTATACTCAACTAGAGAGTTGAGTTGGTTCTCCCCTTAGAAATAACCTCCAAGTAGGATCATTAGGAAAGGGTAAGGTAACCACTAGGTGATGAAATCCTATTCAAGCCTTGTCAGAAGTTTTTTTAATGTTTAACTGATGAAGTTAGTTTGGTTTAGTGTGTGTAACAAAAGGTGATGCTACAATAGAATTACTCTGCCTTAATTTAAACTATGTGAGCTAAACTTGCAAGCAACCAATGTATGCAATCAATTTTAAGCCCAAAATAAACTTTGGTGTCATTTATGAGCATAATATAGAGAGAGAAACATATAGATTTAAACAAGAGAAAGCTTGAGTAAAGACTAAAGGTCTCATCAGGCATGCCAGAATGTTTTAGTGAATTTTTGCTTATATTTTAATAAAGGAAGAAGAGGAAACTAAATACATGTATGGTTATAAAATTTATTTGGTTGTGTGCACATTGAATTAGATGATTGTGAAGAGTTCCTCTTTGGCTTGGGAGGATGATCTACAAATAAGATAGCACTAATAAGATTTATTCATTAGACAAATAGCTGGGTGGATTGCCTACTAATAGCTAGATTCTGAAAGCAAGAGCTTCCTTGGGGGATATCAATCCACGCATTTTAAACAATTAAGTTTATAAAAAGAATGATAAAATACTTGCATCAATAATTAAAAGGTACTAAAATTGAATACAAGAGATGTTTTATAAATAAATAGACTAGAAATGACTAATATAACAATAATCAGGTCAACTCTAGTGCTAAATGGGCTAAATGTGTTTTAAAAAATTAGGAAGGGGTCTATAAATAGGTAGGGACACAAAATTAGATTTGGTTGAGGGTAAGATGGTGAAAATAACTTTCTATTATTTTCTACCATAGCAACCATCAGTGATTGGTGTGACTGTTGACAATTATGGTGATTGTCAGTGGTTAGACAGACCATCAGTGGTTGAGATAACCATCAACTGTTACTGTGTGTGGGTCATAGGTAATAAATGACCAATTTATGAGATCATAAATTGGATTTTGAGATATGGTTTGGTGTTGGGTTAATTATTAAATATAATTAAAGTAATTGAATATTTGAAAACAAATACTTAGCTTATAGAAGATTGATCAGATGAGTGGTCAAGGTGGTTGGCTCGTTGATAGAGTCTAGAATGATTCTAGTAGACTAACAATACTTGGCTATCAACCAAGGGGTGGCAGAAAGTTGTCTCTCTATTATGATTGTTGGATCATTGGAATGCTAGAATAACACCTACAAAAGAAAGTTCTAGATGCAAAAGCTTTTGATAATTGTAGATGTGATCCTTTTCACCTTTTGCTCCTCTCTTGTTATAGACAAGGAAAGAGAGGTGCAACAAGATGTTAATTGAGATTTGTAATTATAATTCATGCATGCAATGGCTCACACATGGATTTATATGAGATAATTTTAGAAAACCAAGGTGGATGTTTATATGGTAATGCTTATAATGGTGGACCCTAACCATCGATGATCAAGATGATCATTGGTATTCATCCTGATCATCAATGGTCAAGGGCCAAGGTAAAGAGTGGGTTAAAAGGTAGGTTAAGTTAGTTGGTCAAATTAACCATGCTTGGGATTTATTAGGGGTCAAAGGGTCAAATTGGTCCCAAGGAGGTCCTAAGGTAGTCCATGGGTGTTTCGACATTCAGAATCATGGTCTGCAAATTTATGGTGTCTACAGAAATAAATACCAATTTTGAAAAATAAAAGAAAACAATACCATATCTTCCATTACTATTTGATTCAAAATATCCAACTTACATAATCATAGGTTATGATGATAGTAATGGTGATGATAATGAAATATAAGGGAATATAGATGATTATTTAGGCAAATTAATTTTTAAACCTATGGATCCAAATGAATACATGTTTGACAACATGTTTACACCTATAGGTTTACAAGAGTATAGGCATAATTCACATATAAATAATATGGATAAAAAAAAATTCCTCCTCAATAGTAGTCTAAAGTAGATAAAGGAAAACAAAATACTTCAAGATAATCAAAATGATGGAAATATAAATACTTGTTATAATGTCATTTTAGAACAAGAAACTCATATCTTAATTGTATAATTAAGGAAAAAAATTGTAAAATGAAGCATGACTTGGGCACAAGAACAACTTTAATTATGTAGTGCATTTAAGGTGAAAATATAAATCCAAAGAAAAATACAATCGATAATGTGGAGTTCATGGATGTAGAACCTTCCATAACATTACAACTAATAAGCATTCAATACAAACTAAGTATCATATAATAAATATTAATTGAAAAAAAATGTTATGCCCTTAACTTATAACATTTCTAGGGATATGTGTGGCTAATATGTGGCATACATTATCTTTTACCTTATCTTGTCACATTTCTCTAAGTTATCACATTATTAATAGAGTTAGCCTACGGAGTAACCATAGCTTAAGTAGGGTATATATATGAGGTAGTGATTAGTAATTCAGCATCATATTATGAAATTTGTTCTTATTTCATTTTTTTTAAGGTTTCCCCTATAAGTGGCTTAATATTATTTCTTAATTATTATGTTATGTTGCCAATTACTATTGTGGATATGCTCATTTTATTTTCTATCTTGCACTATATTACTTTAATTTTCTCATGGTGTTTATATTTAGATTCATATTTTGTGAAATATATTTATCTATCTAAGTTATTTCACTAAAAGTGGTATTAGAGCTTTAATTTGGGCAAGATTCTACAACTTTGTTTTTGCTTCCTAGATCTAGCATTTGTGAGCTAAAGGATTGAAAAATAATAATTTATGATCCAGTAAGAATTTATTTTTTCCATTGCCACAATATTAATCATTTTTTTTTTTAGGAAAAAAAGGTGGAATTTTTTCACACTTTTATGTAGTCATTGGATTCATCTTGGTAAGAAAATCACAATGGTATAAGTCTTTGATACACTTTTTTGGGCCCCAAAACCCTCCACCCTAAATTTTTGAACTCTAAACCCTATATTTTGTGTATGGATGGTCCAAACACTTGAGGCTTGGAAAAAGGAAATCCACTTCAATAAAAACACATAGAAAGGAGGACATGGAGTTTAAAACATCTGAATTAGGAGTTTCTAGGTTAGTTACCCATGTAGATTATAAAACATGGTAAAAAAATAAGATCTAGATGTGGTCAAAGGGTACATAGATGTAATGAAGATATATTTCATCACCATAAGTAAAGCATTGACAACTATCATATCTTAGTTTTTGACAACACTAGTGTCCAATAATTCTCCACTAGGCCACTCACGTTATCTCGACTAAAACAATCAAAACTTAAATACTAGTTTGAGGAACATGCTACCAAAAGTGGAAGTGTGTAGGTTTGATGTTAAAAATATACTCATATGGATCAATCAAATGGGAATTTTATTTGATATAAATAAAACTCCACATATATATAAGGTGTTCATATCATCTTTATGTCTATAACTAGAGCAGTTCATTTGGTATATATAGTTATGCACTCAAAATAAAAATAAGGGCCTCATTATTACCTGGTCAATTTTTATTAATGAAATAAAAATGTATTACCACAATAGTGTTACAAAAATATATTTTAGATAGTTATCAATATTGAGACAATTATGAACTACCAAGGATTATATTCAGTAATTCTATAACCTATATTTGTGTGTGGATAACATCATACTAGAAAACCTGAATGACCTATTGTTAGGTGGGATCAAGGATAATATCCAAATTCATCTTTATATGTTTAATCAAAGTTTAGTATTATGTTAAATGGTCTTTAAATTCAATTTAGAGGAAAGATATCTTATCAAATGGTGGGCTTTCACTATTAATAGAAAATGCATTACTCAGACACAATCATTCCCTCAACCTACTAGATTGATTCCTCATAAAATTAAAGATAAATGAGGAAAAGGGTTATGTTTAAATTTTGATATCATATATAACAAAGGATATAAATGTGTTTAGAATAAATTTATATATATTAAAGGGACCAAAGATGATAAAGAGGATGAAGTATCAGGTGAGGATGAAGAGGATCTAGAAGAGGAATCTAAATATTCCCAACCAATTATTTCATGCCATGCACTTTTAGGTATTATCACTCAACAAAACCTCAAGTTCATGGGTTTCCTCAAGAAATATAAGGTAATTATACTCATTGACTCAAAGAGTACACATAACTTCATCAATTATAAGTTATCGACACACTTGAATTGTTTTGTTTATCTAGCTCCAAAATATTAGGTCATGTTACATATGGAGGCACATTCAATTATTCATGGAAATTCCCTAGTATAAAAATTTCCATGGGATATTATATGCTATACTCTATTATGTTTAATAATCCTGTGGGTGGGGTTAACATAGTTTTAAGACTAATGACTCACAACCTTGGCATGATAGAGATGAATTTTCAAGAATTATTCATGTATTTTCATTATAAAGGTAAGATATTTGAACTTAGAGTATTGTGTTCAAAGTATCCACATTGGTTAGTTCCCATCAGATGCAAAATATTCTCAAAAAGGGGGCAGATGGGTTTGTATCACAACTATTTCTAAGTAAAACCAATAAAGATGTTTAAATAATTAGATCTATAGAATATTAGTGATAAACACTCAGTTATTTTTTAGCAATGCCAAAAATACTACCACCAAAAAGGGAAAATTATCATTCCATTCAATTGGTACCAAATATTCAACTACCAAACATCACATAATATAAGTACCCATATGTCCAAAAGAGTGAGATTAAAAATATGGTATATGACATGTAAGAGGCTTGTATTATCAAACATAGCCAAAGTGCATATTCATCTCCTATGGCAATGGTGTGTATTATCAAACATATCCAAAGTTCATATTCATCCCATATGATACCTATAGGATCTACCCATATTATAGAGAACTCAACAAGTACACTATGAACTATTAATTCCATATTCTAGTACTTAATGATTTGCTAGTTGAAATACATGGTGATTTCTTCTTTACAAAATTAGATATTCATTCAAGTTGTCATCAAATTCATATTAGAGATGAGAATATACATAATGTATATTTCAAAACTCATGAAGGCCATTATTAATTTTTGTTAATGCCCTTTGGTCTCATAAATGCACTACATACATTCTAGAGTTTGATGAACATTGTCTTTACACCTTTTTTGTAGGAATTTGTCTTGATTTTTTTGATGGTATACTTATATATAGGTAAGACATGAGAAGAACACTTGTAACATAAATCATGTATTGATACTTTTGTAATAGTATCAACTTTACACCAATCCTTCTAAGTGTGATTTTAGAGTACAGGAGGTATAGTACTTGGGTCATATTGGGTCACATGAAGGCATCAAAGTATACCCTCATAATATTAAGGCTATAATAGCATGAAAAGTTACAAAACCCTTAATAACCTTTAATTTTAATGGCTAACAAGTTACTATCATCAGTTTGTGAAAAAAATGGAAGCATAGTAGCACCACTCATGATCTTGTTAAAGAAGGACTCCTTCCATTGGAGTGAAGTTGCCACCAATCCATTTGAGAAACTAAAGGAGGCTATGTGCTCCACTCTATTTTTGGATACCATAGATTTTTCATTGTTTAATGTGATGCATTTGGATATGGAATGGGGGAAACACTCATGTAGGAAGGGTGACCCCTTTCATTTGTGAGTTATCAATTCAAAGTTAATAATTTTATCCTATCTATGAGGAGGAGTTGATGGATATTCTTCATGTAGTCAAATAATGAAAACCTTATCTCATGGGTAGACACTTTAAGGTGAAAACTAATCATGATAGTCTAAAATACTTCTTAGAACATAGGTTGGAATCTAAATAACAACAAAAAGGGTGATCAAAATGTTGGGGTATGAATTTGAAATCATATATAATAAATGAAAGGATATTGTAGTCATGGATGCACTATCTAAGAGGGATGAATCCATAGAGGCATTATTATTCTCAATGTTCATATGGTATATGAATTGGGTAAATAAGTAAGATTAGAATGGGAAAATACTAGTGATATTCAATTTTTGATTCAAAATCTCCCACAAGATTCTAATGTCACAAACAAATTTGAGTGGAAATGGAAATCTTATGGTGTAAATATATATTTTACCTATGTGATAATTATGCCCATAAACACAAGATCCTTATAGATCTTAATGCATCTCTAGTAGTGGCATTAAAATTTTTTTTAAACCTATCATAGAATCAAGACATATTTATTTTAGGAAGGACTCAAATGAGATATTTATATATTTGTGTCAGAATGCATGGTATATCAGAAAAATAAGGGTGAAATTATTAATACCCCATATTTTTTTCAAACTTTATCCATTCCTAACCAAAAGGTGGGAGGATAATTCCATGTATTTCATAATAGGTTTGTCTAGTTTGAAAGGAAAAAATTTTATCATGGTAATTACGGATAGGCTCATAAAATAAGCCCATTTTTATGCCTTGTCTTAGTCATTTGCATCAAGTATTTTAGTAGGTGATATTTGGGATATAGTAAAAAAGCTACATATTATCTCTAAGATCATAGTAAGTGATCATGAACTTATCTTTACCAATAATTAATGGACTGATTTATTCTCATGTTTGGGTACTTATTGGGCTTATATCTCATCATATAATCCTAAATATGATAGGGAAATAGAGGTAATTAAAAATTCCAAGAGTATTATCTTTGTTATTTTGCATTAGATAAACATGAAAGATGGGTTCATTGGTTACCACTAGTATAATGTTGGTATAGCACTTCCTTATAGATATATTCCAAAAAAAATCCATTTATGTCACTATATGGGTATGAAGCCCCATATTTAACCTCATCCTTGAGTGTTTATCTAAGGTTTTTAGCTATTGATGAACACCATCAAAATAAGCATAAGGTATTAGTAGTCTAAGAGATAATTTTTAAATGGCACAAAATCAAATGAAGTAATAAGTAGACAAGAATCATAGAGAGAGTAAGTTTGAAATGGTTGATTGGGTCTTTATGTACCTACATTCATACAATACAATGTCATTAAAACAACAAAATAAGGATATAAAACTTTATATTAAGTATTACGACTCTTATCAAATCCTACATAAAATTGAAAGTGTTGCATATAAGTTGGAACTATCTCAGTCAACACACATATATATAATATTTCTTATCTATTTCTTAAATAAGGTGATTAGATAGTGAGTAGCTACCCAAACTGAGCTATTAGAGCTAGATGAAGAAGGTAGGGTTACTTGAACCTAACGAAATCATTTAGACACTTAATAAATGACTACAAACAAGGAAAATTAAGGACTATCTAATGAAGTGAAAGAATCCGAAAAGTAAGGATGCAACATGGGAAGATGAATTGTTCCTATAAAAACATAAAAATTTATTCAATTTTGAAGGTAACATTGGTTTTAAGGGGATGGATATATTGCTCCCTTAACCTATAGTGTGTATAGGGATATGTGTGGCTAATTTGTAGCCTACATCACCTTTATCTTATCTTATCACATTTCTTTACATTCTCATATTATTAGTAGGGTTGGAATATAGAATAACCATAGCCTAATTAGGGTATATATAATAGGAACTGGTTATTACTTGAGCATCATATTATGATTTATTTTCTTATTGCATTGTTGTGGAGGTTTCCCCCTTGAAGTAACTCGGTATTATTTTTCAATTATTCTACTCTATAATTAATTATTATTATGGATATTCTCATTTTTTTGTTATATTTTTATTAATATCCACATTATGTTTATATTTATATTTTTTTTTTTAACTATCTTGATTTGTATAAGTAAATTCATTACAAAAAGTTGATTCTATTGCTTACTACTAAACATAGAGTTATGGGTCATTTATCACATCAAAAAGACATTATATTTTGATTATCATAAAATCATTGGGCATGGGATAGATAATTATGTTGCATTAATTAAGGTTATATAGATATATAAATAACATTCAATAGTGGTTCATAATACAACTATGTACAGAGGACACCACACAAAAAGTACAAGCATCCATGAATGACAATTTGACTATTCAAAATTTCATGAAGAATGAGTATCGATAACAAGTTTAGGTTGATTTAAAACAAGGGAAAAATACATGTACTGTTGAATTTATATGATATTTGGGTCATTATACATATGAATTACAACATCTCATACATTGTGAAGAATCAATAGGACATATTACATTATCAGTTTCTTATGGCCCAAAAGTTGTGGACACACATATAATTGTGATGGGTATAGGAGAATAATAACAAGCTATATTGGGTCAATGATGATTTAAAAAGATGAAGGTTAGAGTAGATGCACCTAATAAGTGTATTAATTTTAGAATTAAGGATAGTACAATCAAATTTTTCCATGATGGAAATGATGAAAATCATGGAATCAGAGACCCAGGAACAAATCCAACTCTAATATTTTCTAAGCTATAACATGAGTATTAAAATAAAATGGAATAACATGTAGTAAATATGCATAAAATATAATAAAGAGCAAATGGAAAGGAAAATATCACAAACAAAAAATGGTATGATAACAATAATGATGATGATGATATGTGGGTGTTTGACATGATTCTATTTTCATAACTTAAAAATGTTATGCCACATCTACAACTTGATTATCCACATCATTTAGATGTCATATTGTGACTATTAAATTCACATAATTATTAAAAATACAAAAAAATAGTTAATAATATTAAAAAATCCATATAAAATTATAATATTCCAAAAAACCAATCTCGGGTCCTAAACATAACATGTTTTGCTAGTTACTACATTAAATTATGGAATTTATCACATGTTTGTTAGATTACATATCATTTTCCATATTCACATGAATTTAAAGATATATATGAATTAGATTCAAGACATACATGTTATAAATGATATATGGATATACATATGTGGGGCATTCCTACATCCAAGGGCCATGCCAATGTGGGGGACATTTCATTCCATAGGTCAGATTGGTATAAGTTATATACTTGTATGACCTTTCCATTTATCATGTTGAGATACATTGATTGATTACATATTAATTTCTCTTGATTACATTATTTATAATTCTACATGTCATGGATATGCTACTTTTCTATTTTGTGACATTGGCATGGATTGATGGTGTATACTAGCTTAACTTGTTCTATGATTTATATATGTTATTTTATTTTATATAGGATAATTATTGATTGTTATTTGTGTGGATCTCATATTATTATGTGACATTATTTGATTAATTGTATCATTATATGAATATTTATGTGTATGGACCTTGCCTTATTCAATGACATTGATTATTCATAGTGTAGCATTGACTGCTCATTATGTGTTGCCCTTGATTTTTTTTGTGACATTGATTATTAATAGTGTATCATTGATTACTCATTGTGTGTGGCTCTTCCCTTATGTGGCATTGTGTGTTCATTGAGTGTATTATGTGTGTATCCTTTTCTACATGACATTGAGTCCTATTGTGTGTGACTTTTTTATATTCTATAGGGCCATGACATTGTATGCTTATGAGTGTATACATCTTGGATTTTTTATGAGCTTATGGTTTCATGATCCATGTCACACACCTTTATACTTTTATGTCGTTCCATGATCTATATCATACACCTTTCTACCTGGGTAACTATTCAGTACTTATATATGTGATGATTACATTTTCATGCCTAATTGGTATAACTATCTAAAAATGACACGTGTATTCCTTAGAATACATGTTCATATATGCCTTAACAATATATTAATTATGTTATGATAAATACTCCACATGTTAGCACATGTTTTTTGCATGATTAAATATTTTTATATAATATGATACATTTAAATATTTTCTTTTGAGATGAGTAATTTACAGGCTACATTACTCACTTCAAAAAGGAGGTATATTAGTGGGGATTTCATATATATATAAACTTACTTACACATAAAATCTATATTTTGTAAAAGATCACATGATTCAGAGGGTTCAAATTGGGATAGATTATTAGTTTGTTTCAAATTATGGGACATATATTTACATATTGAGATAGATTTGTGGGAATATTCAATGCACATTAGACATTTTATAGGTACATGAGTGATAGGTTATCATATTTATTAGATTAGGGATAGAGTAACATATAGATTTATGGCATTTTATATTAGATTGGATTGTTGGTCAAATTATGGGGTAAGGATGTTGTTCATGTATGCACTTTTCTATTTTAAAGTTCATAATAAAGGCACCAAAGGTAACATTTTGAATATAAAATCCATATGTAGTGGTTGATTCAATTTACATAGAAACCTAGTATGGGGCTCCACCTTTCATTTTGAGGTTTGAGATCAGTTTAATGTATAGTGTGGTTGAGGTTCTACATTGCTCAATGAACTAGAACTACTCCTTCTTTATGAGGGTTGGGGAATTTATCTTTCCACCATATGATTTAAAAATTGGCATCTTCCTTGGGATATAATCACCCATGACATTTTATATTTGGGTATAATCACCCCAATCTCCAAGGCTTCAAAGGGAAACATGATTTTCCCACTTACAAGTATATTCCTTCCTTGCTCTTCAAATTTTAAATGTTTTATTGATATATTTTACTTCAAATTTTAAATCATATATGGATATGTATTTATGCATGTTCTATTTTAGGCTTTCATGGATCAAGTTGGACACTTGGAGCCTTATCCCAAAGATAAAGTGTCATATTTACACACTAAGGTACACAATTTCTTTATCCTTTTACTATAGAATTTTCAATACTATAATAAAAAGGGGGCATCTATATACATTAAAATATTGTATTAGAAACTTTAAAATGTTAGTATTGACCTAAATTTACCTAAATGATCTATGTGAACACATCTAGATCTTACACACACTTATTACCTCTTTATTTTCTTTTCATGGGCCTAATCTTCATGATTTCTATTAGTTACTTATAATAATTCTTTAGTCTATGCCTAAACTATGTACTATCCTAACCAAATTTTCTCTTGATCATCATATCATTATTCTTATCTATATGGATGCCTTTAATCATACTTAGATAGTTTCATATTTATGAAGCCAACCACATGTGTTGGACTTGTGTGCACACCTAGTAACAGTCATTTTCCAAATTCAAAACATCTTTATGGATCATCCCACATGTTATGCATGTTATTGGCATGAGAAGTTACCCAAATATTCATTAATTTATACATAATAGGTCTAATAATATTTCCTATCTATCACTCACTTAGCAAGCACTAAGAAAGCATATGTCTATCACTTACACATTGAGAAGGACTACCTAAAATCTCCTAAATCAAAAAATAATCATAAGGAGCAAGTCTTGGCTAAGTATGAAACATGTAATCTAAGTAAATTTATCCATTTCCAATTATCAAAATCTATATTATAGGCTACATCCATACTAATTGATTACTATTTCACACATACACCTAACTAGGAAAACTACATGTGAGTTTATCCCTCTATGAAGTATTAGAAATGTGGGTAGTACTTAGGCACTCAGAGGGAAATGGTTGGGTCAACTCAACCCATCTTTCTTACTATTTTGTAGGCCTAACCTAGTGTCAAAATTGGATCCAAGATTTTGAAGTGAAGGAGACAGGTTTCTTGGACTTTCACAACAACTTTTTGATATTTCATAGGGTGATGGTTTATAAGCAGGAACAATTATATGTATTGAAATAATTAGGCACAAGTCAATTGAAAAGTTTTTAAGAGTTCAATTTCATTCATCTAGTATAAGCATCTATTTTATTTCCAAATTATTCTAAGCAAATCTAGAATATAATTTTCTAGAGTTTAATGACTCCAAATCCATTTTCAATTTTATTTGCCACCTACATAGAGTCTAAGAACAAAACATATAAGTAATAATCTAAGTGTTGGTTGAATATTTTGTCTATCAGCGTACTGGTAAACAAAATAGGTCTTATCAGTGAAAGCAAGAAGATTAGTCATCCTAATGTGTAAGTTTATCACATCAGAAGGAGACTGCTCTCTCCTCTCATCAAGGGGAGGTTCCCTGTGAATATGCTATGTATATGTATAAACGGAAAATAATACTCAAGGGTAGGACCAGACATCCATCTCTCTTTCTTCAAAGATGATGTATACAAAACAAAGGAAAAACTCAAGAGAATGACAGACAGCACTCCTCTTCTTTCAGAAGAACTGTTCAACCAGCCACAAGAATACTCCTAGAAATAAAAGCAAAATATGACTGAAAGTATGGTAACCAACAAATCAAGACACAGCAAAAAGTCTACACCTAAAATACTCAAGAGTGATATATGAAGGGCAATGAAAGCTCAAAGTCTTCTCAAAGTCCTTTACATAGCAATATAATGAAAACACACTGAAGGCAGCTTATGGAAGCACAAAGTCTCTCCACAATTGATTCTTCAGAACACCTTCCTGACTAATTTACTAATCCTACTTATAAAATTAATGAAACATAAAAGATATCACAGCACAAAGTCTGAAAAATTCCCTTGTTTTCATTAACAAAATATGATCAATAGACTAAGCACAAAGTCTCAATGATGCTTCTCAATTTTGGCAGAGTTTCGTTTAGATTGTCAAAAAGAAGATCCTTTGACAATGAAAGAAAGTCCCTTATATAGCCATTTCAAAAAGGACTCAAGAATAGTAATACATCATGATGCATTGGGAAATGTTAGGAATATTAGCTAGAACTTTGGGGCCTTTTACTCATTTGATCTTTTCAATGTAGATGAATAGGCTACGCAATTGAAAGATTACAACTTTCAATGTCCAGCTGTCACTCTGATCTTGTCTTCATCGTTCCTCCTTTCTAGATTAATTGAATCCAGCCCTGTATCCATCCATTGTTCTACCTTTCCTTACTTTCAACTGGTTTTTGTCTTGAATTCTGTAAATGCATTCAGGTTTGTAAATCAAAGGCTATTTCACTGTCTTTAAAATTGATGTTTACATGCCTGTCAATATGCTTCCAATGGCTAGTCGGCTATGCTGAATTTGACGTCTTTATGGGTGTCACCTCTTGGTCTTCTTTCAACTTTTGGATTTCTACTTAGTACTTTTCTGAATTAGACATACCCATTTTGGCCTTGAATAATGATCCTTGTCGAGCCCTTTATTTTGGCTGCCGAGAGTCCCCTGCAAGGGCACTTGCCCTTCGGGGTCCTTCGGCAGCCCTTTTAGATTTAGTAATCCCTACGAATAAATATTTCTCTAGGATTTTATTTTAGCAGTCCCCGCAAAAAATTCTCATGGAAAAAATGTCTAGGTAAAATTCCCGTAGACAAAATGTCCACAAAAATTTGTTCCATCGAACAAGTCTTTGAAAATTTCTTCGGGGTCTTTGGCCATTTGGAATTCTTTCAGACTTTTTGTCCGAAGGGATTCCTTCAGACAAAAATTTGAAAGAATCAAGTCTTTAATCAAAAAAAATTAAAATGCCTTAGACAAATCCAAAAGAATTACCTTTCAGCTTCTTAGAAAAATTATCCTCCAAAAAGGTGCTTTTCTTGATTAAGTGCCCTTCGCAAGGGCACTTGTCTTTTAGAAAATTCTCCTTTTGCATTGAACTACCCCTTTGAACTTGGTCAATGAACCATTAGTTGAACCGGTTTAATGGTTTAATGAAGCGCGCCAAGTCCCTTTTGAACCAAAAAGCCGATGAACCATTGGATGAACTTTGACATTGAACCAATTGGTTGAACCAAGGCTTTGAACCAAAATGGTTCAAGCCAATGGGTCAAGCCGATGGTTTAATGAATAAAACAAGCCGATAAACTAAGCATTGAACCAAAAATAATGTACTTGCCTTGAAACCAACAGGAATTTTGACGTTGAACCAAAAGATTGAACTAATCTGTTGAACTAGTTCAATGGTTCAATGAAATGCATCAAGCCCCTGTTGTTGAACCTATAGATGTTGAACCAAAAGATGAAATGAAAGAATGAACCAACTAAATGAAATAAAGTGTTGAACTGCTTGGTTGAACTAAACTATTGAACTATTCTTTTGGTTGAACCTGTCATTGAACCTTGAACCCATTGAACCTTTTGAACCAAAATGGTTCAATGGTTCAGTTCAATGGTTCAATTTAATTTTTGCACTCAGATGTTTACCGATAAAGATTTTCATATGAACCAAAACTTTGAACCAATCCCAGAAAATGAACAAATGTTGAAAATCAATTCTTTTGATTGAAAACTGCCTACAAAAGTCTTTGAAACTATATAAAAATGAACCTACCTGCAGAGTCCGTAGATTTTCCTTTTCCTGCACAGTCTATAGATTTTCCTTTTCCTGCATAGTCCGTAGATTTTCCTTTTCCTGCATAGTCCATAGATTCAAGCCTACAGAGTCCATAGATTCAAGCCTATAGAGTCCATAGATTTTTCTTCCTACTAAGTCCATAGATTCAAGCCTGCAGAGTCCGTAGATTCAAGCCTGCAGAGTCTGTAGATTTTCTGAGAAGCTCTGAAAATGAGAAATCTGAATATCTAAGACAAATTTTTAAAATGGAAGATATTATTTTGGTTTGTAGAACCAAAATAATTCAAATATTGTTCCAAAAATGACTATTATTTTTGGGAGACAACAGCTGGCTCCAGTTGGGGAACTTCTATCAATTGCAAAATGAATTGGAAGGAGTAGAATTCAGAAACTCCAGTGTCTTCAAGTGTACCATTGGGCTTCGGAGTCATGCTTTCCATAAATGAAAGACATCAAAAATGAAAACAAACAAAACAAAACAGAATTTAAAATTGTACAAATATACATATATACAGAGGTAATGATCTGATACTTCAAGAATTGAAGTGTTTCAGATGCTGCCCATTATGGGCAGAGAAAAGAGCATGCCATCTTGGTATTTTAACAAAAAGCTCAAAAAGCTATTTTCACCCATGTGCTGATGAATTATGAATGGGCCTCTCTAAAGGGAGTCAAACTTTCCATGCATTTTTTTTGGCTCTCTTCTTTTGTCCCACAGCAGAACTTTATCTCCAATCGGGAAATCATGATTTCTAGCCTTCTGATCAAAAAGTTTCTTTATTAGATTTTGATGAACAGCAATTCTGTCTACCACCATGGTTCTTTGTTCCTCCAACTAAGTCAGGCACATGATTCTTTTGTCAAAATAACTCCCATATGTCTGATCTTCAATGGCCTTCACCAATTTCAAGGCTAGTAAATCTAAAGTGATTGGTATCTCAGCATTAATCCCGTAGAGAAGTTGAAAAGGAGACATACCAATTGCCCTTTTTGGCATGATCCTATCAGCCCACAAAGCATCAACTAATTCTTTATGCCACGTCCTTTGATTATCATCTGCAAGTTTCTTGATAATAGTTACCAAATTTTTATTGTTGGACTCAGCTTGTCCATTCCCTTGCAGAAAATAATCAGAAGAATGAGAAAGCGTAATTCCATAATAAAAATAGAATTGCATGATTTCTTGAGAGGTGAAACAAGCTGCATTATTAGTAACAATTTTGAGTGGGACTCCAAATTTGGAAATAATATTCTCTTTCAGGAAGTTGCATACAACTTCTGAAGTAGCATGCTTTGTCGGGATTGCTTCTACCCACTTGGTGAAATAATTAGTTGTTGTAAGGACATAATCATGTCCAGTACTTGAAGATGGATTTATTGTCCCAATAAAATCGAGTCCCCACTGCTGCAAAGGTTCCTCTATGATTACTGGCTTGAGAGGTAAGGCAGCCAACTTGGGTTCCAATAAATTGCTGGCAAAGTTCACATTTTCTTACCCATTTATGTGCATCTTAGAAAAGAGTCGGCCAATAATACCTGGCTCATAGAATTTTGTGAGCAGTCACAGGGGTAGAAAAATGTCCTCCACATGCTAGATTGTGGAAAGATTTCAAGAGCTGGGTCTGTTGTTCTTTATCTACACAGTGAAGGAAAACTCCATCTATGTTTCTTTTATACATGTTGTTGTCCCAAAGAACAAAATTGGCAGCTTTCAATCTAATAGTTCTCCTCTCTTTGTAAGAAAAATGAGCAGGACATTCTCCATAAGTCAGAAAATAGGCAATATCTGAATACCATTCATTGGTAGTAGAAACAAAAAGGACTATTGGTGTATTGTCAACCTCAGCGTCTTCATGCTATATATCTTCTGGCTTATTGTCAGCCATTAATTGACAAAGGCCTTTACCTCTGACCAGCTTTGTTAGCTTGATATCCAGATCAAATTCTTACATCTTTGCAATCCAATTACCTCTCTTTGTGCCAAACTCCTGCTGAGTTAATATAGCCTTGATTATGCTGTCAGGAACTAAGGCAGTAATATGTGAATTCAGAATATAGAAGTGAAAGTGTTTAACTGCTTTTACCAAGGCATAGGCATGCTTCTCTATATTTAAATACTTCATTTCATGAGTTTTTAGAGGGCAACTCATGAAAGAGAAAGGGGATTTCATACCTTATTTTTCTTGTTGGACAAGAATCGTTGAAAGAGTGTGCTCAGACACATAGCTGTATATAATGAAATCTCTGTGGTAATCTAGGTAGACCAAGGTGGGGGCGTGAGCAATAGCAACTTTGATATCTTGAAATGCTGCTTTACCTTCTTTGGTCCAGCTGAAGGTAGTCTTTCCTTTTATCATGTTTACAATGTGTCTTGTCTTCTCAGCAAATTTGGGGATGAATCTCCATAAGAAATTCACTTTTCTAAAGAAAGAGTGAACAGCATTCTTACTTGCAGGCAAATTCAACTCTTGGATAGACTAAACTCTGTCTGAGTCAATCTTTATGCCTTCTTTGGACACAATGTGTCCAAAGAGTTTCCCTTCTATCACTCCAAAAACAAACTTTTTAGGATTCAAAGAAATACCATTCTGTCGGCAGCACTCTAGCACTTGTTGTAAGTGGTGCACATGATTAGATCAATGCTTTGAAAAGACAATTAAATCATCAAGATATACAACTATGAATTTGCCAATTTCATCTTTGAAAGCCATGTCCATAGCTCTCTAGAAGGTAGCGCCAACATTTATTAATCCAAAAGGCATTCTTTTGTATGCAAATATACCCCAAGGCGTGGTGAATGCAGTCTTGTGTTGGTCAGCTTCAGCAACTTCAACTTGGTTATAGCTTGAAAAACCATCCAGCATTGATAACATTTTTGATCCTGTTACTATTTAAAGCACTTGATCCATGATTTGTAAAGGGTAATTATCTTTCAGAGATGATTGGTTCAGATTCTAAAAATCTACACAAATGCAGATTTTGCCATTTTTATTCCTTATCGGAACTATGTTTGCAATCCATGTAGAATGATGGATTGGAAAAATAATCCTAGCATTTAACATTTTCTGAATCTCAGACATAATTGTACCTAAAATTTTTATATTATATTGTCTAGATTTTTGCTTGTAAGGCATTGAATCAGCGTTGAGAGGAATATGATGGCAGATTTCATCAGGTCTAAGAGATTTCAGATCTTCATATGAATACGCCAAGACATCAATGTATTGATGGATCAAAGAAATGAATTTTAATTTTTCTTCAGGTGTACAGGACTTACCAATGTTGAACATTTTTGGATTTTCTTTATTGGTCAGATTCACTTGGTCAAATCTCTGAGAGAAATTTGGATCTATCTGTTGTTGCTTGACGAACCTATCATGCTGTCAAACAGTGTTTCAAGAGAAACCAGGCCTTTAGGAATTTTGTTTTCTTTTAGCTATAAGAACTATTCATTAACATCTGAACTAGATTCAAATATTAATTTAGACTTCTGAGATTCACTACCTTCAAAATACAGTTGTTCAAAATTGTCTTTTCTTTCCATGAAGGCAATGATCTACTGATCATCATTGAAAATTTGCCAATGATTAGCATGTCAGGAACACTCGGCCTATAGACCAGCTCAATGGTATATTTATCTTCTTTAAAATCAGAATGAGGAACTAAAAGAGTTCTTGAAACAACGAGTGCATCAGCTCTATCATTGGATTCTCTTGGAATGGAAGAAATGTTGAAAGCTTCAAAGCTTCCAATTTGGTCCCAAACAAGATTACGATAATGGTGCAGCCTCTCATTCTTGGTCTGATATGAATTTCTCACTTGACAGACCACTAATTCGGTGTCTCCTTTAGCATGAAGAGATTTGATGCCTCTTTTTTGAGCAGCCTTCATGCCTAGCAACAACGATTCATATTCAGTGGTATTATTTGTGTTGCTGAATTGTAACTTATAGGATGAAGGGAACATATCTCCTTGAGGAGATATTAAGACAATACCAGCTCTTGAACTAGTAGAGGAACAACTACCATCAAATTCTAGAGTCCAAATCTCATTAGATACTGGCTTTTCTTTAGACTTTCCCTCATCAAAAATGGAGGATCTTTCTTCATGATCTGTATATAAAAAGTAATTACCCATACCTACATATTCAAAGAGGATTTGAGCTTCAAGAGCTGACGTCTTGGTAACTACATACTTTGATTCTTTTTAGGAAGTAATCTTTTTATCACACCTTGGACAGGGATCCTTGCCTTAGATAGATCCATGTTCAGTTCTCCTCCCACATCTTTACAAAAATTCCATCCAAGTAAAATGCCATAAGATGCTGTTACGTTAGCCACTAATATAGTCATTTTAATCCTCTTGTTCGGAAAGGCTACGAATGCAAATTGAGCATCTTTGATTTGCCCCAGTAATGGCACTTGTCTATTCTCCATGGAGAAACATTTTCCAAACATCTTGGTCAATGTGAGACCAAGGGACTCAGCGACTTTGGCAGGCATGACATTGTCAGATGCACCTGAGTTTATTATACAGTTACTCAGCTTGTGGCCATTGATTAATAGGGAAATATAGAAGGGTTCTATTTTTTTAGAAGTAGTTGGAGGAGTGATAATCAAATTATTTGGAATAAGTGTATTCATTGAAGAATCAAAAGTTACTTTTTTGGCCTTTTATCCTACAGGGATGGTCTGATTTTTAACATATTGGACCAGCTTGTTTAGTTGATCTAGATTGGATTGCAAGTATTCAAATTTAGACATCTGTATTTTTGTCTTCTTGACATGATCAATTATGTCAAATGACTGAATCAAGCTAGGTACAGAAAAAGGCACTTCAGCTTTCTGAGTTTTCAAAGGGATGAGAGGTGGGTTGGTTTGCGAATTAGAAGTAGAAGGGGAAGGCACAACAGATGTATTTACCTTTTGAGTAATGACCAAATATTTTGGTTGAAAGGGTAGAGCTATTCCATGCTTGACAATTGTGACTGCTAGTTGTGGTTGTTCTTCTGTCTTTTCTTTATCAGCCTATTGGGCTGATTGATTCTTAGACCTAGTAAACACTACATATGATCCATCTGAAGCTTCTCCTTTGATTCTAGGTTCATCCTGATAATTTAGGAAACCAATGTGGGAGTTGCCAGCTAATTCTTCTTAACTGTCTTTAATGATATCAGTGTCATTTTCTTGATTTAATTTAGGTTGATAAGAAAATTTTGATTCTATTTCAATATATCCCATTGCTGAATTAGTTGGAGGAGCTTCCAGAGCAAGTTTCCCTTGTGGGGGAGGAAGGCTATTTTTTTGTCCTTGGTTTCTAGCAACATTGCCCTGATATGACTGATTTGGGAATGTTCTTCTGTATGTAGGAGCAGAAGACATTCCTTGAGCCATTTGCTTTTTGAGGGCAAGGAGCTCATTTGCTAATTTTTGCACCATTGGATTTGTGGTGCTTGTAGATGCAAATTCAGAAGATGATGAAGCTCTATTTCTATTGGGATCTCTTCTTATTTTCCCTACTAAGATGAGATCATCTTCTACTTTAGTGGCCAAAAGTTGAGCTGTAGCGAGATCTATTTGGCCAGCACATCTCAAGAGGAAATTGACTTCAGGTAGCTGAGAATTAATGAAAAAGCATTTGAGATTCTCAGCTGTAGGTCTGGTAATCATAGGAATTTTGTTTCTCAACTTGTCAAATTTAGCTATGAAGTCTCTCATAGGCTCATGTGGCTCTTTTTTCATTTGTGTAAGTTGAGCTAAAAGTGTATGTGCATCTTCTGCAAGTTTGAATCTGGCTTCAAACTTAGCTTTCAAAGTATTCCAATCAGTCACAGATCGAGCCTGTAGATGGTAAAACCAATCTGCAACAGGACCTTGTAGTGTTTCAACAAAAAGTCTGATAGCTACATCTTCAAACACTACTCTGATTACTCCACAAGCTATACTAAATGCTGTAATGTGTTCATCAGGATGAACTTTCCCATCTTTGTAGAATTTAAGAAAATTCTTCCTAAAACTACGTGGAAGCTCATGTAGAGAAGGAGTAAGATTGAGAGGACCAAAATCATTACCCTAGGGGCCTTGAATTGCCATTATAGGATACTGAAAAGGAGGGATAACAAATCTCAAAGGGGTAATTATAAGCACAAATTTATCAATAGCAGAAGTGGATACTTCATCTGGTAATGGAGATTTGGCTTTAGTAGGAGGGAAGCTCTTGGTTCGTTGGAGATGATATGGTGAAGGAAACAAATCAAAATCACTTTGTTGTACCAGCTTGAACACAGGATCAATGACACCTTTAGCCCTTTGGCTTCATGTATACCTTGAATCTGCCAAATTGTAAAACAAAAATGGAAAAGATTTAACTTTGCTTCAGTTAAAGCTTGAGGCTTTAAACTATGTGCATTCTTTCTTGATTGGTGTGGAGGTGAATGGAATGGATAGACTATAAATGGATAATGGGTATTCCCCAGCGGAGTCACCAAAAACTGTTGGTTGAATATTTTGTCTATCCACGTATACTGGTAAACAAAATAGGTCTTACCAGCCAAAGCAAGAAGATTAGTCATCCTAATGTGTAAGTTTATCACATTAGAAGGAGACTGCTCTCTCCTCTCATCAAGGGGAGGTTCCACTGTGAATATGCTATGTATATGTATAAATGGAAAATAATACTCAAGGGTAGGACCAAACATCCATCTCTCTTTCTTCAGAGATGATGTATACAAAACAAAGGAAAAACTCAAGAGAATGATAGACAACACTCCTCTTCTTTCAGAAGAACTATTCAACCAGCCACAAGAATACTCCTGGAAATAAAAGCAGAATATGACTAAAAGTATGGTAACCAGCAAATCAAGACACAGTACAAAGTCTGCACCTAAAATACTCAAGAGTGATATACGAAGGGCAATGAAATCTCAAAGTCTTCTCAAAGTCCTTTACACAACAATATAATGAAAACACACTGAAGGCAGCTTATGGAAGCACAAAGTCTATCCACAGTTGATTCTTCATGACACCTTCTTGACTAATTTACTAATCTTGCTTATAAAATTATTGAAACATAAAATATATCACAGCATAAAGTCTAAAAAAGTCCCTTGTTTTCATTAACAAAATATGATTAACAGACTGAGCACAAAGTCTCAATGATGCTTCTCAATTTTGGCTAGAGTTTCATTTAGATTGTCAAAAAGAAGATCCTTTTACAATGAAAGAAAGTTCCTTATATAGCCATTTCAAGAAGGACTCAGGAACAGTAATACATCATGATGCATTGGGAAATGTTAGGAAGATTATCTAGAACTTTGGGGCCTTTTACTCATTTGATCTTTTCAATATAGATGAACAGGCTACGCAATTGAAAGATTACAACTTTCAATGTCCAGCTATCAGTCTGATCTTGTCTTCATCCTTCTTCCTTTATAGATTAATTGAATCTAGCCCTGTATCTATCCATTGTTTTGCCTTTCCTCACTTTTAGCTAGTTTTTGTCTTGAATTTTGGAAATGCATTTGGGTCTATAAATCAAAGGCTATTTTACTATCTTTAAACAATGCCTTTCCTCACTTTTAGCTAGTTTTTGTCTTGAATTCTGGAAATGCATTTGGGTCTGTAAATCAAAGGCTATTTTACTGTCTTTAAAATTGACGTTTACATGCCTGTCAATATGCTTCCAACAGCTAGTCGGCTATGCTGAATTTGACATCTTTGTGGGCATCACCTCTTGGTCTTCTTTTGGCTTTTGGCTTTTTGCTTAGTACTTTTCTGAATTGGACATACCCATTTGGGCCTTGAACAATGATCCTTGTCGAGCCCTTTATTTTGGCTGTTGAGAGTCCCCCACAAGGGCACTTGCCCTTTGGGGTCCTTCGGTAGCCCTTTTAGCTTTAGTAATCCCTGTGGAGCAAATATTTCTCTGGGATTTTGTTTTAGCAGTCCCCACAGACAAAATGTCTGGGTAAAATTCCCGTGGACAAATTTTTTGTGAAAATTTGTTCCATCAAACAAGTCTTTGAAAATTTCTTTGGGGTCTTTGGCCATTTGGAATTCTTTCAGACTTTTTGTCTGAAGGAATTCCTTTAGACAAAAATCTGAAAGAACTAAGTCTTTAATCAAAAAAAAATTAAATGCCTTAGACAAATCTGAAAGAATTACCTTTCGGCTTCTTAGAAAAATGATCCTCCAGAAAGGTGCTTTTCTTGATTAAGTGCCCTCCGCAAGGGAACTTGTCCTTTATAAAATTCTCCTTTTGCATTGAACCACCCCTTTGAACTTGGCCAATGAACCATTAGTTGAACCGATTCAATGGTTTAATCAAGCGCGCTCAAGTACCTTTTGAACCAAAAAGCTCGATGAACCATTGGATGAACTTTGACGTTGAACCAATCAGTTGAACCAAGGCTTTGAACAAAAATGGTTCAAGCCAATGATTCAATGAATAAAACAAGCCGATAAACTAAGCATTGAACCAAAAATAATGTACTTGCCTTTGAACCAACAAGAATTTTGACGTTGAACCAAAAGATTGAACTAATCTGTTGAACTAGTTCAATGGTTCAATGAAGCACACCGAGCCCCTGTTGTTGAACCTATATACGTTGAACCAAAAGATGAAATTAAATAATGAACCAATTGAATGAAATAAAGCGTTGAACTACTTGGTTGAACTGAACTATTGAACTGTTCTTTTGGTTGAACCTGTCATTGAACCTTGAACCCGTTGAACCTTTTGAACCAAAATGGTTCAATAGTTCAGTTCAATGGTTCAAGTTAATTTTTGCACTCATATGTTTGTCGATGAAGATTTTCATATGAACCAAAACTTTGAACCAATCTCAGAAAATGAACAAATGTTGAAAATCAATTCTTTTGATTGAAAACCGCCTGTAGAAATCTTTGAAACTATATAAAAATGAACCTGCCTGCAGAGTCCATAGATTTTCCTTTTCCTACACATTCCATAGATTTTTCTTTTCCTGCATAGTCCATAGATTCAAGCCTGTAGAGTCTGTAGATTCAAGCCTGCAGAGTCCATAGATTTTTCTTCCTATTGAGTCCGTAGATTCAAGCTTGCAGAATCCGTAGATTTTTTGAGAAGCTCTGAAAATGAGAAATCTAAATATCTAAGACAAATTTTGAAAATGGAAGATATTATTTTGGTTTGTAGAACCAAAATAATTCAAATTTTGTTCCAAAAATGACTGTTATTTTTGGGAGACAACACTAAGTACACTAATCCTCTTAGTTTTTTCCATAAATAGTAAAGTGTAATTGAACATCTTCTTTTAGCATTTTGATTTGCTTAATTTATACATATCTTAGATAATCTAAATATTCAAATTTTCTATCTTATTTTCATATATTAATCAAAAATAAGATAAAATATGTGTTAATCTTTATTTTCATCATATTTTATTTCATACGCTAATCATACTTTTGAACACATGATGACCCTTGAAAAATGGGTTAGTATATTAGGTTGGACAACCCTAACCACTCCCCTCTAAGTGATTTATCATTGACTATGCTTCGATGCTCTAAATAGGGTTTAAACTACATGTAGTTCTCCCATTTATGTGTGCGTGCAACATTATGATCAATCTAGAATGCAATTCAATGTTTGGCTTTTGACACTTAGAACCATGCAAATTTAACCTGACTACATATTCATACTTGGATCTAGGGCTGCCCTTTTTATGGATATTTATATATTTATGCCTTTGTGATAATGTCTTAATAGAGTGCTAATGGATTTCTCTAATTTTATTATGACTTACCAATATAGGTATAACTTTAGGATTGGTTTGTATTTATAGTTGACTCTTTGATAATACTTTCTATGACCAACTCATGAAACATGTATAGGCTAACCTAATGCAGATGTCCCATTTTAAAACTAGTTGATGAGCATTTATAGAAAATACTAGCAAAAGCAAATACATGTGATAAAACTGAAACTACAAGATTGTTTCCAGTACTATGTCGATAGTGAAAATTAATTATCTAAGATATGGAGATAGTTTTTTTTGTATTTTTAGTGTTATTGCACAAATTAGGGTGATATTAAATATTGTGTATTGATAAAAAAAATTGTCCAAGATAACATGTGGGTAAATGAATAGGGGAAAGTGTTTACAAGAGTCAAATGTGTACACAAAGTCCAAGTATGTCAAAGTGTGAGAAAGTTTATGTTGACAAAATGTCTAATACCAAATTTAGGTGTATAAATAGTGTTGGGTTATATATTAATCTTGATCTTTACATGATTAAATTTTTCTATAGATACATACATATGTTTATAAACATGATTTCAATTTTTATAACAACTTTGTTTACTATCTATGTTACACATGTTGTGTTTAATACTTATCAATTGAGATGAGTGATAGGTATGAATATACCTCACCTAAAAATGGGTGAATCTATCCAATTTATTGTGCCTTTGATTATATATTTAAAGTGGTTATAGGTTACATATACCATATATATACTTCCTTGGCTAAGAAGTAATTTTTCCCCCATGCCATAGGGTTCTAAATTTTTGTTTTAGATTTAAGTATTCAAATTATTTGTCATCGAATTGGGGAAATGGAGTTGTGTTTTTTATCTTCTTTATCACTTGATTGGGTAAATTAAGGTTAAGTTTTAATTTAATATCTCCATAGGTGGAAACATGGTTCCATACTACTAGGTGTATCTATTACTTTACTACTTTTCAATGTCACTTATTTCATCTAGTTACATTAGTATCAATGTATCAAGACATTGATATATATGTACACATTCACATTTTATTGTGGGTACATTTAATTTGTTGGCATTGTAGTGTGGGTGATTCATTCCTAATAAGTGAAAATTTTTATTTGCATCCTCTCACATAATTTTTAGGTATGCACTTATTTTATTCTACTTTGATACACATGTGTATGTATGCACGCATGCACACACACACACACACACACACACACACACACACACACACACACACACACACACACACACACACACACACACACACACATCAAAGTGGGGCTTTATGTAGACACTTAATTTTGGTACAACTCATGTTATTGTGGCTTATTTTTCATGCCCTTGTTTATGTGGTGTATTTTATTACTTTATAATTTTTTCTATACACTTTACCTTACATTGGACCTTCATAGTCTTGCATCATCCACATTTCCTCATGAATACCTTCGAATATGATAGTTGTCTACCTAGGGATCTACTTAGTCACTACATAATTCCATTATATCTATGTTTCATTGTATTTTTCTACCTTGATTATTTTCAAAGTCATCTTAACAGTGTCTTAACCACTTTCTAAGACAATCTAAAAGTGTTCATGTGACTTGTGGGTCCTTTTTTCACCATGTGTTGATTTATCATGCCTTGATAGTTATTTTTTACTCATTTCCATGGTTAGACTATGTGTGAATGTATCTAAATTTAAATTTTAATGAACATATATATACACATGTACCCACTACACACATTGATCATATATTTTCCACACTTGTCAAGGAGCTTGCACACCATTATTTTTCCCCTTGTCATCTACTAAATTTTTGTGGCTACATACTTGTACTAAAATAAGGTTTCATTAAGGAGCATATAACATTCATTTATTATGTTATGGAGATAAGGTTGAGTCTTATCTCACTTGGGTTGAGTCACTCACATGTATGAGAACTACATAAGCCTTAATTTTGAGCATGCCAGACATATATAGCAACCTCACTGATTGGGCCCAAGCCACTAATGCTACATTTTTCCTCTATACCTAGATGCATTACTATATTGTGTAAAATTAGGGTTAAATCAAATTAAAATATATTCTAACATATTTAATCATCATCAAGTCAATTAAATATGGGTTTATGTTCATTTATTATTAATGAAGGGTTATAGAAAGTTTTAGATTGTAAGGATTTATAAGGACACTTTTGGACCTAATTGATTGTTTTTGGCCTACACTGTCACTTTCAAATTTTAAATATGGTCTTTATCACTTTTGGAGTAGTTTAAAATTATTCATCATTAAAAACCATAGTTTTTTTTCTAGGAGATATTCTAGACTACTCCAAACCCTATTTTCAATCACCATCAATCACTATTTGAATTCAAGTAAATAAGGAATCGACTATAATCTCTATCCACTCTATCCCCATTATGTTTGTTAATTACACAAGGTACTTTTCTTCATTACACACATAGGTAAGTTTGATTTAGTGTAAATGTATTTAATTATATTTATCTTGTGCCATTATTTTATATAATTAATGTATTATTTTGAACACTTATAAACCCTTTTATAAAATAATTAGAAAATTCATGGAGATTAAAACTTAGATAAATTCCCATCTACAAATAATTCACTTTCATAAAAATTCTCTTGGAACTTTAATTGCATCTCATGAGTTCATATTAGAAAGTATCTAAAATATTAATCAACAGTGTGAAAAAGACTCGTGTGTACTAATTAAACTATAACCCATTTATATACATAAAGTCTCATCTAATTTATTAGAGGTATTTAAACAAACTTCATTTACATTGGAGACATCTTTCATTGGGAAACCCATATGAATTTTTGTCTAAATTTATTAAACATAATTTTTTAATAATTAATCTTGGTTAGCAAATGACTTAACACATGTTTCATCTTGTAGAGTATTACAACCTTTAGAGCAGTGCAAGCGATTAGATTATTTTAGTAAATGTTTGTTAAATGTGTTCCTAGTAAGGCATGGATGATTCAGGGCACTGTAGATGCAAACTCTTATTAAGTACATTATCCACCCATTTATCAATGCAATATGTACATTCTAATTAATTATTTATTAGGAATAATACACAATGAATATGAATAATTGATATTACAATAGATGGCAGGGTAGTGGAATTTGATTAGAGGGTAAATAAAGTGGTATAACATTAGAGCATGAAGATGAGTGGTCTTTTGATGGGGTGTTCACCCATCGGACAACAATTGAAATCTTGATATCATAGAGACATGGATGGCCAACATACCCATTATCATCTCCTCTTCTACCCTAAAATTATATTTTTCATCTTGCTCTTTGGCTCGATGCCCACATAGACATATAGGGAAAGGGGGCCAATTTTTAGGTTGGGTCTAATAGTTGAGATAGTTATCGAGACTAGAAACCTCAATTATTGTTATTTTATACTTGTTTATTTCTTAATAATTTTTTTAAGGTTGTTTGAATTAAATGACCTTTAATTTTAATTTTGTCTTACCATTGTTAGGCAAAGTAATACAAAATATGAACATTTATTTATAATATTATTTACTAGTTTAAAATGTTTGAAGACCCTCTTTTCCAATAAAAAATATACATAATATTAATGTGTGTGTGTGTGTGTGTGTGTGTGTGTGTGTGTGTGTGTGTGTGTGTGTGTGTGTGTGTGTGTGTGTGTGTGTGTGTGTGTGTGTGTGTGTGTGTGTGTGTGTGTGTGTGTGTGTGTGTGTGTGTGTGTGTGTGTGTGTGTGTGTGTGTGTGTGTGTGTGTGTGTGTGTGTGTGTGTGTTTGTGTAATTTAAAAAACACATATTTATACCATATTTTAATATCTAATCAACCTTGTAATTTTCACCTCACCTATACAATTCAAAGTTCCAAAAGTCATTGAACACAATATTCAATACACATCTATTAGATGATGTGATATTCATATTTAAAATAGTTTGTCCAACTTTACACTCCAAAAATAGCCACATTAGGTGCATTTATCCATTATATTTCAACTTCCTTCTCTATTAAAATGGTGTACCTAAAAAATGTAATGTTTAAAACTTTTAATCATCACCATAACATCAATAAACATATATAATAAATTAAAATTCTAAACTTAGACTTCTATTCATCATACTCACAGAAATCAAAATTACCCAATGACATGACTAAGTAAATAATTCAAACCATGTCAATAAAAGAGAGATAATAGAATGCAAGTCCATAGATAAAGAAATTTTGATATATTGGATACCTTTTATCTATATATTGAAAATTCTAGGTACAACATTCTTTGAATTTCATAGAGAATCAATAAGTTTTGGAATTAAAGTTATTTTCACATCAGGATTTAGAATCTACCATTTTAGGTATACTCCATTACATTTTCACATCAATAATCATAATCTAACTTTATAGGTATACTCTATTGAATTTTATTCACAATTATTTCCATCTCATTTCTTTGGTTATTTCCACATCTTTTTCAAGTTTTATGTTCTCAAACTTAGCAGAATGTTCACTTTTTATTTTTATTACCAAACTAACACAATATTTATTTATGTCATATACGTTCATATTCAATTATGATTTTAAATATGATATAAATTTTGATAATTATATTTATTTATAAAAACACTCACATCATTTTCAAATTTAGATATTTGATCTTTTATCTATCTCCATATGTTGTTGAGTTTAAATGTTGTTTTAAGTTCAACTTATTGGGTAATTAATCCCCTATTTTCTATGTTGATGACCCCCTATATATTATTAATTGTTTTTGTATACTTTCAAATTTTTATAAGTAATTAATTTTTAATACTTTAAATTATTTAAAAGTAAATGCTTTTACATACTTTCAAGTTTAATTATTACTTCTTGCTAACTTTACATCTTACAATTTGTATCAGCCTCTTGTCATGACTGTGATTTCAGGTGTGGAATATTTTAATTTACATCACCTATTATTATAATTAATATAAAAAAATTATATGATTGAATTAGTTATATATTAGTAGTGTTATAATTTACTAATGTTGATGATGACATTTTTGAAGAGCAAACTACTGCCAATGAACCAAATAACCAGCCAAAGGTGCAAGTGAGAGGAAATTTTGTTGCCGCTAAAAAGTTTTCCTTCCATAGATAGTGTAAATATATTGATATTTAAAGCTTTATGAATATTTAAAGGATAATGGGTACCCGAAAAAAACTTTAATAGATGAGTGGGGCCTTCAAGAAAGTAATTTGTCCATTTGGTTGAAAGGGATTATAAAAACTAATAAGAGGGAGGCACCCACAATTTTATCAAATGAGGAGGAATTAGAGATTGTGTAATATTATAAGGACTTATTTGACATGTATCATGTCCTATAAATCAATAATTTGAAGGCATAAATTTCCCACATATGCCAAACAAGATCCAACCCTTTCAAAGATGGGGTTCCTGTTAAGTCATGGTGGAGAGGTTTCAAAAAGAGACATCTTGATTTGTGATTTAACTTTTTTAAGGTTTATGGAGTTTCAACCCTAGGTTGTTAAAGGGTATGAGTATAGTAAATTGGGGTAGAGATATGAAATAAATATAGCGACTGATTTTTAATAGAATTGACCTAATTTAACCCTTCTAAAAATAGTAATAAATGATGTAAACAAGTGCATGGCTATAAATTAATTGAGATGGTAGATCTGAACATTATAAACTAGGACAAGAGTTGATATTAGTGTCACAAATAGGATCTAGGTATCAAAACCCTTCCTAGATAGTAGTTCCCTAATTTTATAGTAATACCAATGGCACTAGTGTCTTCATTTTGGTGCTAGTATCCTCTATGCAGAATTATTCTAAGCTTCTAGGTGCACCTATGTCTAAGTCTACCAAGCCTATTCATATGTGCATGATTTCTAATTCCTTATAGATGAACTATTTTGACTAAGTTTACATGAAAAAATATATACTTCCATGTTGTTAGGGCATCTGATTGGCAAAATAACAAATGTGTGATGTTAGTGGGGTAGGCTACAAATCTTCAACACCTAATTATGATGAGAGTTGCCTAGATACCAATACTCTAAGGAGGGATCAAGCTCGATGTCATTATCCCCACCTAAGTGCTAGTAAAAGTTCAAGAAAAGATAGTATGAATGCTGACTTGCATGGTTTGAGTATGCTTGAGATTAAAAATCTAAGAAATCTAAGCTCACAAATGTTGTAGAGGGATATATGTAGAAGTTTGGTAGAATAGGGATTGATAACCTTAAATGTGCATAACTTGGTCTGAGTTAATTTTTTTTATTGATATTATTTCCATCTAGTGAATAATGGGCTAAAATTCATGTATATATATTATTCTAATGTCTATGCAGGTCTTAAAATAGGTCTAGGCCAATTCTAGGTCATTATTGATTTGAAAATATATCTATTGGTGGCTAAAGGTAGGAAAAGGACAATAGTGCCCAAAATGGGACACTAACACCATTGGTGGTACAATCTAAATTATGGTGTTGGTGTCTAGGTGGCAGAACTTGAGGCACTAGGGGGTCAAGATGCTATAGTAAGGGTCTTGAACTACTTTGGGGATGTTTAGGGATGTGTGTGGCCCACATGAAGGTTGGATAAGTGTCTAAATAGGCGCAAAGATAGATCTAGGGATAATTTAGGGATGGGTGGTCTCAAGTAACACTTTTAGCACTCAAGTTTAATTTTTATATGATTACATTTGCCCCACTTTATTCTAGAAATGTATCAAATCAAAATGACTAATATAAAGGAAAAAGAAGCATACCTAGACTTATTTAAGAGGCAAATCCCATAAATCTAGGTCTAAGTGTGTGAAGTGTTCTCCATTGCATGTCTTGAAAATGAAATATACATAGATCGGTCCCTTATGAGATATCAAAATTAAAAACAAAAATTATTAAATAAATAAGAGAGAGGAAAGGAATAAATGTACCTCACTAGGTACATGAACCAATGCATAAACCTGGTGATAACTTGTGTATATGTTTAGATAGTGATCAATCGATGATTAACTTGGACTGAGCTAATGGATTACTCAATCCCCATGTGTGGGTGACTCAAGAACTTAATCTAGTTTTGACTCCATCATTGCCCACCCCTTCTTAGTGGATCATGACCTATGAATAGATTAGATTGGATTATGGTGTGTCCAACCCCCTTATGTAGGTGGCTTAAGAAATCAAGTAGACTATGACTCCATCATTGCCTACCCATGTGTAATAGATGAATCCAAAACTGAAATTGTGTGATATAACTAAAATTGTATAATATGGCTCTAGGCCACTCAAAAACTCTAAAATGTAAAAGAGCTTTTGGTCACTTGAGAACATTAGGTGGTTATGGGACACTTGGGAATGTCAACTCATATAGATGGAGTAAGGCATCAATCTAGTGTATAATCTAGAACATGGTTTCTAGTGTGTAAAACATAGATAATGGCATGGAGTTTGTCATTCCATCTAATCAACTAGTGCATAAGTGAACATATAAAATAATGTGTCATGCACATGCCACCAAATATGATATTTGAGTATATAAATAATGGATTGAGTTGTAATAATCTATATCTAAGTATCTAAAATTTAAATGGGAATGATTGTGTCTTGCATGATGCCCCAATCTAAGCAAATAGGTATGAATCTGTGCTAAACTAAGCCAAAATTGGTAATATGTAAATGAACCTGTGTAAACCTAGACTATACCTGGTATACCTTTTTACCTTTTTGGCTAATCTAGAATTTCCTTAAACAAAGGCTACTAGATAATAGCACCATATCTTGGATAGTAGCACTAGTGGGGCTAGTGTCCCACTTTGGGTGCTAGTTTCCAACTGTACTAATTTATATGTAACTAAATTTGATCTCTGTGTGACTATTTCTCACTATGTTTTCTTGAAACTAAGTTTTGTATTATATGCCTATGTGTTGAAAACTATACTTTGAGTGCATTTAGATAGCCTAATCTCTATGATAAACCTCTATGAATTCCCCCTCTTTTGAGGGAAGTTATTGAACCTATGAAAGAATTGTCCTCAAAGGAAAAATCTATGCAAGATGTGTGTTAGCTAGAGCATATATTATATCTACATAATAAACCAAGATAATGTGTATATATAACATTCAAATGTAAGATAATTTGAGCATAAGTTTATAATTTATGACGTATGTTAGATCTAGCATTCATAAGGCTGACAAGATAGATATAATAATTTACATGAATAGTGAATCTAAGTAATAACTAACTACATAGGGGTATGGGGCATGATGTTCATCAAGGCACCTAAGGAGGAATGGGAGATGCATGAGGTCCCTCATGGCATATAAAATAGGAGTATGTAACAAGTAAGATACAAGTGTCATGGCCATGGCCATGGCATATACATGAAAGCATACATACAACACACATGAGGCATGCAAAATAGGTTAAGGGGACACAATACAAGGGATATGGGCACATGTCACTAAATATGAGAAATCAAGACATGCAAGGGACATGGGCACATGTCACTTAATCTAAGAAATCAAGACATACAAGTACATGTTCAAATGTCCACATACACAAATAGCAATCAATTTAGATTAGATCCACATGGAAGGACATGTTCAAATTTACACATACACAATCAATAAAGCACACACAAGGACATGGGCACATGTCGAAAGTATACATACAATGAAAATAATATAGAGTAATGGCATATTCAAATTCCCTTGAATAGATGTTAAAGCATAATGACACAATAAAGGCTAAACTAATAAAGTTAAAAATGAAAGTGTGTATGAACATGTGGTAGAAATATGTATAAGAGAAAATATGTACATTAGCTAAGTCTAAAGTAGTAGTAGTCAGAAAAAATATGAGTAGTGTAGGAAGATCAATATCAAGATATAATAATGTTAAATCTTTGGTGTAGAGTTTAGAAAGATGTAATTTGGAAATCAAAACTATGAAACAAGATGCCCTCAAATGGGTGAACGTATCAAATGAGTAATTTGTGTATCTTTGTATATGCCCCCAGTGGGTAAATAGTACTAAATTTAGATCTTTGTGGTGGACATGAGTCCTATAGCAATCTACAAACACTCGATAAGGACAAGTGAAGCATGTATTTATGATAAAAACTAACTATATTAAAATAGATACCATATGTAGTACCTAGAGGGTATAAGAAGTGTAAATATGACAAAGCAAACAATCTATAATTTGTATTTTCTAAGTAAATATTTGTATGTTTTTTGTTTTTTTGACATATTATATTGTTTTGTATGTTTGATATATGATTTATGTACAAGCAACATGAAAATGAAACTATATACAAGGAGCAAGAAATAACTAAACTATTTACAAGAAGGGAGGAACATACTAACTAATGAGTCTCATGGGAGACTCGATATCAATTTGGCATGTGTTAAACAAAGGAATAGTAATTATGTGTGTTATGTGAAAATGTAATTGAGGTCCTATAACCTACTATACTAAGTTATTTATAGTTGGCACTACCTGTGAAGTGGTGCTAGGAATACATAAATTTGATTAGGGTTTCTTATGAACTGTAGGGGTCTTAAGGACCCATCTGGTAGAAGATGTTATAGCTAGCATGAGTTCCCTATGCTAAGAACCCTGGGAACTCAATAATATTGATCTCAAAAATAAAGGGGTAGAGGGAGGCCCTTTATAATCTACAACATATCTCTAATGTAAGGGTCTCTCTAATAAGGGTCTCCATGGGAGAGTAAATGTACGTAGTAACACTATAGGAGTAAACCTAACATGTACTAGTGGCTCAACTGAAATCTATGGTGTACTGATGAGAACTATTCTCAAAATTTTAACTGATAGCTATGGTGTGACTATCTATGGGATAGGTAAAGGATACTCATATGAAATACCCTCAACTATAACCACCTAATTATCATGTATATACTTGAGGCATTTATGCATAGTGGATGGAATGCCTCATATTTTTGTATTCATGTCCTACCCAATAACATGTCAAATGTGCTTGCATTGTGTACTACTAAGAATCTAGTGGCCACATGTGTTGGTCCATCCTATATAGAAAGTACAATCTCCCCAATGGAGCTTTGAACATGGCCACTAAAAACATGAATAATTGTGTTGGTCTAATAAATGTCCTATTCTAAATAACCCAAATGTTATAGAAGTGTGATAGTTCACATGTTAATACTTGACCCATTATCAACCATAACACTCTGAATAGGATGACGACCAATATAGGCTCATAAAAAGAGTGCATATAAATCTAAATCATCATTAATAATCTCCTTCTCTAAGAAAGTGATGAGTGGTCTAGGTAGTACTATAGCATGATGCACACCAATTATATTATGTAGGGGGTGTGCATCCTTTATAGTAGTTAGATAAGATGTTGGTGGTGGATGTGCCTGATACTATAGTGAACACCTAAAGTGCCTCCTACCTTATTAGATGTATGTTTTGAAAATAGATCTGAAAATATTTTCAATGCCTTAGCTTCCATCTGTTGAACTTTAGGTGCCTATGTGGGTTTGCTCACATGAATGATGTTGACCTCTATCAAAACATGTATCTTATGTTTCAAGCTGATGCATTTTTATGTAGCATGGCATGGTGCCCTGTGATAATTATAGAATGCATTAGAATTTTAATCACCTAAAAGTGGTATTTGAGTGCTAAGAGTGTTACTTGAGAATAACCATCCCTAGCTTATCCTTAGACCTATCTTAGAGTCTATTATCACACTTATTTAACCTTCATGCAGATCATATCCCTAGTTAGTCTAAAATTAACCCCAAAACCTCATTTATTGATCCTAGCCCTTCATGCCTAATATTTGACAATCTAGACAGTAGTGCCATAATAAGGACATTAGAGCCATGTGGTGCTAGTTTCCCCAAAATGGTGCTTATCTCTTTTACCCTAACTTTATCAAATGAGTATATTTTAAAAAATAAAAACCTCCTAAAATTGGCCTAGATATCTTTTATTATTTGTATAAGCAACAAAATGATATACATACATGACTTTTAGCCCTTTATCCACTAGATGGAAATTAGATGTAAAATACCTATTAAAACATGAAACAAGTTGAGCAAAATTAAGGCTATCAATCCCCATTCTAGCCTACTTCTACATACTACCATCTAAAATAGTCGTAAGATCAAATTTTATTGATTTTTAATCTCAAGCACACTCAAGGAACTCAAGGCCACTATCATACTAGCATCTCTTACACTTGTACCAGCACTAAGGTGGGGATAACTACATCAATCTTGATCCCTCTTTAGAGTATTGGTATGTGGGAAACTCTCTTCCCAATGGCATGTTGAGGATGTCTAGCCTATTCTACTAATGAACACACTTTTTAGCTCATACCCTACTTGCATGGAGGGTTAGGGTTTGCATCATAAATCAATCATTATAGGCACAATATAAATTTTAAAAACTTGTGCATGTAGGAATAAAAACCAAAAATCTAGACACGTGTACCCAAAAGTATAGGTAGTCTTACATAGAGGACACTATCACCAATATCAGGACACTAGAGCCACATGGTGCTATTGTCTAATTGTGGTGCTACTATCTAAGATGGGTTCTAATATAGGGATCTAATTGATAAAAATTAGACCAACTTCCATCTTTATTTTCAATAATCAGATCATCCATATCAGGTGTTTTCTAGATAAGTCTTTATTTTCACTATTTATTGTTATTTTTAGAAAAGTTGAAGTTAGTCAATTCTATAACAGATTAATGGATATATTTTATGCATATTATTTTCTTGGTTTATTCTACTCAATCCTTTAATCAAATATAAGATTTACATAAACTAAACCCTAAAATGTTAAAACATTTAGTGAATTTGACTTACTTCAAACGTTGCTCAAACCCTAACCCTAGATGCTCTTAGGGTTTGTATCCTTTTTGTGTGTATGCTCAGATTTTAGTTCCAAAATTTTAGATTTCTTTCAATATTCATTTTTTTTAATCTTTCTTAGATTAAAATTATTTAAATTTTTGAAATATACAACCACTTATTTTCCTACTTCCCAAACTATAATGGTAGAATTTAACAACCAATTTGATGAGACCAATAAGAAATAATTGCAAGATTTTATGTCCAAACATTCAGATATGCAAGATGACCTCATCACTATTATTCAAAAAGAACTCCAAAAATCAATAATGGTTAATCTTCAACTCCCCTAACTAATAACATTGTTATACCTACAATGGGGCCAACTCAGCTAGCACAACCTACAATTATAATTCAACAACCTTTAGTGATAGCTACACCTCTTGTGGCTAGTTCCTCCACTCTATATGTATAATCCCTTATGCATGAGGTTCATACTTTGTAGGATAAGGTGTTACATCTTGAGAAGGGAGTCATTAGGCCATTTACATGCCTTGGATTCTAATATTCTCTTACATACACCTTCTAAACACCACATAGTGGCAACTTCCTTACCATCCATATTTTTGGCACCTAAACTTACATTGTATGATGGTAAGGGTAACCTAGAGCACCATCTCTAAGCTTTTCACCTAGCATGTTTGGACTATATGTCCAATAATTGGCTTCTCAAAAAGTTGTTTCTAGGAAGTTTAAAGGATTATGCCCCACAATGGTTTTATGACTTATAAAATCAATATATCATAACATTCAAGCTTTCACATACAAGTTTGTATCACACTTATCCATCAATATCATTTACAAGATCACATATGACCAAGTTACATAGTTGAAACAAAATTCAAATGAGCCTATTGTAGAATACATCTTACGATACAAGACTATATTATCTAAATTGACTAGCCCATGGTAGACAAAGAGTTTTAGGACATCTTCAAATAGAGTCTTTTACTATCATTACATGAAGCTATCTTATTTAAGAAGTTTCAAACATTCACAAATCTATGCGACATAGTAAAGGAAAGAGATGTCAAGTTTCTTTCAATGGGCAAACTAAAATATACCAATGGATCATAATTAAATAATAAGAGTTTAATTAAGCCTCCATATAAGGTAAGGGCCATGAAGAACAAGTGTGATGAAAATGCCATAGTCAACATACCTTTTGAGCCATCTCCTCACTTTGTTTCATCAGTTCCTCAATGTCAAATATTTACCAACCTTTCAGAATCACTAGTAAGGGTTTTATAGCAACTCGTATAATCCAATGTCATATTTCCCCTCCCATAAAAGAGGTTGATTTGACATGTTCTCTTTTAAAATCTATGATTCTAATGCATTATGCGAGTATCATAAGGCACTAGATCATACAACAAACAAATACATAAGCCTAAAACATAAGATACAAGATTTGATTGAGGCTAACATTATTGATGTGGGCACACCCATAAAGACACTAAAAGTATAGCAAATAGAATTTAAGACATTAAATATATTCTCATATCCCTTTCCAAATTAAATAGTGAATGAGGTAAGGAGGACTTCAGGTTTTCATTACACATATCAGGGACATCCACCACCAGATTCATAACATACTATTAAATAGAAGGCATACCCATTGCATAATATCATTAGTATGTACCACACCATAGTTCTATCTAGACCACTCATCACCTTCTGACCAGGAGATTATTGATGATGATACAAATTTACATGCACTCTTTATATGAGCCTATATAGATCATCATCCTATACAGAGTGTTATGGTTTACAATAGGTCAAGCATTAGCATGTGTATTATGACATGTTTACATCATTTCAAGCATTTATAGTAGGATATATTCCTCAAAAACATATTTATTAGTGGCTTTAGTGGTCATGTTCATAGCTCCATCAAGGATATTGTGCTTCTATTATAGGTTGGACCATCACATATAGCCATTTAGTTCTTGGTAGTACCCAGTGCAGGCATGTTTATTATGTTATTAGGTAGGCCATGGATATAGTAGATATGATTCATCCCATCCATAGTGCATAGATGCCTAAAATACATACATGCAAATCAAGGGGTCAAAGTTGAGGGTCTTCCATATGAGTATCCTCTACTTATTCCATAGGCAATTACTTCACAGTTATAAGTTACAGTTATAGTATACTTACTAGATATAACATAGTTATCAATTACATCTCATAGCATAGCCCATATTGATACATCACATAGCTCAATAGAGCTACCAGCACATGTGAGGTTTACTCTGAAAATCTCAACATGTATGCATACTCTCCCATAGAGACCATTATTAGAGAGACCCTTGTGATAGAGATATGTCATAGATTCTAGAGGGCCTTTCTCCACTCACTTTTTGACAAAATTAGTATTATTGGGTTCTAATGGTTCTCTTCATAATACACCTATCTCACCTAAAACCAATTATACCATATGGGTTCATAAGACCCCTACTATTCACAAGATACCACAATTAGTGCCATATATTCCTAGCACCACTACACAGGTTGATGCAGATATAGCTACAAATCACTTGGTATAGTAGATTATGAGATCATAATTATCCTTTCACAAAGCATGCATGATCATAGTTCATTTATTTGGTGTAGGTTATAGTGCTAATAAGTCTCTCATGAGACTCATCAGTTAGTATGGTTTTTCTCTTCTTGTACATACTTTCTCTCTCTATTTACTTCTTATACATAGTTCATTTTCATTTTGCTTGTATATAGCTTATTTTTGGAAAATATAAAAATAATACGATATTTCAAAAATATAAAAATAATAAAATAATAACTCAAAAAACATAAAACTTATAGATTGTATGCATTTTTATGTTTACATTTCTTATATTTTCTAGACACTACATATGCTAGCTGTCTTAGTATAATCATTTTTATCATACATACATGTTTCACTTATTCTTGTTGAGTGCTTGCAGACTGCTATAAGACTCAGTTCCACTACATTCATCTATACTTGTTAATATCTACCCATTGGGGGAATATACACTAATTCATGGTTTTTGACACATTCACCCACTTGGGGGCATCTTATACATGGTATAAATCATTAGGTTATATCCTTATATACTCTACATTCTAGCTTTAGTATTGTTATATCTTGATATGGATCATTGCTACTCATACTCATATTTTTTGTTGATCACTACTACTTTAGACTCAACATATGTACATCCTAGTTCTTATATAGATTTGCAATACACATTCATTCATACTTTCATTTATAGCTTACCTAGTTTAGACTTGATTGTATTTCTATGCATCTTATATTTGAGGGCATTTGAATATGCAATTATTATTTGGCTCTATGCTACTTATTTTCATAGTATGTATGCTTTGGACATATGCCTATGTCCTTGTGTACACTTTTTTGATTGTGTATGTAGACATTTGAACATGTCCTTCTATGTGGCTATAAGCCAACTTGATTTTTGCTTATGTATGTGGAAATTTGAACATGTCCTTTCATGTCTTATTTTCTTAGATTTAGTGACATGTGCCCATGTACCTTGTATTATGGCCCCTTAGCTACTTTGCATGCCTCATGTGTTTTATATGTATGCTTTATTATGTCCATGACTCTTGCCTTTAATTTTTGCACACACTAGTTTTCAATGCGATGATGGACCTCATGCATCTACCCTTCCTACTTGGGTAAAGTGATGGACATCATTCCACATCCCCATAGGTAGCTACTCAGGTTTACAAATTTATTTCTATATACATTGATTACATCCATCTTGACACCCTTGTACAATTCTAGACATGACATGCATCTTACATTACATATTTATGCTAAGATTATCTTACATTATGATGTTATGTATGCATGTTATATTGTAGTATCATGTAGTTATCATATATGCTCTGGCTAACACACATTTTGTAGATATTTTTCCTTTAAGGATAGTTCTTATATAGGTTCAACAAATCCCCTCAAAAGAGGGGGCATTCACAAGGGTTTGTCATAGAGATCAGGCTCCTATATTGAACTCACGGTACATTTTTTAACACATAGGCTCAATTTTAGAAAATTAGACACAAGTAAACATAGTGGAAAACTAGAGACCCAGAAAGTATTACAGTTGCAAACAATTTAAAACAAAAAGACATTAGCACCCAAATTGGGACACTAGTGCCACATAGCACTACTATTCAAAATATGGTGCCACTATCTAGTAGCCTCAGTTTTAGAAAAACTCAAATTTTCTAAAATAGTACAATAAGTATAGTATAAGTTTACATAGATTTATTTTTATATTTATCAGTTATACTTAGTTTTTCTCAAATTCATACTAGTTTTTCTTAGATACATATTAGTTTACTCAGATTAGGGGCATCATGCACAACATGACCATTCTCATATTTAGCTTAGATATTTAGATATAATTTATTACAATTTGGTCCAAAATCTATATGCTCAGATATTAGACTTAGGGGTAGGTGCATGACACATTGTTTCTATATGCTTGGTTACACACTAGTTGATCAAATGGATTGATAAATTCCATGTCATTATCTATGTTGTATACACCTAACATCAAATTCTAGGTTATCACCATTTTCATGCCTTACTCCATCTATAGTGGTTGACGTTTCTAAGGGGCCTAGAGCTACGTAATGTACCTAAGTGACCATAGAGCTAACATACATAGTTAAATATACTTAGTTAGACATTTTTAGTACTTTGTGTAGTTCAATTTTAGATTCATTTACTACACATGGGTGGGAAAAGATGGATTCATATCCTACTTGAGTTCTTGAGCCACCCACATGAGAGGTTTAGACACACTATCAGTCCAATCTAAGTTACTCATAGGACATGATCCACCAAATGGTGCTGGGCAATGATGGATGCAAAACTAGATTAAGTTATTGAGCCACCTACACATGAGGATTTAGCAAGCTATCAGTTTAATCTAAGATATTCATTGATTGATTGTTATAAATATGCACGCGTGCGCGCGCACACACACACACACACACACACACACACACACACAAGTTGTCACTAGGTTCATGTATTGGTTCACATACCCAACAAGGTATATTTGTTCATTTCCTCTTTCCCATCTCTTTACTTAGTTTTTACTTAGTTTTAATTTTTTACTTAACATAGTATTTTGCTTTTGATATATCTTTAGTAAGGACAAATTTATGCATGTTTCATTTGCATGACATTCATTGGATCATGATTCACATACATAGACTTAGCTTCATAGGATTCACTTCCTAGGTAAGTCCAAGTATGCTTTTTTTCCTTTATCTTAGTCATTTTGCTTTGCTATATTTATATCATAAAAGGGGTAAAATGTAGTCACTTAAAAGTGATATTTAAATTCTAAGAATTCTACTTGAGACTACTTATTCCTAGCTTATCCCTAGGCTTATATTAGATCCTACTATCACACTTATTCAACCATCATGTAGACCACAAGTGTCCCTAGTCAATCTAAAATAAATCTCACACCCTCATTTCTTGATCTTAGACCTTCATGCCTAGTGTTCTACCAGCTAGATAGTATCACCATGATAAAGACACTAGAGCCACATGGTGCTAGTGTCCCTAAAATGGTGCCTATGTCCTTTACCCTAACTTTTGTAAATGAATATATTTTCAAAAATAAAATCCTCCTAAAGTTGTTCTAGACATCTTTAATTATCCACAAAATTAATAAAATGCTATAAATACATTATTTTTAGCCCTTTATCCACTAGATGGAAATTAGATGTAAAATACCTATTCAAACATGAAACAAGTTGAGTAAAATTAAGGTTATCAATCCCTATTCTACCTTACTCCTGCATATTTCCATCTACAACATCCCTAAGCTTAAATTTTTTATATTTTCAATCTCAATCACACTCAAGGCACTCAAGGCCACTATCATATTAGCATCCCTTACACATGCACTAACACTTAAGTAGGGAGAGCTACATCAGGATTGATCCCTCCTAAAAGTATTGGTATATAGGTAACTCTCTTCACAATGGGGTGTTAAGGATATCCATCTATCCTACTAATGAACACATTTTTCATCTCATTCCCTACTTGCATGGAGGATTAGGGTTTACTCCATAAATCAATCATTACATGCGTCATACAGAGTTATAGAATTTGCGCACATAAGAACATGCCCTAAAAATCTAGATACATGTGCACCCAAAAGTTTATAATAGTCCTACATAAAGGACACTAGCACCAATATCAGGACATTAGAGCTACATGGAACTATTGTCTAATTATGGAGCCACTATATAGGAGGGGTTATAACATAGGGATCTAGCTGATGACACTCAGACCAGCTTCCATCTCAATTTATAGCACTCAGGTCATTTGTATCAAGTATTTTCTAGATAAATCTTTATTTTTGCTATTTATTACTATTTTTAGAAAAGTCAAATCTATTCAATTTTGTAACTAATTAGTGGCTACATTTTATGTAATTCCCTAATTTAGTATACTCATCCCTTTAATTAAACATAAGATCTACATAAGCTAAACCCTAAAAGGTTAAAATAGGAATCATAGTTATTTGAAAGAGGTTGTGTCGTACCAACCTCTTTGATAGGAGGGAGATTTATGACATTGCATTCCAAGAGCTATTATAAAACACGTGTTAGTGATTCTAGAAGATTTGTGAAAACTCTTTGTGGAAGAGCTAATAAAACCAAGTGATGACGTGGCTCTGAAGCTATGTTAACTATGGCCTTTTGATCACTCTTGTTTTTAGTATCCCTTATTTTATATGGAGGCTTATTATAACTCTTATTAGTTGAATCTAATCCACTTGTACATTTTTATTTTCCCATAGAGAGAATTTTGACTTCCCTTTATTTCATTTTGTGGCATAAATCCATGAATGTTGGAAACTTATTGAATAAGATAGATTCATGCAATGTTGGTAGTAAACTATGTTTGAATATGCCTTGGAGTTCTCTATTTACCATGGGGCTAGTCATCTTTACCAATATAGTGTTATATCACAAGACATATTCTACAATGAAATCATTAGATTTTTGATTAAGTTATGTCACTTGAGCATATGAGAACTTATCATTGATATTTATTGAAAAAAGTGCCAAAAACATATCTTCTAATAGATTGAGCATAGTGATAGACTAATTTGGAAGATAATAGAACCACTATAAGGCATAATATTTTAGGATACATAGGAATAACTTAGTAAGGATCTAATCATTGGACATGTAGTCTAAACATGTTATGTGAAAATATCATAGATGGTGTTTTGAGTCACCCTTACCATCATACAAATTAAGTTTATGTGCCATAAAACTGAATGGCAAAGGACTTAATGTTATGTGTTGTACCAAAGGTGTATGTAAAATAACATGAGAAACCAAGGCATGTGATGGCCTAGTAGCACCCCACTCAATATGTAACACCTTCACTTGTAGAGAATAAATCTCATGCATAAGGTATTGTACATTTGAAAAGGACGAACTAGCCATAGGAGGTTTTGTTATTATTGAAGGTCATCAAGTTAAAATGGGTTGTTATATAAGCTAAGTTATCGCTAAAGTAGGTGTAATAATATTGTTATCTATGAGAGTATATTATTGACCATTATTTGATTTATTCTTTATTTCCATTATGGATTATAGAATATGTGCATGATCATAGGGTTGTTCTCAAATTCTCTCTTTGAAACTCTATAAAAACCCATCCTTACTGATAATAAGATTTTCATTGTTAAGTGGGAGGAGAGTGTCTCGATTCCCATCTTGTGTATTATTTTGATCTTGAGTAATTTTTTAATCACTATTTATAGATGCACTTTGTTTTGATTTATTATTTTGATATCTAACATTGCTTGCCACAAATTAACTAGGTGAAGATGCATATACATGATTGACACTAATTTGACATGGGGGATTTTGTTTTGTAATCTGATTTTCCAATGTTGTAATAATTTCATGTAATAGCTTATTTTGAGTTTCAATTTTTTTTTAAGTGAACATGCTCATACTATTACTTTGATTCCTTAGAGTCTCATAAGTTCAAACCCTAGTTGATTTTGATTGAACATGTAAGCACACACCCTATAGAGAAGAGATGAAAGTATGGATAGGCTTAGTATGGGAATTAGTAACAATAGTATAGGTTGTGTCATCTCATGGAGGAGTGATAGCATGGACCTGGTTAGAGGGAAAGTAGTTATCACCCTTATAGAGATGAGAAGGAGAAAAATATGCTTTCTTATGTATAAGATATGACATTAAAACTTGAAACATGGTTGTTAGGGTATTATGGGATAAGTCCAATAGACTATATCATAATTTATCCTTTATGTTTGTAAGGATTTATTTCTTAATTGAATTCCACATAAGAGAACAATAACATGCTATAAATTGAATGAAATATGACATACATTTTAACTGATATAAATCATCATGTACATATGTGTTTATTTCATCTTTGAATTCATTCCAAATAAAAAGAAACAAGCATGCAAATGAAGCTAGAAAACTTTGTAACAAAAAGTGATAAACTTCATCTATCATTATTATCATGATTATATGAAATATAAATCAAAAAATATTGGGATCTAAAATATAAGTGTGGATCCTAAAAATCTATAAATATAAACCCTAGGATTATCTAGGGTTATAGTTTTTACATTGCTCGAAGTAAGTCAAGTTCACCAAATGATTTAACTTTTTTAAGGTTTATGGATTTCAAGCCCTAGGTTGTTAAAGGATCTAAGTCTATTAAATCAAGATATAAATATGTAATAAATATAGACACTAATTTTTAATAGAATTTACCTAATTTGACCTTTCTAAAAATATAAATAAATGATGTAAATAATTACTTAGCTAGAAATTAATTGAGACATAAGATTTGGAGGCTAGAAAATTGGATAAAAATTGATCTAAGTGTCATAGATATGATCCAAGTGCTAAAAATATTCCTAAATAGTAGAGCCTTAACTAAATAGTAGCACCAATAGTGTTAGTGTCCTCTTCTTAGTACTAGTGTCCTCTGTGTAGAACTATTCTAAACTTTTAAGTGCACCTGTGTCCGAGTCTACCAATCCTATTCCTATGTGCATGAGTTCTAATTCCCTATTAGTGACATATTTTGACTAATTTTACATGCAAAACCCTAGACCTCCATGTTGATATGGCATCTGATTGGCATAAGTAGTAAAGTGTTAGTGGGGTAGGCTAGACATCCTCAACACCCCACTATGATGAGAGTTAACTACATACCAATACTCTAATGAGGGATCAATCCCAATGTAATTTTCCCCATCAAAGTGTTGGTGCAAGTGTAATTGAAGCTAGTATGAATGTTAGTTTGATTGATTTGAGTGTGCTTGAGACTAAAAATTTAAGAAATATGATCTTATTAATGTTTTAGATGGATATATGTAAAAGTAGGGTATAATAGGGATTGATAACCTTAATTATGCATAATTTATTCTGAATTAATTAGTGCTATTACATATTATTTCCATCTAGTGAATAATGGGCTTAAAGTCATGTAAATATATCATTATAGTGCTTGTGTGGGTCCTAACAGAGGTATAGGTCAACCCTAGGTGGTTATTGACTTGAAAATATATTTATTGGTGGCCAAAGGTGGGAAAAGGACAATATCACCCAAACTAGGACACTAGTGCCATTAGCATTACTATCCAAATTATGGTGTTAGTGTCTAAATGGTAGAACATGAGGCACTAGGGGTCAGGATGTTAGAGTGAGGGTATGGGACTAATTTAGGGATGTTTAGGGATGTGTGTTGCCTACATAAATCTTGGATAAGTGTCTAAATATGCCATAAGATAGGTCTAGGGATAAGTTAGGGATGGGTGGTCTCAAGTAACACTCTTAGCACTCAAGTGTCATTTTTAGATGATTACAATTTGTTAATTATAATAACAAAACAAATTGATAGATATAGATATATAATATTTAAACCCTTTTTATTTGTTGATTTTTAGGATAAATTGAGTAAGGTTTATGCATAATGAGATAGAACTAAAGGCTAGAAGGAATTGTGGCATGAAAGTCATTTCCAAAAAGGAAGTAAGGAATATTCCATAAATAATGTCTAAAATTCAACTAACCAGAGTATCCTAGGATTCTATCTCTTCAAAATAAAAATAAATTAGCAAAATTTCATTTCAAGTTGTGAACTAGGGGCATGTATGGTTACCAAACCCCATGCATGGATGACTAAAAAAATATTTTTATACTAGTTGCATCATTTCTCAAAATCTCTATCAAGAGTATTTTCACCTACAAATAAAGATCTTGTATTTTATGGGCATGGAATCCATGTTACATTTCAAACAATTGAAGAGCTAAATTATAGCCATTATATTTAAGTGTGTCTAATGCATCAAAGGGATACTTAAAGTGTGAGAAGTCATCATGGGTGAATAAACATCATGGTCTAGAGATCATGAGATAATAATTGGCCACTTGAGGTATCATATCATTCAAGAGGGAACTCACTCTAGAGAATATAAAATCTAGATTTAAAATGATAGGTTATATGGCCCCTAAACCCTAAATCTATAGCCAATGACATGGCTCTAAGTCAATAATTCCATGTTGAATAAGATTATTTTATAGGTGCTAAGAAAATCATGACCTTGGTAGGTATAGATGAGGAACATGACCAAGCTACTATCAATGGCACTCAACAAAAAATGGAACATGTGCAATTAGTTATTGAAGGTGTAAAACTAGTAATTATAAAAGAATCATATGGTAGCCATGAAACTCATTTTAGTTTGATCCAAGATGAATTTAATAACCCATCTAATGAAAGGGATGAAACTTTCAATTGCAGTGAGTAAGGTTTAAGTCTTCCTACCCAAGTAAACCCTCCAGATTGGCTAAATGAGGGAGAACCAAACCTTGGCCTTAATTGCAACTTTAGCCAAGGAGATGTTTCAATGTCAATGTCATTACCACCTCCTATCCTAGTTGAGATATTTCATTAATATTCATAAGGTGGATAATGGGGCATAGAAGATGAAATAGTAGATTTGAGTGCAAATGAGGACATAGTGGAAGATATAGACCAAGATATAAATTATGGCCAAATAAAATGGAATCACCTAGTATCATCTTGATCATCATTTATTAAATAAATAATTGAAGGGATTGATAATAAATTAATAAATAATGCACCCAAATTAGTCAAGCAATCTCAAATACTCACATTAAAGGAGTACAGATAGTTTTTTTTAGATCAAGTGTCTCACAAGAAGAAGATTGAATAATTTAAGGCAAGAAAGAAAGATTAGGCTGATGAGAGGAAATCCCTCATGAATATTAAGCAGTAAATAATGAAACAATATAAAATTGAAATATATTTAAGAGGTAAAATAAGGATCAACAAAAGATATTATAAAGGCAATAAAAGGATAAAAATAAGGGGATGGTAGAAGGGAGTGTTGAAGTGGGTCACAATCAAGGATCGGTTTGGATATGATCAAATTCATGAGGCTAAACCTACATAGAGTTATGAAATACAAAAACAACTCAAATCGAAGAAGCTTATCTTCATAATAAATAAAATGTAATAGTAATATTAGCCATAAAAGCTTTAAGAAGGTACATTATATAGGTGAAAGATAAACATGTTCTCACATCCTCATGAATATGGAATTATCTTTCACAATGACCTTTATTAAAAACCTAAGTGACACCTAAAAAATCTAACTAAACATGTGTAGGTAAAACTATTAAATGGAATAAAAACCTACACTAACACCTCCCTTAAGTATAGCATAGGTTGGTAGTATAATTGGGTCCTAGCATAAATCCTTGATGAGATATCTAAGCACAATAAAATTCCCCCAAGAGGAGGATGTTAGAGCTTTCCTAACCCCAAGAAGAGCCCACAAATGAAGATACTTGATCTTAAATGAAGGATTTGTTGAATATATCATAAATTTTCTTTATTATCTAGATGTAGTGGAGATCAATGATTTATATGTTGATGAGCTCCCAAATGTAATACACATGAATATTGATATGCTTAGTCTATTTATAGAGGACTAAATTCCTGCATATCTAGATTATGCTTTGGTTATCATAAAAGATGATTGTTGGTCATCAAAATTGGATGCCATACTCAGTGAGAATCCCCTAAAGCCAAATATTCTAAGTGGAAACATTAATAGCTCATCTATATTTTGCCTCTATAGAAGATAAAGTAATAGTAATAGTAATAGTAATAGTAATAGTAATAGTAATAGTAATAGTAATAGTAATAGTAATAGTAATAGTAATAGTATTTTAACCAACTAATCAGACTAAACCAAGGGAAAAACTATAGCCTAAAGTAGACTTATGATTCTGAATATCACCGGCCTAATTTGAATCTAATTAACTAATCAAGTCAATACCAATATTTGCTCCATAGTGAATTCAAAAACTATGAGTACCCTAAATGTAGTGGAGAATACATTTAGCTGTTTTCCAATGTAGCTCATATGGTTGTTGCATAAATCTAGAAACTATGCCCACTATATATGAAATGTTAGGTCTAGTGTGTGTAAAGTATATGAGACTTCCAACAATTTGTTGAAATGGGGTAGCATCAACCAAAGAAGATGGATAATCAGGCTCAAAATTCACACCAGATAGAAAGGGAGTTGGATATAGCTTACATTTAGCCATATTAAATCATTAAATTAAATCAAAAGCATACTTATATTATGCAATAGTGATCCTAGAGTTAGATTGAGAAATTTCAATCCAAATGAAGTAATGCAACAAGCCCAAGTTAGTCATTAAGAACCTGTTAGATAAACTAGTTTTCACTACTACAATATGGATAAATAACTCCCTATGATCAATAGGTCATATACATAGAGAACCAAAATCAATAGTGAATCATCATGTCACAAGATGTAGACATTCAAATCAAAATGGCATCTGGTGAACCCAACCAAAAGAAGAAAGGATTCCATTTTGGCATACCAAGCTTAAGAAACTTGTTTGAGGCCATAAATAGTTTTATTTAAGTTTGCAAACTAAGGAGGAATATTTCAAAAATATTTATGGTTGTTCCAAGTATATTTCCTCTTTTAGGTCATAATGAAGAAAGACACTCTTCACATTTATTTGATGAACATCCCAATGATGTGATGTGACAATGGTAAGAGTGAGTTGTATTGAGTTCATTTTGGAAACTAGGATAAATTTATTAGTATATTCAATGTCAGGTGCTTAAGAAAAACCCTTTTCTAACAAACATGTTTTAAACTTGTCTATGGACCCATCTATGATAAAAAAATTTTAGTAGAACCACCTACATTGAACAAGTTTTATTTCCTTAGGAAGAGGGACTGAATCCCAAGTGTTGTTCCTTAGTAAGGAACCATACTCCTCTTTCATAGAATTGTCCCACTTAGGATTGATTGATGCCTCATGAAATGATTGTGGATATGAAGCATATGTAATGAAATCATGTGGGGAATTCTAGAATTGTGAATAGGTTCACCTATTATTTGATGGATCTCCAACCCATTAGCTATCACTTTGTAGTGTTTGTATAGCCTAAAGATGACTAGTGCTAATAGATTCAAGAGGAGATTCCTCATCCTTTGAATATATTTTAGGAGAAGGAGGAGGTGATTCCTCATCACTAGTCTCATCATCAGAACTAAAAGAAGAATTTGGATCATTAGGAAGCTACCCAAGTGGATTTCAATCATCATAAATGTCATCAAATCCCAGTGCATCCAAGGAAAGGAGAGAGGTGTTGAGTGTGGAATATAAAGGAATATATTGAAAATGAATACTCATCTCAATGAATAACTCATGATTGGTGGGATGGATAATGTTATATCCATTAATATCCTTAGGATATCCAACAAAGATGCAAGGTTAACTTTGAGGTCCCATTGCCTTACATTTCTTATTTGAAATGCAAAACATAGTAGGATATCCAAACACTCATAAGTGTTTCACTATGGATTTATGACCACCCAAATATTCAAAAGGAGTGACTCCTTTAATGTTTAATGAGGAACTCGATTCTAGATTTAATAAGCATAATTGATGGCCTCCACCCTGTTGATGCATGTAAGTGTATCGTAGGGTACTCATAATGTTGAAAACACTTCTCATTTAAATATTTAAATAATATTTTGCATAGTTGTTGGTTGTGATCTTCCTAAGATCTTTGGTGGATTATTGGCCAAGTTATTTGACAATTTCACAAAGTGATAATGCAAGTGGTTGTTGGGAACAACTGTGGTCCTAAAGTTTTGTGAAAGATGAAAACTATTTAGCTAAATCTAATTAAGGATGATCAAAACCTAAAGTCTAAACTATAATCTAACATGAATATTTAAAATGAAAAATTAAAATATAGTGATTTGATAAAAAAAAAAAAATGAGAAAATAGGTAAGGTAGGGTAGAAAGAGAGGTGTTTCTGATCTTCAGTTCAAACATCTTGACAAAGCTTTAATTTCATCAAAGATATGCAATTCAAACTAGCATATGACATGAAATTACCAAAAGTATTGATCCTATCATAAACTAGGAAAATGTCTAAGGATAGTTAAAACATGTAACTTAGAAATCATATTCACTTTAAATATTTACTCAAACAAGAAAATTATATTTGCACATCTTCAAGAAAAGCAATGAAATTGAAATGAATCTAACAACTTTCAATCAACCTAGTGTAAATCTCAAATTGACAACTCTGCATTAGTACATGCACATCCATAATTCATTAAATAAATTCAATTATAAGCATTAGAATAGAGATTTGAGGAAGCATCCATGATAACAAACAAACAAAGAAACAAAGATGAGACAATATTTGCAAAATTCCCTTGCTTGTATTTCTTGCTCCAAAATTTACAAAAAAGCTTTGCTCTAAAAACTTCCTCCTCTCTTAAAATGATAATATCCCATTGTATATATTGGGAGATCAACTTATGAGGTATGTCGATCAGTCATTATCAAACGAGAATTAGACAAGTGTCTTTTTACAAATATTCTAGAACCAGTGACACTTTTCAAATGTAACTAACCTATAAGTCATGTGCATTACACATTGCACATGCTTTTACAAAATAGAATATTCTTTATAAATTATTTACATGATTTTATAAAAAAATAATATTCTAATTCAACTCAATTGACTTTTAGATGCCCCTGCAGCTATAGCCTTTTTAATTTGTGCCAAAATCTTCATGGACTTGTCATATTGCTCATCAATCAACTTGAGATTGATGACTGGCTCCATGAACAACTCTTCTCTTTGTCCTGCTAGATCTTTAAATACTTCATATGTTCTAAGGATTCTTTGATACTCCTAGCATCACCAATCTTTTCATTTGTTGACAAAATCATATCTAAGATATATTTGTTATCAGAACCTATGGTGCCCTTGCTTCTATCCTTGACCTATTTGATGAACTCATTGGCTCTCTATTGGACTTCTCCATCACTTATTAGGCCTATTTGATTAGGGATGGTTGGATCCGTAATCAAACCTCCTAATATCTACATCATCTTATCCTCTAATTGTTTGAAATATCTTGAGAGATCCTCCATGCCTTTAGACCACTTGTTCATGTCCCTAAATTTCTCCATCAAGATTATTATATCCATATTCAAATGTGATAGGCTGACTATTTTGAATTCAGGAATCTAGTCTTCCACTAGTATCTTGACCAATGCCTTTATTATCTTGTTCGAGCCTTGCCATTGATTTATTTGGTTCATAGCCAAGGTATTCTATTTATTCACCATGTCTATTTTGGACTTTATGCTTTCAAAAAATTGAATGTATCATAGATAGTTGCTTTAAATTTATTAACAATATCTACCGAAACTAATAGAATGGATTACTCTTCCAGATTCTTATTCTCTTTTTCTAACCCTTTGATTTTAGCTTGTAACCTTTCTACCTAGGATTGAGCTAGCTCAAGAACATTTTCTTAAAATATGGGATATTCCCCCAGACTTTGTTCTCTCTTCTAGGTTAAATGAACCAAAGGCTCAACCCTTTGATGTATAACTTCTTGACCTTCTTCCATGACAACTATCTCAATGACTCTTTATAGACCTATCGTACCTAGATCATATCTAACCCCAACTAAATATTGTCCCATATGTTTGATTGGGACCTCTACTTATATGTTAGTTGATTTTCCAAAGGAAAGAAGAGGTAGTCTTATCTCAAACATTGGCCTAGTTCTTATTCATGGTAGTTATAGCTTGTAAAATCCAATTCCTATTCAAAATAAAAGATATAAACTTTATCTTTTCAAATAAAAATGATCTTTAGTTCAATTCTTGCAAATAATAGTTCAATTCTTACAAATAAGTAAATTTGCACATTTAAATTTATAAGTTCAATCAAACTTTGCACAAATTCATACACATATTTCAAAGAATGACTATCCTTAACTGTATTAGTTTAAATATACATCAAAACTTGTGAATATGAGAGATATTTCCATAGAATTAATATCACTAACCTCAAACACATCAGATTCACCAAGCTTAAGCAACCTTTGCAACAATTTCATATAAATCTTCAAATAATAACTATCTTTAGCTATATAAGCTTAAATACTGATCTAAAACAATGAATATTAGTGATCTTTATAAATCTAAGCTATGAAAAACACAAATTTGCAAATGATCAATTGATCTTTGAACAAAATTCACTAAAATCATCTCAAAATACTTCAGTTTCACAAATATTTAGCTCAATTCCCTCCTTCCAACACCAATTTTGGGTACCTGTTGATGCATGTAAGTGTATCATAAGGTCCTCATAATGTTGAAAACACTTCTCATTTCAATATTCAAAGAAAATTTTGCATGAATTGCTAGTTGTGATCTTCCTGAGATATATGGTGGAGTAATCACCAAGTTATTTGATTATTTCACAAAATGATAATGCAAGTGATTGTTGGGAGCAACCATGGTCCTAAATTTTTGTGAAAGATGAAAACTATTTAGCCAAATCTAATAAATGATGATCAAAACCTAAAGTCTAAACTCTAATCTGGCATGAATATTTATAATGGAAAAATAAACTACAGTGATTTGATCAAAAAATGAGAAAATAGGTAGGTTAAGATAGAAAGAGAGGTGTTTTTTATCTTCAATTTAGACATCTTGACAAAAATTTAATTTCATCAAAGATATGCAATTCAAACTAGCATATGACATGAAATTACCAAAAGTATAGATACTATTATATACAAATAAAATGTCTAAAGATATTTGAAACATGCAAATTAGAAATCATATTCACTTTAAGGATTTACTCAAAAAAAAAAATTGCATTTGCACATCTTCAAGAAAATTAATGAAATTGAAATGAATCTAATAACTTTCAGTCAACCTAGTGTAAAGCTCAAATTGACAACTCTACATTAATACATGCACATCCATAATTTATAAAAGCAATTCAAATCTAAACATCAAAACATAGATTTAAAGAAACATCCATGATAACAAACAAACACACAAAGATGAGATAATCTTTACATAATTCCCTTGATTGTATTCCTTACTCCAAAATTTACACAAAGGTTTTGATATAAAAACTTCCTCCTCTTTTATAATGATAATACCCATTTTTATAGATTAGGAGAGTAACATATGAGGTATGTCAATCAGACATTATCATATGAGAATTAGACAAGCGTCAAGGATAGGTGTCTTCTTAAAAATATTCTAGAACTAATGATGCTTTTCAAATGTGAATAATCTATAAGCCATGTGTGTTACACATTGTACATGCTTTTAGAAAATAGATTATTCTTTCTAAATTATTTACATTATTTTATACAAAAGAATATTTTATATCAACTCAATTGACTTTGAGATGCCCCTACAGCTGGAGCCTTTTGATTTTGTGCCAAAAAATTCATGGAATTTTCATATTGCTCATCAATCAACCTGAGATTGATGATTAGCTCCATGAACAACTCTTTTCTTTGTCTTGCTAGATCTTTGAAGACTTTAATTATTATGTCCAAGGCTTTTTTGATGATCCTAGTATCACCAATATTCTCATTTAGTGTCAAAATCATGTCCAAGATACATTTGTTATCAGCCCCTATGGTTCCTTGCTTCTATTCTTGACCTATTTGATGAACTCAATGGCTATCTGTTGGAATTTTCCATCACTTATTAGGCCTATTTGACTAGGTATGGTTGGATCTTTAATCAAACCTCCTAATATCTGCATCATCATGTCCTCTAATTATTTGAAAACTCTTGAGAGACCCTCCATGATTTTAGACCACTTATTCATGTCCCTGACTTTCTCCATCAATATTATCATAGCCATATTCAAATGTGATAGGCTAACTATTTTTAATTAAGGAATCTGGTCTTCCATTAGTATCTTGACCAATGCCTTTATTTTCATGTTGGAGCCTTACCATTGATTAATTTGGTTCATAGCTAAGGTATTATATTTATTTTCCATGTCTAGTTTGGACCTTATTCCTTTCAAAGAACTGAATGTATCATAGATAGTTAGCTCAAAATTATTAACAATATCTACCAAAACTGATAGAATGGATTGCTCTTCCAAATTCATATTTTTTTATTTTAACCTTTTGATTGTAGCTTATAACCTTTCTACCTGGGATTGAGATAGCTCCATATCATTATCTTCAAATATGATATCTTCCCCTAGTCTTTATTCTCTCTTCTGGGTTAAATGAACCAAAGTTTCAAGCCTTTGATGTATAACTTCTTGACCTTCTTCCATGACAATTGTCTTAGTGACTCTTTGTAGACATTTAATACCTAGATCATATCTAACCCCAACTAAAGATTAGCCCATATGTTTGATTGGGACCTCTGCTTGTATATCAATTGATTGAATTGGAGTAGTAAGTCTTTTTTCTTCTTCATCTTGCAATGCTAGTATCCAAGGCATCAACTCTTATTGCATGGGGATGTCTCTTTACTAAAGCCCATGGATGATAAGCAGTAGATAGTTTCTCCATTATTGGTTCATATATGAACCATTCAGGTATAGTTAATCCATATATTGGTTTTTTCTCACTAAACAAGTTGATATCCTTTAAAGGTGGTGTGATGGCCACTTTAGCTTTCTTTGCCTTTGAGACAATTACAGTCTCAACCTTCCTCTTAATAGGATCTATGACTACTAAGTCTAATGATTTTTATTTTCCCTTATACTAATTAGATTCCTCAACCTTTTCTTCCTCTACATCTGAGTCTATTTCATATATCATGGATATCATTATCAATTCATCTTCAACAGACTCTTATGAATCCAAAGCTATCATGTGAACCTCTTGTTGAGGCAACTCTTGATTAGAATATTTTCTTCATTTAAGGAAAATATTGACCAGATGAACCACCTATGCTTCATTTTCATATGTATTTGGGTAAGCCTATAAGAACCAATATCTACCAAATGATACTACTTAGGACAAAATTACCATCTATCTTCTATCTTCTAATTCTTTGCAATCTGAACTCAGGCTTTATATTATGTTCTTTTAATCTTCTAGAAAATTCATAGTAGGTGGTTGATTAGGTATATACAAATTCAAATTCACTAGGTTCATGCTCATAGGTAAATTTAGAATACCTTTTTTCTTCAAATGCTTTTTTACTCTACCATAGGGATCCCATTGTCTATGGTCATCTATTTACAAATTAAAGGAAAGTTTATGTTTTAAAGCATCTTTAATGTGGTCCCATTTCCTAAAAATAGTTTTTCCAATAGTCATCAAAAAACCATGGAGAATTCCCTTCTTTTTGGTTTTGTAAATCCTATCTATTCAATTGAATAATTGGTATGCAACTTCTTGTTCAGCCAACCTATCTGGCACATGTACTAGCAGTTTGAGGGGGCACTTTAAGTTCCTTCAATTTTTATAACTATTAAATAAGGATATAACCATATGTCTCTCATTGTCTCACTGGATTTCTTGATTAAAGGACTTATCCTCATCATGGGGAGACCATTGATGGCTTCACTCAAAGTAGGATATGCACAATCATAAATGAATTAGATATGGTCCCTATACTTATAAATATGCAATTTTGAATAGTATTAGGACACATTTTGGGTACCATTAGGGGACCACTCTCTTTGGTTATGGATTTTAGTGGTGTCACATAGGGCATCTAGAAAGTATGACATCATGAATAAGTTATTTCTCTTTTTTTTTTTAATCTCATAGATATATCTACTTAGGGAAATGCTAATGATTTCACCTAGAGGAGGTACTACCATTTATTCAATAATGAAATATACCATAAGAACCCATATAGGTTCCACATGTGTAGTATGTGTAAATCCATATAGTTTGTTCAACATGGTCATTACCATTCTAACTCTTGGTATGAATTGGTTCACTAGGATTTTCTTGTTGTGATCCATAATAACCTTGTCACCAACTTCTAACCACTTTTCTAGGATATCTATCATGGTATGTTTCTAGGTCCATAAATTAATGGAAGATAGGTCTATTTGGGGCCTAAGTAACTTATAATATGACTCAAAATCAATAGGTGAGATGTATGCAATTTTCCTCAAACTAGGTTCATGAATAATCATACCCTTGTCAATTTTAGCATCTTTGAAAATAGGGCTCAAGACATCAATCAGTGCAATACCTCTAGTTTGGCAATATTATAATAGAGCCTTATCATCTAAATTACCACTATGTTATTATATAGTCTCAAAATTGGAAGCAGCTTCTCCTCTTCCTTGGTCAAAATTCCCTAGTTCTTAGTAGTCCATAACAAGCTCAAGAAATTATTATCTCACGTATTCAATTAAAAAGCCACAAACTCTATATCTTTGAATTCTTTTCCCTTTACATCTGATGATAAATATAATTCAACTACTTGCTTCAAAATATGTCCATGGGTTGCCATTACTATGACTCTAATCAAATTGTGTTCTTGGGAATGATAATTCAACTCTTTTGGCTATCTAGTTGTATTCTTCGAACAACTTTGATTACCAAGCTTTCTTTTCTTACTCAAAATAATGAATGTAGGAACAATTTAGGGATTTTTTATACATCCAAGAGTTTTTGGAAGTTTAACTGAGCTTTAATGGTGGTATACAAGTTTGAAATATGTGCTTTGGTGACTTAGATCATATTTGGATCTCATATTTATACCTTTGCATGCTTAGGTCCACACAATCTTTCAATCTGACATGTATGCCTATGTGGCATCCCCTTTCCATGCTTCTTATTTATTTTTAAAACATGATCATTGTCACTTGGACACATGACATCATTTTGTGCCTCCTTGAAATTTTATTAAATTCACTCTATCGATCTTATTGGGAGTCTCCTGGCCATGACTTTCAATGCAGCCATTGATATTTGATTTGGGCTTCTGATATGTGACACTTGGTAGCCCCACATCTTCTATGTACCCTATTATCAGTTTCCATCTAGTTAATTCTCTTATGTCACACATCAGCATTGCATACAATTTAGGCTCATTGACTTATTGACTTGATTCACATTATTGATCTCTATCTACACATTTGAATGTGCACCATCAATCCTTGATCTACATGATCAAATACACGTTTTTGGTATGCTAAGCATATGATTGAATGTGGACCGTTGATCTCATATTAATACATTTGATCAAAGATAGGTTGTTGATATGTATATAATTCACTAAAAGTGTGACACTTGTGATTATTTCATTCAATCCTAGGATCCTTTGACATATTAACTTCATGTTCATATGCATGATTGAATGCATGTCATTGATCTTTGATCTTGACTTATTGACCCCAATCTTTAATGCAGATCATTGATCAAAATTTGTACATAGGAATACACACCATCGATCTTTGATCCTCAAAATTTTGACTTATTAACTTTGGGGAGTCATCCACATACCATTGATCCTTGATCAAATTGAGTGAGGCTTTGACACTTGGTAGTCATGTGTATAATTCATACCTATAAATGTTAAAATCAAAAGATAAGGGTTCAAGATATATAAATACTTAGCATAAAACTTAGACTAAAGTTTTAATGAATCAATAATCTTGATTAAGACTTAGGCTAAAATTAAAATAAGACTAAGATGAATAAAGTGACCCTTCATAAATATGAATCCATTTTAATAAGAACTTAGGTTAAGGTAATTTAGACTAAGGTTTTGAACATTATTTAAACTTGGATTCAAATAGTCAATTAAAGATCAAATGTTAACATAATGATTTGAATGGAAACATATTAGTTAAACAACTAAGGGTCAAATTAATGCTAAAATGTAAACCCATGAACATTTGTTCATTCTAATGAAGATACATTGATCCTAAAAGATGGAAACACATGAACCAAATTTTAGCAACATTAGTTAAGATCAAATAAAGCTTATATGCTAACATGTCAATGTAAGTTAGATCAAAACATGATATTTAATAGTGCACTCTGATCAAGTTGAATGCCTAATTTATATCACAATTTGTAAAATTTGAACAAGGGTCCTCATTTTTTAGAAATTGGGGCATGTTGACCTCAACATGCATAATATTGAGGTGTAAAATACTTAGAGTGTAGCATATAGTTGTCCATTTCCTTCAAGGACCTAATCTTTCATGCTACAGCACCATTCTGTTGAACACTATATGGAATTATACATTGTATTTTAATCCCCTTTAAAGGGCATAATTTTTTAAAATTATTATTGACATACTCACCACCATTATCTATGTACAAAATTTTGATGGATTTACTTGATTGTTTTTATACAAGCACCATGAAGTCTTAAAAATGATTAAAGACCTCATATTTTAGCTTAATAAAGTACACCCAAGTATACCTTAAAAAGTCATTGAAGAAAGTAAGCATGTATTTAGTCCTATTGAATGAAGGAGATGGAAATGGTCTAGTAATGTCACTGTGAACTAGCTACAATATTTGTGTAGCTCTCCAATATTTCTCTTTGTCATACTTCTCCTCATGATGCTTACCAAATATGTAACCTTAGAAAAATTTGTCTAAAAATAAACATGTGGCAAACCTAAAACCATGTAATGATGACTAAGTTACTCTAGATAATAATAGTTGAGATGGATGAATCTCTCATTTCATAATTTACTCACCCCATCTAAATGAGTGACCAGTACAGTAGAGGATTGATCAAGATCAAAATGTGGGAAATTATACGATCGTGATTGGTGATCAAATTTCGTAAATACAACTATGGAGTCACTATCTATTTTCTTAATAACCATTGAATTTGGCATGAATTCAACACTCTTACCCAAATCAATGTGAGTGATCTGATAAATAAATAGGATATTGGTGGATAAAGAGGGAACACATAAAACATCAAAAAAAATCCCATCATTCACTTCAATAGATCCTATCCCACTAACTTATGTGGAATTATCATTGCCCAAAAAGATGTAAGGCATAGAACAAGGCTCCAAAGATGAGAAAAGGTCCTGATATGAAGCCATGTGGTGTGAGGCACCAAATTCAATTACCCATGTGAAATGTTAGGATGCAATAATAATAAGTGTTTTTCCCTTATCTTTTCCCTTTTTACTATCGTTAGCCTTAGAATACTCTTACACTGATGAACTTTGATTGGCAAAATTAGGGGCATTGATATTGTCCTTCTCGAGCATCTTTATCAGTTAGTCAATATAATTCTTCATGCAGTTGGTTTCATCATTCCTATATTTTTTACATTAGGTACATGTGAGTAATTATTTCTTGGGTTTCCCTTCTAAGGAGGATGACTCTCTTGATGCCTTAGACTTAGCATCAAATTTTTGACCCTTTCTTTACTCTAGGTCCTTCTTGTTCTATTTCTTCTCCTTGATAATAGAAGCCTTATATTTTTCATGACTCATAATTAAGGTATGTGATTTATATGACTTCAATGATTTATGAGTCAATTCAGTAGCAAATTCATCCAAGGATGGCATGATCCATGTAACTCCAAAGGCACAATTGGTGGTGTGGAAGGTAGAAATGAAGATAGAATAGTTTGAACCTAATTTGGAAAGGATGAAAAGAATTAATTGATCATTTTTTTTATCAATGTTGTATAGTTTCAATTGTAACCTAAGTGATTTGAACTTTTTGAAGAAGTCTTGTATAGTGTCAAAGTCACGGGCTCAAACTGATGGGATCATTCTCCAACTCATGACCTCTCATTATGTACTACTTACTAAATATTTTTTCCAATGTGATCTACACTTCATTAGGATTAGTTTTAGATTCAATATAAAAAAGATATGTTGGGAGACATAGATAGGCATAGAAGACCATAGGCTTCATCACTTCTATTAAAACACTTCACCTTATTTGCATCAAGTCTTGGTTCTTTTTTTATACCCATTGTGATTTAATGTAAACCTTTACTCCTCAAGAAGATTTTCATTTTGTCTTTCCACTCGTGATAGTTGAATAATGTAAGAAGCAGAATTTGACTCTGATCCATGGTGCAAAAGGAAGTATGTGTTGAACTACATATGCTAAAAAACTAGGAATGTGAAACCCTTTGAATCTATAGAGATTAAATTTTACAAGACATGAAAATATCACCAATACATAGATCTTGAAAAAACTTGTACTTTAAAAAAAATGCCTAAAAAGGAGTTGATCGGCTAGAATTTATAGAAGTTTGAATGTTTCTTATTTGTAAAAATAATGATCTCCACTTTGCATAAATTTTGTGTGCACAAAATGATTGGCCAAATTTTATGAGGAAAATTTAAACCCCCTTGGTTTAATTATGACCAAGGGATTAAATTCCCATGTGACTAGCGGTAAGGGCTAGGATGAGTTGTCCCCTTCCCTTTTTGATGTGGGAGTGATGTCACCCATAAAATTGCTCCACTTTAAAATGAATAGTGTCACTTTCCACTCAATTAAATTTGATAGTTTCCTAGATGTCATGTGAAAAGAGGGTAGTCAAAGTCTGTGGCATACTTAACAAGGGGTAAAATCTATAGCATGTTTTGCATTGGGTAGAACCTGAGGTATGATTTGTTTTGGGTAGAAATTGAGGTGTGTTTTACACCAAGTGGAACTTGAGGCATGTTTTGCACTTAGTAGAACCCAAAGCATGATTTGTATTAAGAAAAACTTGAGGCATGATTTGCACTGGGTAGAACTTGAAGTATGTTTGGTAGGGATCATAGGTCTGACAAGCATGTAAGTAGGGTCATAGAGTCTGGTAGTGTTTGAGTAGGGGTAAAAGACTATCGACTGCTAGAAACCACCAAAATTCCATGCCAAGGTTATAAACTCAGGCAAAACTAGAAAACCAACAAAGACCCACTTGGTTTCTTGAAAAACCCAGAAATAGTTTTTATTCAAAGTCACCTGATATATAGATTCTTATAGAATTCAAAAAATGCCCTTAAAACCCTTCAAAATGGTCAAAAATTTGACTATCACAAAACTAGGTCGTGTTTATAGCCATTTCTAGGGTTTTGTCACCTTCTAAATTCAATGAAGTTGTCTATTTTTCACTTTGAGACTAGATATTTAGGTTTGCATGGATTTTTAAGAAGCTCCACTAAATCTTAGAAAATTGAAATCAAGGAAAAAATAGTGAACAAGATAGAATGCTAGATCTTACAATAGAGGCTATGGCATTCAACTACCATAAAAGCTTTGATACCATGTCAGAGTGGGTCACAATCAAGGATCAGTCTGGATAGGATCTAAAACATGAAGCTAAACCCATGTAGAGTACTCAAATAAATAAATAAACTAAAATGGAAAAAGCTTGTCTTCACAATAAATAAATTGTATTAGAAGCATTAGCCATAAAAGCTTTATGAAAGTACATTAGATAGGTGAAAGATTAAATATGCCCTCACATCCTTATGAATGTGGGATTATCTTTCATAATGACCTTTACGAAACACCATAAGTGACACCTAAGCAAGCTAACTAAACATGTGTAGGGAAAAACCATTAAATAGAATAAAACCCTACACTAATAGGGAGAGGGAAATTGAGAAGGCTATAAATGAATTGGAGAGGCAAATGTGTTTAAGCAACCCTTTAATCTCTACGTGAATAACATCACACTTTTAGAGACATGATGAGCATTCTTAGCCAACGTAATTTATCTACATGTAATTATCCTTACGGGAGTACCCCTTTTATAATGAATCAAGTATAAGGATTAAGGCCACAAGTTTTAATTAGATAAATGTTTGTTGCTTATGTGAACATGGTAGAAAATCCCACTAACAAAAAAGCACCTTATAAGGAGAAAACCCATGTAGGACTAGCCAAAAATCCACTTTATTCATTATTTTCACTTTGGATGATGTAAATTTTGAATTACATGTGTGTTTATTCTACACCCATAGTGTATTGACCTATAGTGCATCATATTTAAGGTAGATTTTTTATCCCACATAGGAATTTAGGGTGATCAAGTTAGAGTTTTTTTAGTTGATGGAGCAAGCCATATATAATGTAATGTGCTTAAGTTTGATCTTTTGTTATTCATGGAACAATCTAAATATGTAATGTGGTCAATAGTTTTTAATAATTGACGAAACATTAGTTCAAACTTTCTTAGAAAATTAAATTCTTAGCAAGCCCAATATAATTACCAACTTATCTATGCAAATAATATGAATAATTCATTGACAAAGAATGAAAAAATACATAGAAAAATGGGACATAATCTCAATGAAGTTTTATAAACATCACTTTTTATGTTTTCCATCTTTTTAAACTCCACCCTGTAATTTCTCCATAACCAAGTAACAAAAATTCCACATGTCTAAGGCAATAAATAAAACATCTAATTTTAAAATCCTCCATCCAAATGGGGATGCCACTATGGGTCTGCATAAGTTGTAATATATATCTATAGAAACATAAATATCTAAACACGCTAATCTATTTATATTCCTAAATATATCTAAATACCTAAATTTAATTAAACACCCAAATGAAGTTATACACCAAAATTGAAAGGAAACAAAAAATTTTGCATTTTATTATGTTAAAAAACACATGTTATAAAATAATCCTAATGAATAAGCTTATAAATGGGATCTCAAATTTTGATATTAGGTATATCTATTTAACATTCATGGATAAGCTAGGAAATTTATTTTTTTAAGAACACAATTTATGGATTTTCATTTGCAAATTCTCTTAGAGCATGAAGTGTGTGTTTTTGTTACTTAGTAAATTAGCCATAAATTATAATACAAGGTCTTATCTTGCATAATAGATCATTTGACTCCAAAAATATAAGGTAGGACACCATGTATAGATAAAAATAAAGAAAAATAGAAAATTATAAAATGTTACAACCTTACACGTTACAATCATATTACATTATTATTTTTTATGTAATTTTTAATATATGTTTAAGTCATCTCAATATAATTTGCATGAGTGACATGGATTAATTAAGAAATTAATATTTTTATTATTTAAATGTGTTCTTATTGACCGTAGGCAAAATTGATAATGGAAAAACCAAAAACATATACCCATTGTAAATATCTTTCTAAATTAATTATTGTTGAAAGCCCAAAAGATGATGAAAAAAATATTATTGATTGGCAATTTTGATAGAAAAACAAGTAACAATAAACAAAGATGGGATTTGGGTTTTTTCCAAGCATAAATAAAATCAAATACAATACTACTGAAGGAAATTGGGTGTCTTACAGTTACAGGTAGACAACCAATACCTCATGTTCAATGTTCCATGTATAGATAGAAACAAAGAAAAATAGCAAATTATAAAAGTATTAAGTGAAGAATAATTACCATAGTTTGAAACTATAGATGAATATATATGGGCACTCAATGAACTAAAAAATATGGATGCTTAATGAAACTAAATAATAATTGATCAAGTGTGTTTCTTGGAGAATAATCGATCAAGGATATTTGGGCATATAAGTAGATTTGGGCATTTTGAACATCTTTGGCATCTACTTTTATGAGTAAATATTTGAGTGTTATATTATTGTCTTCTCCCACATAGAAATTACTTATATTAAATATTGAAATGTTGTGTTAGAATTGATTTGGAGTTTTTAATTACATTTGAAGTGGGGATACATGCCTTTAAAGTTAGGGGTCTCAAAAATTGGTCTCCTTTCCCTATATGAGTATATATATTTTTCCAATGAGAGGCATTTCTATTTATAATACAACATTTAAAGTGTTTTACAGATATAAAGACCACACAGTATATTACTAAAAAAATTGGAAAATAGAAAACACATACTACAAAAAGGGGGGGAAATTAAAAACATAAGACTGCAGGTGATTTTGAGTTTGTCATTACATTTAAAGTAGCGCTACATAAATCTAAATTTAGGGGTCTCAAAAATTGGTCCTCATCCCTTATACATGTACATATATTTTTCCAATGAGAAGCATTTCTTTCAATTTATCAATTGAAAGAATTGCAAAGAGATTTTTAAAATAACAATGGAAGATTGCAGGTCCTTTATGGATCTAATCTTAAAATCTATTTTTTTGGGGGGTACTTTTAGGGGCTACTTACAACACAATGGTAAGCAACCCCTTCTTGGGATTACACTTAGCTTTTACATAGTGTCATGTTATAATATTTTCTTATTTCTTTTTTGGCTAGGTAATATACATTTTATATAACATTATATGATATACAGTTTCTCATCCACTTCTTTTCTTTATTATCTTTCAGAGGGTTATCATATAGGCCAAGTAAGCCAAGAAGTCTTGTGAGCATGCCATATTGAAATTTGGATATGAGTTGTAGATAATATACACATTACAAAATAAAAGAGCTAATCCTAAATTAAGTAAAATTTTATATATTTGTCATCATAAATTTCATTAATTTACATTTTTAATGGTCTTAAGCCATGTTCTTGAATGCATATGTATAATTTTTTTAGGACAATTGATTTATAATACTTTTTTTATAGAGACAAGTTGGTCATGACACTATCAAAATGAAAAGTGGAAACTTTGACAGCAAAAAGTAATTATTCATATATCTCCATGATTCTATATTATTCAAGGTATCATTAAAACATTCATAGTAATATTGAAGTTCATATTAGTGATTTATTTCAATACACTATTTTGACCTTTCGAATAATAGTTGGATATCATATAAAGATCACAATTATCAATGACACATCAATTAACTTATCATTCAACTTACTCATGGAACCTCCAATCGTTAAACCAGTTTATGTATTATTTTTTATCTAATCTAATTTATGCATTAATTTTTATCTAAATAGTCTTTGATATATGACACCTATTTTTATTTACCATCTATTACCGGTTGTCTTCATTATGTATTGCATCATAACTGAGGGGGCACATGTGTAGATGTCCCATCAAACATCCAATGAGGGCACCATATAGGTATACACATTAGATTCTCCTCCAATATATCCTCTATGAGATACATGTATCTCTTCCTTATCATCAACTTCTTACATGAAATACAAGCATGCACCATAACCATCAAAACAAATATATTTATATACTACATTAATTAATAATAAAATTATAATAGATTAAATGATCTTATACATGCACTTAAAATTTTATTTATGTGACCTTATGCTTATTATTAGTGATACAAAAATAGTATTCCAAGTAAATACTTCACTTAATTATGTTTGGAGGTGTGGTGGTGTCGATGGAGAATATGGTGGCAGGACCATCTTCCCTCTATGCCTTTCTTATGACCTTTACATCGATAATCTTTCCTGCATTCATGATGTCATGTCAAAATAGTATCATGCACTTTAAATCAAGTAGGCTAATGAAATAGTGAAGTAAAATAAGGTTATTTTTGAAATAGTATCATGCACTTTAAATCATGGACATATGGAGAAAGGAAGAGTAGTAGGTGCAAGATGCGGTTAGATTAGAAGGCATAAGTCTTGGTAAATCTTAATGGAAATTGTCATTCTCTTTAGACCTAGTAAGGGAAGGCATGCTACAATACAACATTGGCCTTGGATGGTAGTAGTTGACATCAAATTGTGTGTGTCTTGTTATCACTAATGTCTAATGTCAAATGGGCAATCAATTTTAAATATGTGTAAATAAATCAACTAGTAGTGATTCCTTTGGAAAAGATCCATGGCTACATCAGAAGTATAATTTTGTGATTTGGGTGTCGTAATATTTTTAAATGCTTTGGAGCATACTCAATTTTTATGTTCATTTATGAACACCTTTGTGTCCAAAAAGCCTCCATGACATTCTGAGTTAATCTACCTTTGCCACCTAACAACTATTGTAGCCTCATAGTCACACCTCCCATTGATCACAACAAGCCATATCAACATTTGAATGATGTACTAACACCTAACATGATTTCTAATGTTGACACAAAATTAATGAAATTATTCCCCATCTTGGAACCCATTACTTTTCAAAGCAAAGAAGAGAGAAAATAATAATATTAACTCTAAAAAGGAATCACATTAAACCTAACAAGAAGAAGTTATTGGTGGAGAAGTATTACATATGAGTGAGAAGGAGGCCATGGGGGAAATATGAAACAAAAATCAAGGACTGTATTTTTGTGTGGCTTATAAATCTTGACACCATAGATTAAGTTGTCATGGCTTATGACCAAGTTCCCTTTGCCATGAGAATCTCTCTAGAGAATCTAAAAAATATATGTCATTATTATATGTAAATCCTTGCATCAAGTTACAACAAAAACCACTACTTAACTCCCAAGTATCTACTTATTCTACTTATTAAATAGTCGACTTAGTTAAAACACATGAAGACAAACATTCCAAAAAATATGGTTTGCCTCATAATATCCATTAAAAAAAGTGATCACTTGGCAATGACACTCATTATATTGCATTAAAATATGATCATTACCCAATGACATTTATTTTGTCAGCATCACAAATTTTGGTATTCTAATGCCACTTATTTTTTCATCATCCTAAATTTTAAAATCCTAAACCCATCACCATATCATGATCCAATTCAAGGTTGACATGCATTTAAAAAAATATACCTTCTTTTAGCATTTACTATATTTATAAATACTTCATATATGCCATTTAAAATTTGGATTTTCTTTTACATGTGATTTTTTATTATACTTATGGTATGGATTTGAACCCCTTAGATAGATTCAATTTTGATTATTGTTGGTTGCCTCTATTTATTCCTCTAGTATTCTTGTGGCTTCCCAACATCACCTTCAATGTGGTTGTTTTCCATCAAGTCATCCCCCAAAAGACACAACAAAGTGAATAAATATGAAGAATTATTTGTGGATGTGGTCACATGATTGTTCAATTGAGATTTTATCATCATTAGAGGGATGAAGAGAAGAAAATTGAATAAAAAACCCAACTACAAACATAGAACCAGGCATAGATTTAGTCAGCATTATTAATCACATAATTTTTCCTCAAATGTGGTATATGATTTATATTTATTAAATAATTATATTTTATTATTTAATAATTAATTATAATAATTATATCCCTATAAACATACTATACACATTGGTTTAACTAGAATGGAAATTGTTACACATCGAGAATAAATCAAACCTCCCTACCATCCATGGTATATTGAATGTACAACTACATAAGCTAAAAGTGATGCTAAAGTAGGCATTGATGATAGTGACATATAAGATTATGCATAAATGGAAATGGAAATGGAACTACAATAATGGGAGCTCTTGTCTCGCATGCACCCATTAAGAACCATAATAATAATTGACATCGATATACTTAGCCTCATAACTTTTACAACCATAATTAGAATCATATTAGGTTGTTAATTAACCTACATGCCATAACCCATAATTTATAGATTCATAGCACATATGCATCCATATTCCAAATTATGAGTGCTCAAGCTAGCCATTTATAAATGATTTTTTAGGTAAACAAGAAACTGCCTTCAAAATTATTGTAGACCATGTCCATAAAAAAAAACAAGCTTTACCACTTAAGATGATTATTTAAGGAATGACATGTATAGGGAAATTGTACTTGATTTACAACATCAACTGTGTACTAAATGGGCTCATAAGCACAATTAGGTCCACCTTATTTCTCCTCATTCTAATAGGTGTAAAAATGTTCAACATGAATGCATTAATTATATAGAAAAGAAGGTACTTGAGGGACAACTACTGGTAATTTTCCAAGAACAAATGAGACACTTTGAATATGTTATCATTGATTAAATGAGATTCATAATCCCAAAAATTATTAATAATATAAATATAATATTGTTGAGGCATTATATTAAAATAATAAAAAATATCTTGGTGGCTTTTCAATTATACATGTTGGTAACCTAAATCAGTTGCCCCTCATAAATGACATACTAATATATGTGAGAAAGTCACTTGGTCACATTTTGGTAAAAATTTGACATAGTTATAACATTAGACACAAAATTAATTTAGTAAGGGTATAGCACACAACAAATAGTGTTCAACAAAAAATTATTAACCATCTGTAGACACCAAAATTACATCACACATGTGCGTAACTCCCTGTGTCACAACACCCCTTAAGCCTATTTTTAATAATAATAATAATAATTAGCCTCCTTAACCCATGCTTTTACCCCTCACACATTTAATTAATTTAAAATAATTATTAATCTAATTAAAAAACCCTTATGCCACCTTACTTGGCCACCTCACCCTAAGACTAATTCTCACCTGATGAGTCACCTCAAGACTTGGTCCCCTCATCCTAACTACCCAAGACTTATTCTCACTTGAAAAATTAATTCCTAACCAGCGACGTCCTTCTTAACCTCCTATTTTTACCATTTTGTAATGAGTGCCACACTTGGCATGAGGAACAATAGAAATCAGGCTAAAGATAGTAGTTTTACCTATTCTAAGGTTGCCAACATCGATCAACCCACAGCCGACATCAGTGGGATCACCAAAATTAGTTATATAATTCAAACTCTAAACTGATGTTTAGGTCATCAAAAATAAATAAAACTCATTCTTATTTGCATCCAAGATTTTGGCATTCAACTTTTGACATCTTGGCTTACTGTTATCCTGCATAAGTCAATCCAGATCAGGAACCAAGCTCTTGAAAACTAGCAGCACCCTCTTATTTTCTTTATTCAAGGCATCAATTCAGACTACTTGATAGGAGCCATTCATCTAGCACTTATCATTCATTCACCACTATAGCTAAGTACATCACTTATTCTATAGGTATTTTAAGTAGTTACTTTGTAATCACTTTATATCTATTATTCATTGCTTCACACATACTTGACCAAACCCTCGTGAAGGAGTTATAAAGCTCCCTACTTGTTTCCCCATAACCTAACACACCAAACCTCTGACCAAATCCATCCAAACCATACTCTCTCTCTCTCTCTCTCTCTCTCTCTCTCTCTCTCTCTCTCTCTCTCTCTCTCTCTCTCTCTCTCTCTCTCTCTCTCTCTCTCTCTCTCTCTCTCTCTCTCTCTCTCTCTCTCTCTCTCTCTCTCTCTCACACACACACACACACACACACAACTCTCCCCAACCTTCCAGACCTAACCAAAACCATTTCCTAGACCCAAAAAAGCCTTCTGCAAGCTCCTAGGAAATTATTGCCCCTATCGACCTTAGCAGCCTAACTGACATCAGCCACCTTCCCCCACTGACCTCAATAACATAACCAATATTGGTCATTTCCTTATCGACCTCGACAACATAACCAACGTCAATGACTATGGATTTCTTAAACCTTTTAAGACCTACCCAAACAACTTCTAAAATACAAACAGAACATACCACCTACACTCTGTTACTTTCTACTACACTCAGGTTATGAATAATGATAACACTATCTATCTTTTACTCTCTCTTTACCTCTCTCTTGGTTATTTATTACTCTTTTATCTCTAAAAATTGGACTATCATCTCTAAGGAAGTTTGACACTTCCTAGAACAAACACGTAGCTTGGCAACCCACTCATATATCCACTAACAAACATTTTTGTGGTAGTGATTTATTACTTGCAATTAGTCCTCCCTAGTCAAAGAGAAGTGCTCCTAATGTTTGGATATGATATGCAAATCAATTCAGGTTCATTCTAATCACTTATAACTATCATTCTCTATTTTTCTTTAGACTTGAAATAGATAAATTTAGCAAAACATTTATGGCATGCTCGGTGGGACCCTGAAGTTTTCTTTGGGTTAATTACTTGTTTTAAGCATTCATATAGGTGAATTATAGTGAAAATTTCATTCCTCCCTCAAAACAAAAAAACTCAACATTATATTTTCTTTTTAAAAGCAATAAACTGAAATCTCTTCTTCCTTGCCACTCTTCTGTTCTCTTTGCCTCTAAAAGCAATTTATCATTTCCCTTACAAGTTAAAAAGAATCTCTTCTTTATCTCTTTCTTGTATGCACATTAGGATAGTGAAGTTCATTCTCTATTCCTATTTCATCTTTGCTTTCATTCGAATCTAAACATTTCAGATTCGGGTTTAAAACTTACTGCACTTCATTGTTTGCTTGATGCATATTAGCTCACCTAGTTAATTAAAAGCATTATGAATAAATTGTAGTGCACCTATGTTACACAACCAAATCACACTCATACAAATAAACATCTAAACTCACTTCAAACAAGGCCCATTGGGATTTCATCACTTGGTGGATTACCTTACCCTACCTAGCTATCCTACTTGGATTTCACCACCAAGGGGAGAACCCACTTTGTTCTCTGGTAGAGTATAAACTCTAGTCAGAAGGTATATTTTGGCTAAGCAACCTAGCTTGGCTTTAGGTCTATGAAGTTTAGGGAGAAAGCCCCTATAACATGCTATATACCTGATCTAACACAAGTTTCCTCTTGAGCACTAAAACTAACTTGAAACTAGCTCTAGATTGTTTTATAGTACCTTCGAAAACCAAATTTTATTCTCGCTATCTGATTAAGGCATAAGCTAACATGAGACTAAAATTAATCTCTAGGAGTTAATAGTTGGTGGTTATATGTTCTTTTTTTTCTTTTTTATTGCCTTCTATATTTTGGAGTTGGTAAGGATGTTTTTCTATTAATTCACAAAATCAACACTATTTTTAATACTCAGTTTGTATAACCTATTATATTAGGTTTTCTGAGTGTTCTTACTTCTTATACAGACCTCTTACATCTTCTATTTTACCTAGATTCTACTTCTAGATTTCTAAAAACATGGGATTTTCCATCTCTCAAGATATCATAGTGACTGACATCAGTTAACTAAACTAACATCGGTAGACTTAGCTACTGACATTGATGAATCCCACTGATGTTGGAAAAATTTTACTACCAACATCGATCAAGCAATTGACATCGGTGACTGTGTAATTTTCATTTTCCCAAAATAACAAGTTGAATTAACCCACTTAACTATAAATGAAACTACTTTTTCCTTATTCTCTCACTAATACAGAGTAGTAAGACTATTTATACTTCCTCTTACATGATATTGACGTGATCTCAAGCCAAAATTCTTGTCAATTACTAAATCTAGAAACCTCTTCCACCTTCCCCTCTTGTTGTTGAGTCTATCATGGAGCATACTTCAGATACAGAGCATACTCCCAACCCCAACCAAATTCCCATTGTGCCTAAAAGAGATCAAGATTTTGTTAAATTTCTTGATCACAATGTGGTAGCCCTTTAGTATTACCTTGCCATAAGTTGAACCTACAATTCTTTAGGTGACCCAATCTATGGTATGCCAACCTCTCTAATGGAGACAACTTCAGTTTTAGCTGCCTCCACTATTTTCCTCATGGTTACTCAAACCACCACCTTGACAAGTAACCCAACCATAAACAATGTCCAAAGTTTAGCATCACCAACTACCCAATCCCATCTAAACCCTAGTGTGACTTCCCTACTTTCACACCCACAACCAGTTCAGTCAAGTCATACCCCATTTTAGAATTTGGTGGTACCTATTCCATCTACTTTTACACCTATAATTACTTGAGTTACAACTCACCCTTCATCTAGTCTAACCATGCCAATAACCCAACCCATAATAACAACATCCAACAAAAACATAGTCTCTAACCCAATGAGACAAGCCCCTTTTCTTTCTGTACCTCAACCTATGACTCATTATCCTTATATTGGCCCAACAAAACCTCATCAAGCTATGTCATACGCTCCCTCTACTTCCTATCAGGTTCCCTATAACTTAGGAGGTATCCCATAGACTAATCCCCCTCAAGACCTCATTAAGATGTTGATGGACAAGATGTCTAATCTAGAGACATCTATTTCTGGTTCAAAGAATGTGTTATCTTATGATTAGATATACAATGAACCCATCCATCCTTCTATTCCTATTCACCCTTATCCAATCCAATGGGAACTCCCCAAATTTACTCATTTATAGAATAAAGAGGACCCACAATAGCATTTGTGAGCATTTAGACATGTTTGTTATCTAATAGTACATGATGATTTGTTATCACTTTGCACTTTCCATATGTCTCTTTCAGGTGTTACCTTGGATTGGTATAGCTCTATAACTCATCACTCCCTTTTCTCATTTACCCAACTCACACAAATATTCTTGGACCATTTCTCTATTAACATTTCTAAAAAGGTTTCTATTACAGACCTTTATTCTATCAAATAACTTGATGACGAGTCTAGCACAATTTTTATCACTCACTAGAGAGGCTTGATTAATCAACTCTCCTTTTCCTTACCACAACCTGAGCTTATTGAGATCTTCTCAAGGACATGTGCTAATTACATTTCATCCACACTATAAGTAAAAACTTTTTGCACATTTGATGAGGCCTTTACAATGGCACAAAAACTCAAGATTTGGGCTTTAGATGAAGGTAGAGTCAAGTTTCATAGTAAGAACCCCAATTCCAAATCAAATGACTCATATTCTTATAAAACTTCTCTTTCTAACCAAAAAGCTAAAGGCTCTGCCAATGTGGTAGTTTTTAAATCAACATCTTCTACAACCACAAACCAATTGACTTCCCAAAAGCCAACCAAGCAGTTCCAACAATGATATGAATAAAGACAATATACTCCAATCGAGGAGTCATATACATTTGTTTTGGAAAAACTATTGTAACAAGGTGTCATAACCCTTCCACAAATCAAACCTCCTATACAGTTTGACCCCTCCCATCCTATTCCAACTTGGTACAAGGAAGATGAGTTTTAAATCTACCATCGAGTTAAAGGCCACAATTATAATAACTGTAAAACATTCAAAAACATTGTTCAAGACATGTTTGATAGGGATGATCTCATTTTAGATAATCCTAATGCACCCTCTAATCAAAAGATGGACATGTTCAAATAGAATTTTCCTAACCATTCACCCAATCAAAATATTTTTCAGACCACAACTAACTCAGGTGATCATAATATCCATACGATTAATATGGTCTTTCCTTTACCTCTAGTTCAACCTCCCCCTCAACAGGAGGCACCCATTTCATTGACTCCTCCCCCATAGTTAATGGCATTTATTTTGCCTATTCTTCTTTCTTAGGTAGAAGAGCCTATTTCACCCATTCCACTCCCACATGAGGAAGAGCCTCCTTTAACACTTCTTTTACCACTAGAGGAGCCTATATTACCAATTGCATTTGCACCAATATTACCTATCCTCTTACCACTTGAAGACCACACTTTACCCATTCTACAACCACATATTGAATAGAACATCATTCATGTGTTATATCCTCTTGAGGAACCCTCTCCTCCACTGATAGAGAGTAGTACCCCATCCACTCCACCTTTGCACCTATAAGAGTCAGTGTTATCTACTCCCACATTAGACGAGAAACCTATTGTGCCTACTCTAATTGTATCACTCTTACCCCTTATTTTACCTATGGAAGTTCATACTTTGCCTATTCCTTACCCACATGTTGATACAGCAATTATACCTATGCTTTACCCCCTTGAGGAACCCTCTTCACCTACTTTTCCTCCACCTATTGAAGACCATGCCTCTTCTCCTATCTTTGTTGAAAAGACCCTGTTGTGGTTCTTTCTCATCTTTGACCCGAAGTAGCAAAAACTAATAATTTCCCTCTTTCTCAAACACCTCAACCTTCTAAATATGTAACCATAAATCCTACATCAACTTCATCTAAACCCTTCTCACGATTGGTGAAAAGCCTATAATTTCTTGACTCCATGAAGGTAGATCATGTGGCATTTTGGGACTGGCTTAAAACTCCTTATCCAACATAATGGGTGTCGACCTTTACTGCCAACCCTCTCACTACCTTTTACCCAAAGGTTTTTGACAAAGTTAGAGTTTCTTCACTAAAATCACTAGAAGTTAATCCATCTGTGTCAAAACCCTCACCCTCATAGGCTCTACCACATTAAAGTAGATCAAGACTTTAGGCGTATGCCCCATCTCTAATCTAATTCATCCACAGGTGAAATTAGATTTAACTCCTCAACCATAAGTTAAAGTTTTGTGGCCTACACTACAAAAAAAAATTAAGCTTCCTTGATCTCACCAATCCTTCCCTCTTCAACCCTCATATTTATCATCAATTTTGGGACCACGCCCCTCTACTTTAGTTAGAGTATCACCGACCCAAGAAAAACAAAAAGTTAAGTCACCTCCACTACTATCTTTTCCACTTGGTGGGCCTTTCACATCTAACACCATGATACCTAACACCAAGAAAGTGTTAGAAAAACACGTAACTCCACTGCTACCAAACAAGGCATCACATAAAATCACCCCTGTGACTCCTAAATAAAAAAAGGTGTCCACTCTTATTACGACAACAAGTGTGAGCCCACCTGCTATCTCTCAGAGATTTTTCCTATGTCAGTTATTGCAATCTTCCATAATAACTCTTCCTCCCATTAAGCATTATAGTCCTCTTAGAATGAAGCCATCTTGGTTTAATGATACATAAGTGTGTCTATATCATCATTCACCTGGACATGATACTAAGAGTTATAAAGCTCTCATAGCAGTCATTCAGAAACACTTTCATGTTGACACACTCTTTGTTAATACTCCCATTAACATTCCTATTATTCCACCTCTGGCATGTACAATGCCTCCTATTATTCCACCTAAATTCAAACCCAAAGATGTTTTCATACCCCCTTTGCTACCTCCTTCACCTATATTTTATATTAACATAATTAATGTGACCCCATGGTCATAAAACTAAAAGGATAAAGGTAAATAAAAAGTCGATGCTCCTTGGGCTCATCCCTTTTCCAAAGACACTCCTCTAAATCCCAAAGTTTCCATCTTAGGGGTCCTAAAACCAACATCTTTAAACGTTATCCAAAGCTCGATGGTGAAACAACTTCACCAAATGCATGTGAAAATGGCTTTGTATGAGTTAATCTAAAACTCATCCCAACATTGTCAAGCTTTTATTAGTGCCTTGCAAGTGGTGGAACTATAACCTGATGATCCTCAACCTCTTACCACTTTGGTTAACTCTCTTAATTCTATCTCCCTAATTTCCTTTAGTAATTTAGAAATTCTGCTTCAACACCCTAAAGATCAAGATTCTGCCCTTCTTATTACCACATTTATTGATCAAACTCATGTCAAAAGAGTCATGATCAATGGAGGAACTATTATTAATATTATTTCCACCCATGCCTACAAATAGCTAGCTCTTCCTAATAATTGCATGTCTCAAACTGATGTGGTACTCCACCCCTTTAACAATACCATAGTTACTATGATGGGCACTATTGTTTTACATATCTGTATAGGACCCCAGACTATTATTGAGCTCTTTTATGTGGTATAAGGGGAGTTATAATATAACATACTACTTGGATTACCTTGGATACATGATATGGCATGTGTGCCCTTAACTTTGCACTGATGTGTCAAGTTGAACATGATGGGCATGTCCATGTTATACCTGCTAACCCACCTTTGTTTAAAACATGCAACATAAATTATAGTCCTAATGATGTTCTCATTCCATTTAAGACATCATTTTCCCCACATGATACTTGTGAAGCTTCCATAAGCTCCACTCCCCTGGTTACATAGATACCGGCAACACAAATTCCTGACAAGGATCCCATGGAGGAAACTTTTCAACATTTGTCACTCAGTGAATATCATTTATTGATGTTTGAAATGTTATATACTCCACAAGAGTATGAAAAGCTTCACATGCACCTAAATTGTGATCCCCACATTGGGATGGCCATTCCTTATGGTTCCCCTAACCATCAAACTAATTTCACATATACAGAAATTGATCAAGTTCTTGCTATCAACAATCCATCTTCTTCACCACAACCATTTACCTGTGGCTTCTCTTTCCTAACTAACCCTAGATTTTCTCACACCTATCTCTATAGGTGTGCCTAGAAAGGATTTGGTTTGGATCATTATGATCAAGGTGTCCATATGCCCATTGAAAATTCCAAAAAGAGGCATGGGGTGGGATATAACAAACCAACTAAACTCACCAAAACTTTCCATGTACCAATTATTGAAGAACCAATCTCTCCTTATCCACCTTATTCTCCACCATCACCTAATAAATTATTGGTATCTATACCTCCTAATTTTTTTTCACTAAATTCCATCCATTTGGAGCCTCTCACCTATCACCAAGGTAAGGAAACAAGGTCCCTTCCTCTCATTCATCCTAAAATAATTGATGAAGACTCTCCCACTATTGACACTATCCAATGTCAATATGATGATGTTATTCTCACATACATAGGTGTATATGATTCTTATGTCTAATGATCACTCCCATCCAAAACACAAGCTCTGTTAAATGAATCAACCATTGACATCAATCTTCCCTCTCATGATAACCCCCACATCTTCAAGATTGGCCAATATTTAGATTCTTCTGAGCAATCTAATTATGCCACGTTTCTTAATAACCATAGAAAATCCTTCACTTGGTCTTATAATGACATGTCAGGCATTGACCCCTCTATTTTCACCAATAACATTATCACTAATTGAGATGTTAACCTGTAAAGTAGAAGCTCTACAAGATGCATCTTCATAGTGATCTCATTGTCAAAGAAGAGCTCCAATGCCTCCTTTCTATTAAATTTATTCAACCCATCAACTATCTACAATGGATTTCCAATATTGTTCCTATCACAAAAGCAACTAGGGGAATCTACATTTATACTAATTATCATGACTTAAACCTTGTTTATCCAAAAGATGACTTCCCATTACCAAGTATCGACCAACTTGTTGATCTAATAGCCAGCCATGAGATGCTATCACTTATGAATGGGTTCTCTGGCTATAATCAAATCTTGGTTGCTCCTGAGGATTAGCACAAGATAACCTTCATTACCCCATGGGGGACTTTCTGTTATCAAGTCATACCTTTTGGTCTAAAGAATGTTGGTGCCACCTATCAACGTGTTATGACTTACATCTTCCATGGTCTCCTACACAATATTATGGAAGATTATGTGGATGACTTACTCGATAAGTCTAAACTTTGTCAAGATCACTTGATGATTCTTAAAATCACATTTTCTCATCTCCTCTAATATAATGTTTGCCTAAACCCAAATAAATGTGTTTTTGGTGTTATTTCCAATAATCTCTTAGGTTTTATCATTTCTCTCCATGGTATTGAATTTGGCCTTGCAAATTTAGAGCAATCCTAGAGATGCCTCTACCTATTAATCTCAAACAACTATGTAGCTTGCAAGGCAAACTTCAGTCAATCTACTGCTTCATCTCCTAGTTTTTAGATCATTGCCAACCCTTTCACCATCTCCTCAAGAAAGATGTCTCCTTCCATTGAAAGACTAATTGCTAGGAAGATTTTGATGTACTTAAACAATATCTCCTTTCCCTATCGGTTCTTATTCCACCTAAGGAAAACTAGCCTTTCTACCTTTATATCTCTGTAATAGAGCATTCACTAGGTGCTATGATTACACATCAAGATGATCACCATCAAGAATAATAAGTTTACTATATAATTCATACGCTTATTGATTATGAGACTCGATATACCAATAAAAAAAACTTTGGCTTGCATTGGTCTTTTCAGCCTCAAAACTTTGCCATTATCTCCTAAATCATGAAACCTACATAGTCACCCATATTGATCCACTTAAATGCATGCATTCTAAGCCATATCACAACCAATGTATTGCTTGGTGGCCATGTTCCTTACTGAATTCGACTTCAAATTTATTAACCAAAAGTCTATCAAGCGGTAAACAATCACTAACCAGTTAGCTACCACCCCTTTACCTAAAAACCAACCTTCAAACCTTGAATTCCCTAATGAATCCATCATAACACTCTCCACTGATGTCATCTCTTATCAAATGATGATGTTCTTTGATGGGTCTAAATGTCAACATTATGGGGGTGTAGGGGTTATTCTTATTCCTCTAGATGGCAATCCTATACCTTTGTCATTTAAACTAGATTTTGAATGCACTAACAATATGGTTGAATATGAGTCTTTGATCTTAGGGCTTCAAATAGCTCTCATCTTAGGTATCAAATCCATAACCATTTTTTGTGATTCTCAATTAGTGGTTAATTAGGTTAATGGTTCCTACCTATGCAAAAACAAAATTTTATAATGGTATAAACATCATGTAGATACACTCTTAGGACCATTTAGTTCTTATCTCTTACAAATTGTTCCTCAATCTACAAATAATTTTGCTGACACAATGGCTTCACTTGCTTCACACGTACCCTCTTCATCCTCTTCCTTGAAAATCTATGTCACTTTTCATCACTTAACATTACCCTCCTATGTATCAACTAACATCCTCTTTATTATAAATGTAACATCCAACCCCCATGACTTATGGTATAATCAACTCACATATTATCTTTCCTTTTCTATTACCCCTTCTGATCTCTCTAATAATGAGAAATGTGCCTTCATAAAATGTGTTGCTCATTACACTATGCTAAGGGAACTCCCTGATGGCCCTCTCATAATAGGCAATCTCATCAAGGGTAGTACTATATCTCACCAAAGATATGATCTATGGTTGTCTCATCACACCTACAAAATGCCCAGCCTATACTAGTCCCTATGGTGGTGAAGGAGGAGTAGCCTAACCTGATGCTCTTAAATTATCCCTCTCTACTATCAATATAGTAACTTTACCTTATAACACCTTGACCTAGCCCTGTAGTGCCTCAACTTGGTCCTACAATGGCACCACCTATCCCTATAAGGCTAATACTTATGTCTATGTTATATCTCTAGCCTACACTACTACATCTCATGCCTGTATGGCTACATCTATCTCTCTCACCAACCGTTATAAATTTGGTGGTGGCCTCCTAACCTCCACCATGAAATGTAAACCTATCCACCAAGCCATAAATGCCTCTACACATACTCGACCTACTACACTTGCCCTATTGGCAGCTCCTCAAAATTTAGCCCATCTATCTTCTGGGGTAAAGGTTGGGGTACCTCTATATCATCCCTCCCATATCAAGGGAAGGCAAGTGATATATCCTATCATAGGCTGAACTACCTCTTGACCCATGCCATGGGTACCATCTCTAGCTCACCAGCTCAACTCCCCCTAACCCATAATGAGCTCTACAATCCAACTAGTTACTTTGTTTATCCTCTGAAGGAAGGGTATGTCAGGTAGGGTCTCCACAAAATATCTATAGGGATTAATCCCTCAATAATGTGATTATAATAAGAAATGTCATGCACTACACCATCTACTTAGGTATGTGCCATACCATCTCTCCACCATCTAAAACCCACCCTAAAGCCATCTAGAATCATGGTAAGTAACACCAATGATCATGTCACCATGATATGCTTGTATGCTCAATAGTGAAGTAAATGTTTTACACATAAACTATATCACCATCATAGTCTCAAACCCCACAACTATGCCAAAAACACTAGTCCCCATACAAAAATAGTCCACTGCTCAACCATCTATACTAGAACATCTATCAATGCAATCAAAAATCTCTCACCATCTACATTTGTTAATGCATACACAGTGATCCCTATCATCATCAAGATGCTCAGTCAATGTTGCTCCTCATTGGCGATATATAGTGGCTCATAGGTGAAACTCATTGAATGATAGATCACCTCACTCACATGCTCTCTAAATAATCCCACCATGTGTATGTCATGCTCCTCTCTCAAGTATGAGAAGAGCTCCTCACCCTAGAGTGGCAATCATAATATCCTATATGCATCTTCTTGGGTCACTATCAACTCTCTAATCGATAGATAGAAGGTGTTGGTGGTGTGATACCACCTCTTAATCAATGCTATCATTAGGCTCACATCTTAGGTGACTCTGAAATATCATCATACTCCTCGTAAACCTATGGATACTATGTGCTTCCACTCATCTAGGGTGACATTCCTCCTCATACATGTCAACCACCTCGATAGATGATCTTGTAGTGTCAACTCCATCCTAGCTTTCATCTATACACACAAAACTCAAGTCACATACTTTCTAATATAACCTACAACTACCTTTTTCCCTTCTCTTTGGGAGAAATACATTGGTCTAAGGCCCTTCACTAGGCTATATAAGTAGTACTCAGTTGACATGGGGTCTTCTAAGGTTAGCTTAACCATATACCCACCTAACTATCTAACCTACTCTTCCCTCTCTACCCTAGGCTTCACTACCTCTCTCTCTCAACCCTAGGCCCAACCATCTATCACAACTCTAGGCCTCATGGATTATATCCCTAACCCTCAACCATATGCCCTATATTTTAATCCCTAGGCCTCCTAACTTATCTCAACCTACCCTTTTTTACCCATTTCTCCTAACACACTTTTAACCATACCTTATATCTTTTTCCCTAGGTTCTAGGAGAACTACATTGGCCTGAGGCCCTCAACTAGGCTATGTAGGTAACACTAAGTCAACATGGGGTCTTCTAAGGCTAGCTCAGCCATTAGGTTAGTTGACTACTTTAATTAGGGATAAAAATTGACCTTTTCTCTTATTTTTTGGGTCCTTTACAGTCACTGATGTCAATCTAATATGCTGACATTAGTGCTTAGTGTCAGTCGATGTCGATAGAAACATACCAACATTGGTGTCATATCAGTTAACAATGTTAGAACCCACTAACATCAGTGACTAGTTCAGCCCTAAGGTGAAATGACCCATCCCCCAAAATTCAAATTTTCACCTAAAAACTACCCTAAATCTCTCCCAACTTAACCTAAAACCTACCCCACCCAATTTCCTACCCCCCAACACATTTCTTTTACCTAACCTTTCAAGAAGGAAATTAACCAACTCACATTCAAAACTAAATTATAGAGGATCTTACCTCATCTCTCTATCTCCTTTGGGCTAGTATAGCTGGCTCTTATGGTGGCACACCTCCCACTGGGTCCCCTCCTAGTTTTGCCATCTCAATCATAGTCAGAGCTCTATTTCTTTCCAATGAAATGTTGCAAATAAGTTTGGTGGACCACCAAACCCCCTTTTATCGAGTTTGGTTTCCCACCAACATTAGCATACTTGACCTAATCCATCGACATCATCACTTAATCTCATCGATATTGGCAACTTTACCCTAAGCCACTAATGTTGGCAATATTTATTACTGACATCAATGATGTCACTAATGTTGACACCATTAAATTAATGTTTCCACTGACAACCCTAACTTTTTAGACTCTACCCATAATCTAGAGCAATTTTGAGATCAGGTATATCTCTCCAACCATGATAACCACCCTTGAAGATCACTTAAATCTCCACCCATGATGAATTTACTTGGAGATCATGAATATCTCCTCACTCATTGACCCTTTTACACCACCCTTGCATTGCTTGTCTTGACCACTTATGCTATTCCACTATAGTTGGAAATTATACACATGTATGTATATTAGGTATTTTGGATGGTGACCAAGCTCATCCTATCACATGTACCCTTTTTTTGTTTTCTAAGGCACTTCTTACCTCAAATACCTGGCACACATAGACCATTAGAGCTATAAATTTGATTGTTTTGACCTTATTAGCTATCACTTACAAGTTGTGATTTGGTTATTTCTATCTGAGTCCTCCTCAACCTTACCTATTCTTGACTTTGTCGACTATAGATCATAGTAGTATATGTATAATCAGTAATAACATGTTCTCCTCCACTCACTCAATTACCTTTTTGTCAAATCAGTACCTGATTCTAATTTCTCCTCCATCGATTCCCATTTTGAGGGGGGGATACCTCATCTAATACTTGGAACATCTAACTCCTATTTTTGTCTTGTAATTTGTTAGTGCAAATTACAAGACAAAAAGGGGGAAAATGTAGACACCAAAATGACATTACACATATGCGTAACTCCCTATGTCACAACTCCCCTTAAGCCCATTTTCAATAATAACAATTAGCCTTCTTAACCCATACTTTTAACCCTCACACATTTAATTAATTTAAAATACTTAATTAAGTTAATTAAAAACCCCTTATGCCACCTTACTTGGCCACCTCTCCCTAAGACTAATTCTCACATGATGAGTCACCTCAAGACCTGGTCCTCTTATCCTAACTACCCAAGACTTATTCTCACTTGAAAAATGAATTCCTAACCAACTATGTCCTTTTTGACCTCCTATTTTTACCATTTTGTAACGGGTGCCACACAGCATGAGGAGTAACAAAAAATAGGGTAAAGATAGTGGTTTTACCTATTCTAAGGCTATCAATGTTGGTCAACCCATGACTGACATCGGTGGGATCACCAATGTCAATTATAGAATCCAATCTCTAAACTGATATTTAGGTCAATAGAAATCAAGAAACTCATTCTTATTTGCATCTAGGCTTTCAACATTTAAATTTCAACATCATATCTTATTGTTATCTTACATAAGTCAATCCAGATCAAGAACCAAGTTCTTGAGAACTGATAACACTTGTTGTTTTCTCTATTCAAGGCACTAGTTTAGACTACCTAATAGGAGCCATTCATTTGGCACTTATCATTTAGTCACCACTGTAGCTAAGTACATCACTTATTCTATAGGTCTTTTAAGTAGTTACTTTGTAATCATTTTATATCTACTATTCATTGCTTCACACATACCTGACCAAACCCTCATGAGGGAGTTATAAAGATTCTCTGCTTATTTCCCCTTAACCCAACACACCAAACCTTTGACTAGATCCATCCAAACCATACTCTCTCTCACAACTCTCCTCAACCTTTGAGACCTGACCAAAACCATTTCCTAGACCCAAGAAAGCCTTCTATAAGCTCCTAGGCAATTATTTCCCCTACCAACCTTGGTAGACTAATTGACATTGATCACCTTACCCCACCAACCTCAGTAGCATAACCGATATCAGTCACTTCCTTACCAAGCTCGGTAGCATAACTGACGTCAGCGACTATGGATTTCTTAACCCTTCGAAGACCTACCCAAACAACTTCCAAAATACAAATAGAACATAGCACTTGCACTCTGTTACTTTTTGTTGCACTCAGTTTGTGAATAACGGTAACAATATCTCTCTTTTACTCTTTTTTTACCTCTCTTTTGGTTATTTATTACTTTTTTGTCTCTCAAAAGTGGACTGTCATCTCTAAGGAAGTTTGACACTTCTTGGAATAAGCGCATAGCTTGGCAACCCACTCATATATTTGCTAAGAAACATTTTTGTGGTGGTGTTTTCTTACTTGTAGGTAGTCCTCCCTAGACAAAGAGGAGTGCTCACAATGTCTGGATACGGTGTGCAAACCAATCCGGGTTCATTCTAATCACTTATCCCTATCCTTCTCTATTTTTCTTTAGACTTGAAATAGACAAATTTGGTCAAACACCATCATAAAAAAGGTAGACTCAACTAAAAATAACTAGAAAATTCTCATGTCAAAAATTAATTCTTTTTTGTCTCTAGAAGAACAACACATCTTTAAAATCTTAATATATTTGTATGTGATTAATAACTTTCTACATTGCATACTAAGCAAATTCTAAAATTATTATACATTCCAACTATAATAAGTAAAGTAGAATAGATCAAACAGTACATTGGAGCCAATAGTGTTTATGTGTAAAGAACAAGAGATTATGTTAAAATCTAATAAATGGGTTAAATTAAGGTTAGTTATCAGATCCATCTATAAAATTGTTCACATTAGGTATGATTTTTATGAATTCAACTATGTAAAATAATTATTATCCAATGTTTTGGATCTCACTATTGGAACCATCTTTAGGGAATAGAAGATTGAATCAAATTCTTAAGAATGAATAGGACTATACATTAGTCTTAATAGTGATGTATGATACAAACAAAAAATAGAAAGTGGGGTTGGATAGAGAGGTCAACAAACAACAAACCTATAAAATCTACATAACTAAATAAAAAATAATCAAACGATAAAAAGCAATAAAATAAAATAATTGTATAAATAAATAAATTTATAGTTGAATAAAATAAGAAAACATAAAAATCAAACTAAGAGATAAATTAGAAAAAGATTATATATATATATATATATATATATATATATATATATATATATATATATATATATATATATATATATATATATATATATATAATAAAATGAAAATAAAACAATGAAAAAAAAATTAAAAACAATAAAATGTAAATAAAATAAAAGAAATTATAAAAAGAAATAGGTTGGTATAACCAATAATTTAAATATAACTAAAACTAAAACATAAACAATGAAATGAAATAAAAATAAATTAATAAAAAATTAAAAATAATAATAATTGAATTATTACTAAGGAAGCTCTGAATTTCTATAAAAGTGCTTGATAGAGGGAATCAAGGATGAAAATAGTTTAAAGTGAATGTCCAAAACCTTATTTTAAGTTCAATTAGTTTTTAGGATGGGAGAAGATGCTTCTATAGACTCCATCCTTAAGGACATGAAAGACCATTAACAGTCAATGTTGAAACTCGATAGTTTAAAAGTTGCTCAACTTTTTGGGGTGAAGATAGTGTTATATATGCCAACAACACACATGTGATGCATGAAGATATTGATCAGTGGGGGTTTTACTTGGGGAATAAATTTGACCAAATAGGGGTGCTTCTTGTTTAATTCTAAATTTAGATGTGTGGGGTCATCTAGGGTTAAGAATATAGAAATTAATAAGCACAAGGGTGATAAATAAATCTATAGTAGGTCAATTAATTTGTAAACTCAAATAAACAATATTCTAAATGTAAATATTGATATATACCATTAATAGAAATTATAGCTATTTATTGATATTTTAATAATTTGAAAATAAGAGTACTTATCTGATTTAATGTGCTCATGTAGATTTGGGCTAAAACAATTTGAAAATAGACTGGATCAGGGTCCTGGAATAGTCATAAAATTATGTAATTTTGCATTTTGTGGCCTTGGACACTTGCATTAGGTTTGGATAGTTGTGTCCATGTTGGTGTTTGAGTTGGAAATAGGTGTCTATTATAGAATAGTGGTTGGATCTAGGTGTGATCAACTTGAGCCTTTTGATTTTTTTTACCTTTCTTCTAATGTATTTAGATCATGTACACAAGTTATCACTCTTCATAAAATGATTAAACCCTAGCTTCCTCACCCTTGGAATGAGTGTAATAAAAATGGATTAGTGGGCACACAATGTCAAGTTATCCCAAGGATCCCTCTATAAATGGGTGTTGCCTATGTAGCCAATACTATGTAGGGCCTCAGACTTATAAATATATCCCCTACATGTTCACTTGTGTGTGCATAAAGTTACAATGTGTGATAAGCAAGTACATAGAGTGACCTAGCTTATAATTTAGATTGGTTCATGAGATGTTCCTTCAATAATTTAGACCTATGGGGATATCAATCCAGTGATTGATATGGAAATTAGGATGAATAGGTTAGGTTTTCTCACTTGGATGCTTTATTGAATGATTTAGTAAATTGTCTTACATTCACAGTATTTTTTAGGTGAGGAATGAATGAGGGTTGGTCTTTTATATATACCAATCCCTTTTAAAAATATTTGACCTTAAATCACTTAGGCTAAACTTTATGATATGTTTTGTTTAAAAATTGGATGACTTCCGAGCACTAGACACTTAGTTGGAAAAGGGACACCTTCATCGACATAGGCATTTAGTTTGGATCCAAGTGTCCAAGAAGCTAGAAAACATATATATGTCCAAAACTAACAAAGAATGATAATGATTAGGTTTAGATCATTTTTCATAATAGAATCCTGGTCATTAGAATAAAAATGGTTAAACTAAGAGATATTCAATTTAGGCATAAAGTGATAGTGAATGTGAGCCTTTCGGTAGTGGGAAGGTCTTAGAACATAAAGGTATAACCATGATAGGTATTTTTCAAATGTATAAGATTGAGATGCTATATAATTCAAAATTAGTATCTTTATTTCCCCCTTCAATCTAGTAATTAAATTATTAGTTTAAAAGAAAATAAATATGGACTTGGGTGTGTGTAACACACTTTGTCTTTGTATGAATCTAACTTGAGTGATTTGTTGATGTTTGACTTGCAAATAAGAACATGTTACAATATATAATTAGTGAATATAATCTAAAATTGAAATAATTTGAAATGCTTGAAAGTAAAGAGAGTGAGGTTATGATCACACCTATGTATCAATGCAACCATCTTTCCTTTTGTCAATTTGATTTGAAGAGATGCTTTATTATAAAGCCTTAGATCTAAGATTATGAGAATTTGGAAACCTGTAAGTGCATATATATATATATATATATGAGAGAGAGAGAGAGAGAGAGAGATTGGAGGACAACATGCCACAACATTAGTAAAAAGGTGAGTTTTAGCATGTTTTAACCTTTTAGGACTTAGTGAATGTAAATCTTAAGTTGTTAAGGGGGCTAAGCATAGTAAATCAAGGTAGAAATATGCAATAAATACAACCACTAATTTGTAACTAAATTGACTGAATTAAAAAACCTTCAAAAATCATATGGTATACAACTAGAATATGATTTAATTAGATCTCATCACCATATGGACAATGCTTAGCATCTTATACCATATAAACAAATCATATATAAACTCATACAAACATTTGACACATTTTCTATTGACAATATTCCACATAAATATAATCACCATGTAGATGCTATGAAAAGCGTGACATACTTGATGACTTTTTATGATGATCATATAAAATTTACAATATGATAGCTATAAAATCATTCCCTTTTTTTTGATCAAATGAATGACTTGGCCATTCTCACTGTTACTCGTAATACTCTAAACATAGAATGGTACAATAATATTTATAATTTTATTTATTGAGTACATATTTCAAACCATTTTGCATGAAATTATAAAATTAAATTACAATTCACATCATTTCACTATGCTATTATTAGAAATGATTTATTCAAATGAGGTTTTGATGGATAATTGCTTTAATTCTTAAGCAAAGATGAGGTTCACACTACACTCTTGGAAATGCATGATAACAAGTGTGGTAGGAACTTCACCAAACATGTTATGTCTCAAAAACTATTACACCAAGGTTATTAATATCCTACAATGGAATAAGAATGTATCAAACATGCAAAACAATGTTTACAATGCCAAAAATATAGTAATTTGTATCATGCATCATCGCATGATTTAAAACCAATTATTTCACCATGGCCTTTTTCTTATGGGGATTTGATTTAATAGGAAAGGTAAATATGGTATCCATTGGTGGACACAAATTTATCTTTACCACTACATATTATTTTACAACATGGGTAGAAGTAATTCCACTTGAGTTTACCACAAGGGATGACATATGTAGGTTTCTGATGACCAATATTATATCTCACTTTGGCATACCTTCAACTATTATTTAAATAATAAAATATCATTTAAAAACATGAGGGTAAGATGATTTTATAATAAATATAAGATTAAGCATACCTTTTATACACCTTATTACCCACAAGGAAATGGCTAGGTAGAATTGGAATAAATAAATAATGGGCCATACTATTAAAAAAATCACCATGTAGCATTTTCAGAAATCATAATTTCATACTTGATTTTTGTAATATGTGAAACATGATTCACCTTATCATCCTATTATTTTATAGGTGAATCTGATTATATTAACATGATGGTAAAATCCCCATCAATTCAATATTTTTAGAACATGTATGAAATTATGAATGCGCTAACAATTATTTTGTATTTGATGACCCATTTTTTTTGTTTACACAGCATATGACTTTTAATTTGTAGCAAGGAATGAAAACAAGAATAAGATATATGTAAGATGATAAAGAATGAAAACCACATATCAAAATTTCATAGGAAAAATGAAGATGACCTAATCCTTATGAGCAAAGGGAAAGATATACTTCTTGATATATTTACAAAACACTAAATTTATTGGTTTCATCTAGAGATAACTAGTCCCGATAGAATTAGTGAATGGGATAAAATGACCTTTTTTAGCAGAGGCATATAGACAAGATTTTTGAAGATCATTTTACTTGGACACTTTTTGATTTAATATTTATTCTACATTTAAATTTCAATTCTCTTTGTGACCCCCTACACTCAGTGTCATGTGACTAGGAAGACAAATGGACTCATCACCAAAGGATAGATGTAGGTGAGTAAGATTATCTCTCCCCAATGGTAAGCCCACATAACTAGTTAGATGTGAGGGCTCAACACCAAATATTATCAGAGGGTGAGAGATGTGGGATTTGAATTTTTTACTTGCATAAACTTTTGATTTTCATAGAAGTGTCTACTTTTCTATTTACAAGGCATTTACTCCAAACTCTTAGCCCCATGCAACTAGTAAGATACAAGGGATCATCAGCGAAGACCAAGATAGGCAAGTAAAGTTTATTGGTTTTTCAGAATGATAATTTTTTATTTTAGAAGGCATTAGAAGAGGAGACTCTACCATGGGTAATCCTTTAAACTAGACTATAGGTTAGAATTTTCTAAGTTTTGCAAGATGTATGGAAAATAGATGTAACATGCTTGTAATAACTAAGGAAAGAACCAATATAATGATGATTTTTAAAATGTTTTTTATGGGATAATAAGTTAGTGTGAGAAAGGAATAATATGATATGTTGCATTATGAAAGTTTCATGTTATGTGAATTAACAACTAAATAATCACCAAACATGGCATTTGATATGCAAGGAAAAATGCTAACACTAGAAGATACAATGTGTGAGAACTAGATATAGAAATGTTTTAGGTGAAAAGAATTTACATGTTTACTAAAATCCTTGCCCTATAGAGTGCATAACTAATAGGAACCATTATTGAAATATTTGGTCAGTAGGTAAGGGGCTAACTAGTTGGGTCTAAACTTTTTAATTTATCTTTTCTTTTGTAAATTTATTTGTCGAGTCTAAGGACAAGGTCTCCTACATGTAGAGGATGCTTGCAAGCATAATTGTGAAGATCATGATATTATTGATAAGGAAATATTAGCTTTGTTTATCTTTTCATAATCTGTGGATAAGGGAATGCCAAAGTTTATGAGTATTCAGTGGGTTATTTGCCATGACCTTTTTCTTGTATAAGAGGTTTGTGGTCATAATGGAAAAACTCACAATATTTCTTATGGTTCATGGTTGACACTTTTTTTACCATTGTCATGCTAGGGAGAGTTTGAAAGAGCTTAGTGAATTTTTTTTTATGGTTCTCTTCTCTTACAAGAGAGAGAGGATCCAACATTAGGGATGTTTGGGTAATCATTAAAACCGATGTTAATTTAAATGGTGCCTATTTTTAATGTATGAATCCTTCCCTCAAGTGATAACATGGCCGAGGGGGGGGAAATGGTTTGTTTATTTATCCTAAATTATAAACTACTACTTACCCCTACATGATAAGGGGTTGGGTGGTTATGTTGATGATATAGATCATCAAGCTCTTTTGGGGGTTTGTCTTCATACCCCAATATTTATATCATGTCAATGTAGTGGTTTTTAATACTAGGGTTAAGAGATTCTAAGTCAAGAGGCATGTGAGTACTATTGGTTTTGATCCTATAAGGATAAAATATATGTCTAATTAGTTCATCTCTTTCGAAGATACTAATAATATCAGACATAGACTTAGTCGAGATGGTTGTCATAGTCATAGGAGTTTCTTCACTTACTATTAATGTTGTTTCAACTCATTTTTCTCTAGATTTGTCATTTGATAGAAACTTAGGAACTTCAATACCCCTCTTTAAGAGAACTACTTTGAATATTGGGGGTCTTTGTCTTCAACCAACTATGGTGGATTTGCCATACCATTGGTGGGAAAGTGATAATCAATGTGTAGGCCTAGTTATTTATGCATGGTCATTTGAATGACATCAAAGGGTTTATGGTATCCTTAAGTGATGAAGACTTTATCTAAGTGGAGGAACCTAATTTATTGGAACATGTTATAAGGGATTGCCTTCATCATGTGGATCTAAGGTCTACCCAAGATCATGTTGTAATTTGTATCTCTATCAATCACATGAATTTTATCAACATGATCTTAGGACCCAAAGTGACTAGAATCATAATGGTCCTTATTAAGGTAGACTTGAGGCAAACATAACCTCATAAAGTGTTCCTATTATTATAACAATTGATTTCTCCATACTCAAGTTTTTAAAGAAATGAAAAGGGGACTATGTTGATAGCCTCTCTATCATTGACCATAGTTCACTTTACATAATTATTATAGATACATACTTACAGATACAATATTGTATCTTCCCACTTAGACATTTCTACATCTAGATTTAGAATCTTTAGGTCAAATAAGTAACCAATGTCTCTCAAATTTTGTCTAGGTAGGAACATATCCAAATAAATATGATTGATTTAACCTTGCGGTAGAGGTGTGATATAAGCTAGATGGCCTAATCCTAAGGCATCAAGTAATGTCAAATGATGGGATAGAAAGTTCTTGAGTAGGTATAGGAAAGAGATATGGGAAAATGTATTTGTGAGATTAGAAATTAAATCATAGTTCCCCATAGGTTTGGGCTTGGTGTTAGTATCCAAGACGTTTTTCATGTAAATGGATATGGGATGACACTCTCATATAGGTAACAATGTTTTACATCCTCCTCAATTTTAAGTTCCAAAAAAATACATGCAAGTTTTTCCTTATGGCCCTAGTTGAGGAGCCACATCAGTTGATGATACCAGATGTAGAGGCCTCAATGTCATGATTACCAACTAGTGGGGGTTGGTTAGCTTGATCAACCTATGGATGGTTCAGGATGGTACATTATTGATGATATGGAAATGGGTTTTGGTAGATGCCTAAGTTAATATTATGAGGTGTTATGGGACCAATTGATTGGGATAGAGGGTTTGCATTAGCATTATATAGGGACATGTTTGTAAATGTTTGTTGTTGGTCCTTAGGGAGTTTTTTAATGAATTTTTTGAATTCCTTATAGGCTCAAGTATCATTTCTAATGACTCTATGAAAAACACAATAGACATTAGGATCATATTTTTAATACTTTTTATGTTGGCCATGTTAATCAAACCCTTATTGGTTGTTATTATAATATAAGCATTGATTATGATTAGGGTCAGTGTTTTAAAACTAATTTTTTATCTTTCATTGTGGTTTTAACATTAGGTGTGATGAGGAGGAGGGTGATTGAAGTCAACAACATGAATGACAGGTGAAGGGTGTTTATTCTTCAAACCCATGTTATTATTGATGGCATTGTTATTATTGTTAACAAATTGGATGAATTTTGGGCACTGGACACTTAGTTGGAAAAGGGACACCTACGTCAATGTAGGCACTTGGCTTGGATGCAAGTGTCTAAGAAGCTATAAAACATATATATGTCCAAAACTGATAGAGATAGATAATGATCAGGTTTAGAAAAGTTTTCACAATAGAAACCTGGTCATTATAAATAAAATGGTTAGACTAAGAAATATTCAATTTAGGCACAAAGTGATAGTGATGTGAGCCTTTCGATAGTAATAAGGTCTTAGAACTGAAGGGTATAACCATGATAGATATTTTTCAAATGTACAAGATTGAGGTGTTATATAATTCAAAAAAAAATTCTACATTCCCCCTTTAATCTAGTAATGAAATTGTTAGTTTAAATGAAAAGAAATATGTACTTGGGTGTGTATAACACACTTTATCTTTACATGAATCCAACTTGAGTGATTTGTTGGTGATTGACTTGCAACTAAGAGCATGTTACAATATATAATCAATGAATATAATCTAAAATTGAAATAATTTGAAATGATTTAAAATAAAGAGAGCAAGGTTATGAGTACACTTGTGTATCAATGCAATCATATTGCCTTTTAGAAATTTAATTTGAAGAAATGATTTCTTATGAAGCCTTAGAGTTTAGACTATGAGAATTTAGAATTCTGTAAGTGCATATATATATATATATATATATATATATATATATATATATATATATATATATATATTAGAGGACAACATGCCACAACCTTTGTGAAAAGGTGAGTTGCCACATGTTTTAACCATTTAGGACTTATTAAATGTAAATCCTAAGTTGTTAAGGGGGTTGATTATAGTAAATTAGGGTAGAAATATATAATAAATATACCCACTAATTTGTAAATGAATTGACTAAATTTAACCTTTATAAAAATATAAATAAATAATTTAAACATGGAATTAGTTGTAAAATGACTAAAATAGGAGATATAGATGCTACAAACTGAGATAGAGGTTGGTATGAGTGTTGTAGATAGGATCCAAGTGTCAAAACCCTTCTTAGATAGTAGCACCCTAAATTTAATAGTAACACCATGTGGTGCTAGTGTCCCTATTTTAGTATTAGTTTCCTCTATGTAAAACTTTTTTGAGCTTCTAAGTACACATGTGTTTGGGTTTGCCAAGCCAATTCCTATGTGTATGAGTTTTGGATCTCTATAGATAACCTATTTTGACTAGTTTTATGTGCAAACCCTAATCCTCCATGTTGTTAGGGCATCCAATTGATAAAATTAGTAAAGTGTGTTGTTAGTAGGGTAGGTTGGACATCCTCAACACCCCACTATGATAATATTTACCTACATACCAATACTCCAAAGAGGGATCAATCTCGATGTAGTTTTCCCCACCTAAGTGTTGGTGCAAGTGCAAGTGAAGCTAGTATGAATGTTGGCTTGAGTGCTTTGAATGTGCTTGAAATTTTAAACCTAGGTAATCTAAGCTTAGGAATGTTATATATGGTTGTATGCAAAATTAGAGTAGAATAGGGATTGATAAACATGATTTTACACAACTTGTTCTAAGTTTGTATGTGTAATTTACATCTAATTTCCATCTACTAGTTATAGAGCTAAAAGTCATGTATAAATATTATTTTGGTGCTTGTGTGGGTCTTAAAATAGGTATATTCTGACCCTAAGTGGTATTAGATTTGAAAAGATATCCGTTGGTAAAAAAAAGGAGGGAAAGGAAAATAACACCAAAACTAGGACACTATCACCATATGGTGCTACTATCCCTATTATGGTGCTAGTGTCCAGGTGGTATAACTTGAGGCACTAAGGGCTAGGATGTCAAAATGAGGGCTTGGGACTATTTTAGGGATGTTTTTGGCCCATATAAAGGCTAGATAAGTGTGAAATAGGCCCTAATATAGGTTTAGGTCTAAGCTAGGGATGGGTGGTCTCAAGTAGCACTCAAGTGTTATTTTTAGGTGATTACATTTCCCACTCCTTTTATTGTATAAATGCAGCAAATCAAAATGACTAGGATAAATAAAAATAAGCATACCTAGACTTACCTAAGAGGTGAAGCTTATGAATCTGAACCTGAGTATGTGAAACATGTTCTATTGCATGTCCTACAAATGAAACATATATAGATAAATCCTTACTTAAGAGATATCAAAAGTAAAGACAAAACTAATTAAAGAAATAAGAGATAAGAAAGGAATGAATACACCTCATTGGGTACGTGAACTAATGCATAAAGCTAGTGATAACCTTTGTGTGTGTTTGTGTATAGTAATCAATCAATGAATAACTTGGATTGAGATGGTAGCTTGTTCAATCCCCATCTGTGGGTGGCTCAAAAACTCAATCTAGTTTTGAATTCATCATCTCCCACCCCTATTTGGTAAATCATAACCTATGAATAGCTTGTATTAGACTGATGGTGCGTCCCACCCACTTTTATAGGTGGGTTAATAACTCAAGTATACTATGACTCCATCATTTCCTATCCATGTGTAGTAGATCCATCTAAAACTAAAACTATGTTATGTAACTAGAGATGTGTAACTTGAGATGTCAGCTTTGTGGCCACTTAGGAATATTAGTCAACTCTAGGCCACTTGAGAATGTCAACCAATATATATGGAGTAAGGCATGAATCTGATGTGTAACCTATAACATGGTATCTGGTGTGTATAGTATAGAAAATGGCATGGATTTTGTCATTCCATCTAATCAACTAGTGTAAAGTGATCATACAAAAATAGTGTGTCATGCACATGCCCGCAAGCATATAGATTCTAGACTGAGTTGTAATAATCTATATCTAAGTATCCAAACTAAAATTAGAATGATCTATTGCATATGATGCCCCCAATTTGAGTAAATTGGTATGAATCTAAGCTAAACTGAGCCAAAACTGGTAATTTATAACTGAACTTGTGTAAACCTAGACTGTACCTACTATACTTTTTTGGCCAATCCATAATTTTATGAAACTGAGGATACTAGATAGTAGTGTCATATCTTGTATAGTAGTTCTATGTGACACTAGTGTCCCAATTTGGGTCTAACTGTTATAATTTTTGTACAATTATAACATATCTCTATGTCACTATTTCCCACTTTATTTTCTTGAATTTGATTTTTATTTTATGAACTTGTATGCTAATAATTGTACTATAGGTGCATTCAAATATCCTAATCTTTATGACAAATCCCTATGAATTCCCCCTCTTTTGAGGGGAGTTATTGAACCTATGCAATAATTTTCCTTAAAATAAAAATCTTTGTGAAATGTGTGTTAGCTGGAGCATATATGATATATGCATAAATAAACCAATATAATTTGCATACATAACATCGGAATGTAAGATAATGTGAGCATAAGTGTGTAATGTATGATGTATGTTAGGTCTAGCATTCACAAGGTTGTCAAAATAGATGTAGAAATGTATATGAACATTAAATCTGAGTAATAACTAAGTAGCTACCTATGGGAATGGGGTGTGATATCCATCATGACACCCAAGTAGGAAGGGGAGATTCATGAGGTCCCTCATGGAATCTAAAACTAGAGTGTGTAACAAGTAAGAAAAAAGTGTCATGGCCATGATGCATATAATAAAATCATACATACAACACACATGAGGAATGTAAAGTAGGATAAGGGGCCAAAATACAAGGGACATGAGCACATGTCACTAAATATGAGAAATCAAGACATAGAAGGACATGTTCCAATGTCCACATATGCACACATCAAGCAAGTTGGCTTAGATCCACATGGAAGGACATGTTCAAATGTCTAGATACACAATCAAGAAGGCACACATAAGGACATGGGCATATGTCCAAAGTATACATATAATTAATAGAAGTGGCATAGGGCCATAGAGAAGTGGTGTAGAGCCATAGAGAAATGGTATATTCAAATTCCCTCAAAAATATATAAAATCATAGAGATACAATCAATTATAAACTAATAAATCTAGAAATGAAAGTATGCATGAACATGTGGTATAAGTCTATATAAGAGTAAATATGTACATAAGTTGAGTCTAATGTAGTAGTAGTTGGTAGTTAATCTGAGTAGTGTATGATGATCAATATCAAGATATAAAAATGCTAAATATGTGGTGTAGATTTTAGAAAGATATAACCTAGAAATCAAAACTATGTATAAGATGCCCCCAAATGAGTGAATGTATCAAATGAAGAACCCGTGTATCTATGTGAATACCCCCAGTGGGTAGATAGTAACAAACCTAGATCAGTGTAGTGGACCTAAGTCCTATAGTAATATGTAAGCACTCAAAAAGAATAAGTGAAGCATGTATGTATGATGAAAAATGACTGTACTAAGATAGCTAGCATATGTAGTGTCTGGCAAATACAAGAGATGTAAACATGACTATGTACACAATATATAATTTATATTTTCTAAGTATTTTAATGTTTTTGTGTTTTGAAATATTTTTTTTTTTTTTAATTTTTTGGATATAATCTCTATACAAGTAACATGAAAATTAAACTATATACAAGGAGCGAGAAATAAGTAAAGTATGTACAATAAGGAAAGAACGTACTAACCAATGAATCTCATGGGAGACTCACTATCAGTGTGGCCTATTTCAAATAAAGGAACAATATTCATGTGTGTTGTATGAAAAGGTAATTGAGGTCCCATAACTTGTTGTACTGAGTGATCTATAGTTGTCACTACCTGTGAAGTAATGTTAGGAATTTGTGAAGTTGATTGAGTTATCCTATGACCTGTAGGGGTTTGAGGGACCCATATAGTAGAAGATGCTATCAATGGCATGGGTTCCTTATGTTGAGAACCCTATAAACTCAATAATAGTGATCTTGAAAGGAAGGGGTAAAGGGATGCCCTCTAAAATCTAAAACATATCTCTAATGTAGGGGTCTCTCTAATAAGGGCCTCTATGGGAGAGTATGTGTATGTGGTAATACTATAGGATTAGACCTCACCTACATTGGTGTCCCAATTGAAGTTTATGGTGTATTTATGGAAACTATGCTCAAATCTATAATTGGTAGTTATAATCTAGCTAATATTGTAGTATGATACACACTAATGATATTATGTAGGGCAAGTGCATCCTTTGTAGTAGTGTGACAAGATGGTGGTGGATGTGCCTGATATGTATAGTGAACACCTGAAGTGCCATCTATCTCATTAGTTATATATTTTATAAATGGATCCAAAAATATTTTCAATGCCTTAACTTCCATTTTTTGAACTTTAGGTGCCTCTATGGGTTTTCCCACATCAATGATTTTAGCCTCTATCAAATCCTATATCTTATGTTTCAAGTTGATGCATCTATTTGTATTACAAACTGACACCCTATGATAGTCATGAAATGCATTAGAATCATAGTTATTTGAAAGAGTTCATTTCATATCAACCACTTTTATGGGAGGGAGAGATATGACATTACATTCTAGGAGCTACTGTAAAACACATGCTGACAATTCTATAAGGTTGGTAAAAACTCTCCATGTAGGATATGATAAAACCAAGTGAGGAGGTGACTATGAAGCTACATTAACCGTGGCCTTTGGATCACTCTTATTTTCATGGGCCATTACTTTGTATAGACACTTATTATAAATCTTATTAGTTGACTCTAATCCATTTGTATATTTTAATTTTACCATAGAGAGAAGCTTGACTTCCCTTTATTTCACTATGTGGCATAAATAGATGAAGGTTGGAAACTTCTTGAAGAAGATAGTTTCATGAAATGTTGGTAGTAAGCTCTATTTGAATATGTCTTAGAGATCTCTATCTGTCATGGGGCTAGTCATATTTTCCAATACAGTTCTATATCACAAGACATATCCTACAATAGGCTTATTAGATTTTTGTTTCAGTTGTGTTACTTGAGCATGAAATATATTATCACTAATGTTAATTTAAAAGTGTGCTAAAAACATATTTACCAATGGATTAAATGTAGTGATAGACTAATTTAGAAGATCATAAAACCACTATAAGGCATAGTCCTTTA
>JARHVA010001080.1:1752500-2055000 GCA_037957365.1 Torreya grandis
GGTATTCTTTTGTTTCTCTTTTAGGACAAGATCACCAAGTTCAAATGTTCTATGTTTTACACATCGATTGTATTAACCCCAAAGTCGATTTTGATAGGCCTACAGATTGTTCACAGCATCCATGCACTTTTCATCAATTAAATATAGCTCTTACAAGAGAGATACTCGATATTCATTATCATCGAGAACATGCTTAAAAAATATGTGTAATGAAGGCAACTCGACCTCAATGGGAAGTATGGCTTCAATGCCATAAACAAGTGAGTATGGAGTGGCTCCTATGGGTGTGTGATGATTGGTATGGTATACCCAAAGGGCATGGCATATTTGAAGGTGCCAATCATGACCGACATCTTTGACAATCTTTTTGAGAATGTTGACAATGGTTTTGTTTGATGGTTCAGTTTGGCCATTACCTTGAGGGTAATACATCATTAAAAAGTGTTGTGTGATCTTATATTTAACATAGTTTTTTGACATCCTTATTCTTAAATGATCCTCCATTATCGAATATAATGTCAAAAGGGATAGCATAGTGGTAGATGAGATGGTTAAAGATGAATTTGGAAATTTGTTTTCCAGTCACATAAGTGAGGGGTATAGCTTCAACCCACTTAGTGAAATATTTAGTGGTGGTGAGAATGTGTTTATGGCCATTTGATGAGGTGGGGTTTATCTTCCCAATGAGGTCAAGTCCCCATCTATCAAATAGCCATGGCATCAACATTAGTTTTAAGGTCTTGGTAGGCACATGAATCAAATTAACATGCCATTAACACTTGTCACATTTCTTGAATATACAGTTGCATCTGCATCCATTGTCAACCAATAGTAACTAGGACGCAAGAGATTTTTGGATAGGATTGTCCCATTAGTGTGGGATCCACATACTTTTTCATGAACTTCCTGTAATGCTAGTATAGATTATGTTGAAGGTAAATACCAAAGCAGAGTTCTATAAAAAATATGACAATATAGGGTTGGTTCGAGTAGGATGTAACATTGGGCATTGTGCATGAAAGCTTTGGTTTATTTCTAGGATATGTCTAGTGGAAGGATTTGCTCATGTAAATAGGCATATAGGTTTGAGTACTAATTAGAGTTGGGACCAACAATATCATATATTATTGCAATAGTTGAAGGTTCATGAGCTAGTTTTGTTAGATTTTATATAAGAAACTAATACTTGCTAGCTGTGTCTACATGACAAATCAATGATCCAATGGTAGCCATGACATCTACTATTCTATTGCTGGCTCTTAGTATATGCTCAAATTGAATGTAAAAAATCTATTGCTTGAGAGTGTCCACCATTGCCTTATATGAAACCAACTTGTCATCTTTAGTTTGGAAGTGGTTTGTAACCTAATTGATGATTAACTGAGAATCACCATAAATGGTTAGATGGTATATGTTCCATTATACCACCTACAAAGCCATATGATGAGTGCTTCATATTCGGCCATGTTATTGGTATAAGGAAAGCTGATTTTAAATGATTTGGGGATTAGATCCCCTTGAGGCATTATGAATAAAGGCCTACCCTTGATCCATGTGCAGTGAATGATCCTTCAAAATATAGCTTCCAAGGTTGCTCCTTAATAGGTGTTTCAATGATGATCATGATGGATTCATCAAGAAATTGGAATGTTAATGGCTCGGTGTCTTCAAGAGGTGCTTCAGCATGCTGAACTATGAGAACTTGCCCCTCGATTACTATATGGTTTACATACTCTATCTTAAAATCACTGAGTAACATGATCCATTTGGCCATACAACCTTACAAAGTTGTTTTTGATATTATATACTTAAGTGGGTCTACTTTGGAAATAGCCATGGTTTTATTGTTTAACATGTAGTGGCACAATTTTTGAGCTGTGAAGACCATAACAAGATAAGATTTTTTGATGGGCATATAGTTATGCTCATACACAACTAGTGTACAAATTAGATAGTACACTGTATGCTCTTTTCCCATATCATTTTGTTGACCTAGAAGTGTCTGCAAAGCATTATCAGTAGTAGAAAGATATAACAAGAATGGTTTCCCTGGTGTCAGAGGCAATAGAACTAAGGGATTTGTGAGATAGTCCTTCAACTACTAAAAATCTGATTGACAATCATTATCCTAATGAAATGTGTCACCTTTCTTTAGTAGGTGTATAAATGGATGGCACTTGTTTGATAATTGAGATATGAAGCATCGAATAAACTAGATCTTCCTTTGCAAACTATAGAGCTGCTTTCAGATTGGTCGGTGGTAGCATCTCTATTATTGCTCTTAATTTAGTTAGATCGAATTTAATGCCCCTGCGAGACATGATGAAGCCCAATAATTTACTTGATGTAACTCCAAACACACACTTATTGGGGTTGAGTCTGACTTTGTATTCTCATAGTCGCTTTAATATCCTCAATGTTTCTAGATGGTCGGCCCTAGTTTTGGATTTGCCTAGTATGTCATTAATGTAGTCTTTGATAATGTCATGCATCATATCATGAAATATGATTATCATATCTCTTTGATAAGTGGCCCCTGCATTCTTATGGCCAAACGACATGACTTGATAAAAAAATGTTCCCCACTAAATGGTGAACACTATTTTGTGTTAGTTTTTTGGTGCTATTTTGATTTGAATGTAACCTGAGAAGTTGTCTATTAGTGAAAGCATTTCATAACCCACTGTGGAGTTGACTATCATGTCAATGTTAGGTAGTGGAAATTCATCCTTAGTGCATGCTTTGTTAATGTTATAGAAATCAATACACATTTTGATTTCTTACTGATAGGTATTACATTAGAAATCCATTCAAAGTAGTCAATTGGTCTAATACATCCTACTTTTAAGAGTTTATCCAACTCTTTCTTCACTAATACAATAATGTGAAGATGCATCTTAGGCAACTTTTGGTTTACTTATTTGGCATTAGGATTGAGCACAAGGTGGTGTATAACCAAGGCATGGTCCAAACTTGACATGTCAAAATTGCCCAAGCAAATATATCTACAAACTCTCTCAGTAGGGCTGTGAGGACTTTACACTCCTTCTCAGTAAGAAATGCACCTAGATTTATCCACTTTGGGTCATCTAGGGACCTGATGTTAACCTCTATTATATCTTCCACTAGAAGAGTTGAACCATCATCAAGGATTTTTGGTAATGATATGAATTTATTGGTAACATTAGAGTCTTCTGTTAGGACTGGTTCTTTAACAAGCTCTCCAAGACATGATGAATCATAATCTCCTAATGAGAGATCAGTCCATGTGACAAAGATAGCTAGAAATTCCTATATGACTTGATCAAAATATTTCTTCCTTTCAAGATTGAATTGGACACATTATCATGTTCATTATTAGCATCCTTTTGAATGATTCAATCGAAATCTTGTTGCTTTTTATAGCTGAACTCAGATCTATAGTGAACTTCATTATTGTTAGTTTCTTGTATGATTTGATCAAAATATTGATGCTCTTCAATACTGAATTCAGACCCATAGACAAGTTGTTGGTGGTCTCCTTGTCTATACATGAAGAAGGTTAAACACCCCTGTCTAGTGGCACCTGAAACAGGTTTTCACCACTAGACTGGCCTTTATCTTTACTATTTCCCTAGTCAAAAAGTGCCTCAAATAGGTTTTCACTTTGAGACCTCAATGTTTTATTTATTTGATTTTGGCTAAGGGTGTTCAGTCATTCTCTAAAATAGGCTTCAAGATCCAATTTGATTAAGAATCTTGATTTATGACCTCCCAATGGAACATTATCCCTAAGGCCTAGAAAAATCATAGAATGCTTCATCATTTTGAAACTTATCAATTAGTATGTGTGTCTCTTGTTGGTCCTAATCTATTAGTTTGAGATACTATAATGGTAGGGGATTGTTATGAATGATTGGGTGAAAAGTGCAAATGGTGTGATTATCAAACAAGTTGGTTTGGGCTAAATCATTGAATAAGCTATGATTAGATTCTACTTCGCTACCAGCACCCTCATCACTAGTCGATGGTGATGGAACATGAGTAAGGTATATGGGGTCACCCCTAGGCAGTTTAAATCTAACTCCATAGGGTATTTCATACTTGGTCATAGAAATAGGTTCCAACATTCTCTGTAGATTTTGCCTGAGGCCCCTTCCTTCATAATCTTGATTTTTCATGATGTGATTGGGAATGTGATACTTGGGGTTCTTATAACAATCAGCTAAATTGTAATTATACAACCATGACTCATCTCCTTCAAGAGGGTCTTGTTCTAAGACTAAAATATGGTATGAAAATGACTGGTACTGGATTATGAACATGGCCTTTGCCCTTTCTTTGTTACTACATATGTGGCATAACTTTAGGTCTTCTAAAGGCTTTTGGGTTCTGAGGAAGCTTTGCAATGTAAAAGGTATCATGATTCAAGTACTCTCTTGGGCCATTATCCTAGATAGTAAAATTATTGGATACTTCAGGAGGTGGCATGTGACTAAGAGAATCAAGGGTATTAGGATCGATGTAGTTGTCCTTTGGCAATTCAAGGAGTATTGCCTTTCCCTTATCCTACTTATTAGATGGATTCATGCCAAAACGATAGTTGTAAATTTGGAACTCAACCTCTATATGTTTATAATGCTCATATGGATGAAAATCTCTTGAAATGTTAACTTCCATCCCTAAATGGGTGAACTTGATATATTGGTGCAATGTTGATGGAACTACATGAATCTCATGTAACCAAGGCCTACCCAAAAGCATATTGTATGATAAATCAAGATCCAACACATGGAAAAGGGTATCATGAGTCAAGGGCCCAATAATAACTGGTAATATAATGGTACCCTATGATTAATGCTTTTGATTGTTGTATGATTTCATGGTGATCATTTCTACTTGGAGATCTGTCGTTGTGTGCCCAAGAAGCTCGATGAGTTTGAGAGACACTATGTTCAGACCTGAGCCATTGTCTATAAGGACACATTTCACTTTGTATCATACTATATATACTTAAATGTATAATAGATTTTTATAGAATGATTGGATTGGTTTAGTATGACTAGAAATGGTCTTGTCTGGTTAAAATTTGGTTTAGGATTGATGAAAATGGTGTTAACGCTACCTCCCAAGATATGAAATACAACTAAGTTATAGTCATGTTAAATGACATGGTAAGTTTGTTGGTTGTGGCCACTATTTTGGCCTTAGTTTTGTCATCTTTGTTGGTTCTATTATTGATTCTGTTGATTCGGCCTTTGTTGTTGATGTTGTTGTTGTTGTTGTTGCACTAGTTGATTGCTATGTTGAGGAAATGGGTTCTGATAGATGCCAAGGTTCTAATTGGATGTGGAAGCTCCATTATCCAATGTGATCTCACCATTATCCAACATATTTTGAATGACATGTTTGATTTTCACACAATGTTTCAAATTATGGCCTTTAACCCTATGAAAGCCAAAGAATTATTCTGGCTTGTACCAGTCTGGCATGTCTATACCCTCATGATATTGCTCTTTTGGAATAGGGTATCTGATTAGATTAGTTGCTATGAGATTTTGAAAGACTACTTTGATGGGTTCTCCAAGGTTGGTAAAAGGATGACGAGTAGGTGGGTTTCTCCTTGGAGGAGGTGGATTTTGCAAAGTCAAAGGCTACTGTGATTGTTGCATTTATTGTGTTGGCCTTGGTTGTACTTGTTGTGCATGTTGTGGCTATTGAAGAAGTTATTGGGTAGGAGTAAGGTGGAAAGGTAGCACTAGTTGAACAAATGATATTTTCACCATTTGGAAATGGCATGACTCTGTTTCTCCATTCTTGACAACATTCTTATTGCAGTTAAATTAGTTTGTCCTATCATTGTTATTGACCTGTGTAAGTTTTGATGCTTAGGCTTAGTTTGGATTTTGGTTCTAATTATTGGTAGGTGGCATTATTTGAGCAAATGATGTTTTCACCATTTGGATATGGTGTGACTCTATTACTCCATTCTTGATAACATTCTTGTTGCAGTTAAATTATTTTAGCCTATCATTGTTATTGGCCTATGTTGATTATGACACTTACACTTGGTTTGGATTTGGTTCTAATTATTGGTTTGATTAGTTGAGTTTAGTTTTATGATCCCTTTATTAATAAGGGCTCTTTCAATCACTAAACCTTTTTTGATGATCTCTTTAAATGTGTGTGCACACTACAACTCTAGATAGTAGGATATTTCACTATGTAATTTTTTTATAAACATAGCTGCTAATTATTTGTCTAGTAGACTGTGGGTAAAGTGAATTTCAAGGCTCTCCATCATTGTAGATAGCTTGTGAAGCTTTCACCTGGTTTTTTCTTTGCTTACGTTAAGTCAACCAATGAAATCTCATGCTTGAGATTGTATAAGAAGTATTACACAAACTTATTTGATAGTTCCTTGAAGTCAAAAACTGAGTTCTTTGGTAGTTTTAAAAACCATTCCAAGGCTTGTCTAGATAAACTCCTTGGAAATAACAACAACAAATAAATGTCACTATATGCCACTGACTGACATGCAACAAACAACTCTTCAGATGTGCTTTGGGGTCACCTTTCTCCTTGTATTTGTCAAACTTAGGTGGCTCATATCCTAGAGGAAATGGAATATATAAGTACTCCATTTTATAAAGATATGAACACACATCATCTAATTTGAACTTTTTAACCTATTTCCCATCTTGAATGGCAATAATTACATCCTTCATTTGTTATAATTCTTGCTCAAGGAAACTTGTTGGAATATGGTCAGGATGGATGGTTGGGCAGTCACAAGTGGATTATTTGAACCAGGATATGATGGAAAGATTTGCTAGGGTAGGTTAGAATGGTCCAGGAATGCGCATGCATGGATTAGGGTGTAATTGTTGAAATTATACCTATGGTAGTGCTATTTTCTGGTTGGGGTTAGATATGTACAATTGATTTTGTGGATATTGAGGCTGGGATGGAGGGATATAACCGTATTGTGCCTATTATGATTGAATAGGGACTTGATGTCGAATATTTGAACCTTGTTGAGTGGGAACTTGTGAGCCAAGACCCTATCTCTGAACCTATGGTACATTCTATAGAAAAGGCAATTATTGCCTTGAAGGTACTTGAGGAACATTAAAACCTCTTTGTTGCATGAATACTTGTTGAGAAGTGGATGCATGTTGGAGATTTGATACCTATCATTGACCAATATGAATGCATTTTTGATTAGACATCATTTGATTTTGGATTGGTATATTAACGTATGAAAGAAGAGGTACATTCGCTACTACTTGGTGAAGTGGAACATTGGTTACCCCCTATTGAGGTGGCCATGTGTTCAACTTATGTTACATTGGGATACTTGATTGTAACTACTATTTTAGAATACTATTCATCACATTTTGGGGAGGAGTAAGATTCAACATGTTTTGTTATGGTACGACACTTATTATTGGCTAGCTACTTAATCTTGTTGGTTGTGTGCTTCAGAAAATGACTGGTTGAGGATTAGAAGTAGTTGGTTGAGGTTGGATGTAGAATCTCCTACTCCCTAATTTTGAAAACCACTAATGGTGCTAGTTGAAGGCATGTTTTGTTATTGAGTGATTGTTTGTGTACCAAAACCACTTTGGTTTAAATTGGACACTGCTTGCACATTATCCCCTATGTTTTACTTAGTATCTTGTGTAAAAGTCAAAGATATTTCCTCTGTAATCGGTGTATTAAACATGGTTTCTATTGAAGTGTTTTACATAAATGGGTCTAAACCCTGATTGTCTTGCCCTGTCAACTCTGTTAAAACTTTTGTTTGAGGAGCTAGATTAATAAGAGGTACATTTCACAAGGCCATACTAGTGAAGTTACACACTAAATTGAGATGTCTGGTATGCTTGATTCATATGATCGAAGTGTTCATCCATGGGACCTCTTTGTGGGATAAGCACACAAGGGTTTTGATAAGGTATTGGTACAATGGCATTAGGATTGATAGAAGAGAATTGTTCATGAGTCTAATTATAAAACATGTTGGAAGGCTCTCTTTCTAGATTTTATAAGTTTCATACCCTACTTCTATGGTTCCATTGGGATTATATGTTGATAGTGTTACTATGTGATAAGGTTGTTGTTGAGTACTTTTTGCAATTGATGATATGCTAGATAAGTATTGGGTTGTTATCTCTTGATCTTGCTCCATATATGGAGGTGTACTAGAAAATAGTTAGCCAAAGGATCTTGACTTTGTCCCCCTGGTTGAATGTTTTGGGGTGGATAAGAATATGTTTCCCAAATGACATTGTCTTCAGTAGGGTTTTCCACAAAGTCCCCTTATGTGAAAGGATTTCCATATCCTGAATTGTAGCTAGTTCCACTACATGTATAGTGAGCCATGTTCAAATTAAATGACAAATATTTTACAACAAGAGAAGGGATTAGGGTTCTATAAACTCTAGAAAAGCTATGCCTTTTGGAAAGACAAAGGGTTAAAATGTGATCTAGCTTGGTAAAAGGTGAAGCTAAATCTCCAAAAAGTCTATGCAAAGACTTGATAAAAACAGTGTAGCATCAAATGACAAATGCTAAGTGTCTGATACATGCAAAGGTCACACAAAATAACCTAAGAATCAAACTACCAAACTCTAATGTTGAAACATGTTCCAAGTAGGTCTAAGCTACTAAAGAGAAAAGTTGCTAGGTCTTTTGTCCAAACATGGAGTCAAAATCTAGGATCAAACAAGATATGCAAGGACTAATGACCAAGCGGTGGCAAAATCTTGACTTAAAAAGGATGATTGATTAATATAATAAACTTGGAATAGTTTAACATAGACAAGGTACATGACTCTCGGCATAAAACATGATCTAATTGGTATAAGATGTTAAACAAGGGATGTTTGAAGATAAATTGATTTAACCCAAATAAAAACATACAATAATATAATTTTCCAAATTTGAGTGATGAATTAACCCAAGTTACATAATCAAAAAGAGGAAGATCTAGGTATCAACCCCACGAATTGAGGTCTAAACCAAAATCAACCATTCTTTAAATTTGAACTTGTAATAGTTAATCAAGGACTCAACTAAGGATAACCTATGAATTTGATGACAAAGAGAGAAAGGTTTGAAAAACGTGATCATGCTAATGCAAGATTCAATAAGGATCAAGTGATTGGTTACAAACAAATGATAATGGAGATGCAAGATGAAACAAGACAAGTCTTTTGAAACAAAATGGGTAGCCTAACGGCGTTGGCACTCCCAAAAGGTGATGTAACAAATGGTTTATATTTCAAGACTTCAAAGGCACAAGATTTTGAAATGATTTGGGCTGCATATTGATGCCCTCCTCAATCAAGTGCTTATCCTAATATTTTGACACAAAAAGGGAATGTTTACTAAGTTAAATCAAAGTGTCATATGGATGGTGTAATGCCTCCTCAAACAATGGAATGATGTGGACTCATGAATCATTAAATGACATGGTTTGAATAATACAAGTTTTAGTCTAACACACCAAGCAAAAATGATCAAAATACACTAAGTATAATCATATAAATCCTAGCAAGGGTATGTCAATGTGGGGTTGACTAAACTAATTATTTTATGAACATTCTAGATGGATCAATTACACAATGAATTTCATGCCAAATGATGAAAAATAAGTGCACTTTAATTAGGTTTCCATGAAACTTAGGTTGTTTCAAAAAGGTCTTACCCTTTTTTCAACCACTACATCCGTCACTTGCTCAGTGTAGTGCGATGTCCAATGTGTAGATACATCTCAGTGATTAACCCCAACACTAAAAGGTGGTTTAACTACTCAAACCTCTGATCCTAGCAGGGGTGATGAAGTCAATGTTGAGAGATGAAACCCAGGGTCAAAGATTTTCTATAGAACTTATGGGAGGTAATGAAGTCCCCTTCACAAGTCAAGATGTAATGAAATAAATGACACAATAAAAAGACTTTATGGTCACCTCAAGATCACCAAATCCTATTATGAGTTTTTGGGGAGGGATTTAAATGACATTATTTCTATGCCTTGGAATAGGCTCAAAGTGCGACGAGATGGTGCTTTTGATGTCAAAAGTTCCCTAAAGGGGATGAATGAGAGAGCATACCCGTATGTCTCTTTTCACTAAAACACACAATCAACAAGCAAGCTTGTAAATAATTGAAGTGAGGTTAATTTCATTGCACTAAGTTGAAAGTGTTTGATTAAATTCATTACTAACCCCTTGGATTTAAGAAGTGCAAATGAAAATAATTGTAAACCACCCAAAAAGAAGTTGGCACTTTTGATCCCAAAAGTTCCTTAAAGGGGACGGATGGGAGAACATACACACACAACTCCCTATTTACTCAAATACGTTTAGACTAAACAAATAATGAAAATAACTTGGAAATTTTTTGAAGTGTATTTAATTTTATAGCACTTAATGAAATGTGTGGTGGTGTTCTTTTATCCCCTTGGCTTTAAGTTGTGAACTTTGAAAGAACAATCAAAACATTTAACACAAACATGTAAAACTTTCCTTTTAAATTCAAATTGAAAACTAATTTGATTTAAAACATCTCAAAAAAAGTGTGAAGAATTAATTAGCTTGTTTTTAATATTTTTCAAATGGGCCCTACAAGAAAAATGTTAGCACTTTGTTTAGCCTTGAAGCTTATTTATCAAATGAGATCAACAACTTTGAAGGATAAAATCGATCGATATTGTTAGTGTAGGCATTTTTCCACCTAGTGGTTTTTACCTACATGTATTTTTAGCTTACTTAGGTTAGTTAATTAAGTCATTAGGGGTATTTTACCTTTAAGCGGATTCTAATTATGAGTTAGGGTTTTACCTTTTTGGTGACCTAATCTCACCCTATATGTACTTTTTTTTCTTAAAGTTGGTTAATGGAAACATTTCCTTTGTGGAATTTTTTTGTTTTTAGAGCTCTCATTTTACCTCTATAAGAATTTGACATCATCGCATGATCATTATTCAGATATCTTGACAAATTCTAACTTGGTATCAAAGCTTTCCTGATAGCCTCATGTGTTTGACTCATTTGGTAAGATCATCTTGCATTCACCTTGTTGTTTTTTCATATTGTATGGCCGTCATTTTTGACCATAGAGGAAATTTATTACTCTACCTTGAAACTTGTGTCAAAAGGCCTTTGATGAAAAATTTGTTTGCATATATTTTATGGTTTTTTTGAGATTTAAAATGGGTTGCTTTTAGATTTTTGAGAAAGTTCATTATTTTTTTTAAAATTCAATTTATTTCATCTGGTCGAACATTCGTATGGATAAATTAATCAAGCCTAAAAACCTTGAAAATTTGCCTATAGACCAAATCAAGTTTTTAGAGTACTACAACTTATTTTCAGACAAAATTAGGTTTTCAACATTACTTCTAATTCATGAAGTTATGTAAAACAATCCAAGAAACCTAAATTACATTTCTTGGAAGTAATCAAGCTTCTCTAGGGCAACTATTTAGAAGTAATTAGGCTTCATATGGGTCATTACTGATCCTTGGTAGTATTAAAGTAGTCTTGAGAACTCAAAATTCACTAGGTAGACGTATTTGGGTTTTCCAGGGTTAATTACTTCTTATTTTTTTTAGTTGCAGCGATTTGAAACCTTGAAGTAGTCGTTGTTCAAGAACTCGATGAAAACTATAAGAAAAATTTGGGTTTTGAAGGCAATCTTACTAAATTTCAAGCGCAAAGTAAAGCAGTTGGAAGAACTCAATTTACACTAGCAAGACACACTCGAGTTCTTAAAAGGTGACTACTTGTTACTTTTTTAAAGTAAAGTAGTTGCAATAACCTAAAGAAAAGTAGTGTTGGAAACCTGCGTAACGTTTGAGAGGGTATCAAATTTTAGGTGAAAGGTAATGAAGAAAAATATTAATGTTGTATGGAAAAAAAATTCACTTTTGGAAAGGGTCAAGGAATATGTGGGAATAAGAACTTGTAAGTGCCATAACTTTCAATCCGTAGCTCCATTTTGGGTGTTATTTTTTTGAAAGTATATAGTTTTTTAAACTCTACACATTGGTAGTATTGTTTTGGACTTTTATAACATCCATTTTTTTAATGGTATAATGGTTTAAATCTCATTTCATCTTTATTGGACATATTATCAGTTGAAACCGACATTCCTCTAGTTTTTTTTACTTATGCACCTACTACTTAAGATGCATTTTCAGTTGAATCCAATGTCTATATGAGTGTGCTTGTATTTGAAACATTCAATGGGGTCACTACTGATAGCTCTAAGGGGGTACTATGTTGTGTTGTGCATTCTTTATTTTTTTGCATTCTTCTTTACTTACTGCAACAATCTTTACTTCTACACTATGGATTTACTCTCTATTAGTCCACTTACACCATTTAATTATCATGAATGGAAACTTAGAATGGAAATCATCTTGCAATCCAAGGGTTACTATCAAATTATAATGGACACTAAGACTGAACCTACTAATGCTGGAGTGAAAATCAAATGGTCTAACCATTGTGATAAAGTCCATGAATTACTGTGTCTCTCTATCTCCCCAAATCTACTCTTTCACATTGAATCTGCCAAAACACCCATTGAAGTGTGGACCACATTGTCCAAACTCTTTGGAGTGCAGGATGTGATGCAAGGACATGAGATAGAAAATGAGCTCATCAAATTGAGCCCAGATGACTTTGACACTCTTCAAGATTTTTTCATCAAGTTCAAACTTTTGTGATTGTAGTTGAAAGCATGTGGAATTGACAAGAAAGATGAACAACTTGTTATGTCAATACTCTCTAAACTAGGTCTTGAATATTCTATATTTGTGTCTACTTTTCATGCCATTAAGAGTGATCTTGAATTGCATAGAAGATGTTTTATTTAGATACCTTTATAGCCAACCTAATTTAGGAGAAAGATAAGTTGATATATATGGTCACAATGAATTCATCTAAATCTCATGCATTGATTACTGAGAAAGATAAGGCTTCTAATAATAGAGAGAGAAAGTAGAGTAAGAAAAATGTTGAGAAGGGTGAAAATATTTCCACCTCCAAGTCAAACAATGTGACCTCTTCTTCCAGTCATAAGCCTAAGAAAGATTTGATCAAATGTGGGAATTATTCAGGTAAGCATGATGAGAGTAAATATTTGAAGAAATAAATTGACCACCTTACTAGCCTTCTTATTCAGAACAACATAGGTATTCCAGATTCTGTCAAACCATATTTATCAACCCATGAACTCACTAAGGTAAGTGACTAGAGTAAAGAAAAGGCAAAAGAGAATAACAAGGGGAAACAAAAGGGAAAATCCTTAGTTTCAAGTGTGCCTCTAACTCCTCCTACATGGATCATTGACTCTGGTGCTTCACATCACATGGCCTCTTCATAAATTGAGTTTAGTTCTTTGGAACTATGTGACATGTCCTCTATACAACTGGGTGATAACACTTATAAAAAGGTTCTCAGGAGAGGTTCTATTGAAGTGAGTGGTAGAACATTTAATAATGTTCTAAATGTGCCCTCACTCTCAACTAACTTCTTGTCAGTCTACCATATCACTCACCTTGGTCCGGGCATGCGAGTTGAATTCACCCAAGATTTAGTGTACATCAGGGAGTTGCATAGTGATATTATTTTGGTTGTGGGAATGGTTGATCATTAGACTCAGCTATATAGCTTCTCACACTTTGCTCTTGACTCTCCTTAAGATTTCTCTTCAGACTCACCTGTGCTTATTGACACTTTTGAGCCTAAGCTTTTTTCTAATATTGAAAACTCTTCTTCTACAGATGACTACTACAGTGAAGTGGACACACCTCCACCATATCCTTGTCACCTTCCAAATATTCAAGAGTTAGTTCTTGATCTACCTACCTCTGGTCTACTTCTGACATTACAGGGTAACGGTCTACTGATCTAAGACACATCAGACATCAGGTAGTATATTCCATAGTTACAAAGGATTTTGTAGACTTTTTTTGGCTCTGATTATATTTCACCATCTTGGCATAGAGAAGTTGGGCCACCTACCTCACAGTATGATGATCATTCCTTTCATAGGAATTACACCTTGGTTGAAGATCCATCAGGCACTTGGCAAATAAACTCATTATTATAGGGTAATCTACTCTTCATTGCATCTAATTTTGATTCACAGTCACCTCCAAGCATTCCTCTGGGAGACACCAAATGGCTATATTAAATTTTAGACCTTAGTGGGGCTTTTTATCCCTCTTCTCTTCTTTGCTCTTTTTTTGGGGAGGAGTTTTGTTCCTACGAGCTTTCTTCTTTACCCCTATTTATGGGAGTTGCATTATACTTGGGTACCTCATCAGGCCTTGTTACTGGGACCCAATTCTTCTACCAACCTAAGCTACGCTTTAGGGGGGGTGTTAGTGTAGGTATTTTACCACTTAGTGATTTTTATCTACACATCTTTTTAGTTTACTTATGTTAGTTAATAAAGTCATTAAGGGTATTTTACCTTTAAGCAGGTTCTAATTATGAGTCAGAGTTTTACCTTTTTGGTGACTTAATCTCACCCTATATGTATTTTTTTTCTTAATTTGGTTAATGAAAATATTTATTTTGTGAAAATTTCTTATTTTTGGAGCTCTCATTCTGCCTCTACAAGGATTCGACATCATCATGTGATCACTATTCAGAGATCTTGATGAATTATAAAACCTTGAAGGTAAAACCACAAAAGATAAACATGTTAAGTTAGGCAATGGTTAGAAAAAACTTCAATAAAAAAATCAATAAATCTCAAAAAATAAAATAAACCTATAAAACATGCAAACAACAAGTTAGAAGGTTAAAAAAAGAAAATCGAACACATAACTCATAAAAACCTACAGTTAGTATTTTTACCATAACTTTTAAAATATACATCCATTTATCACAAAATTTTTGGAGGCTGTTTATAGGTCCAAGTAACACACATTTAAAAAAAATTTGGTCAAAATAGTGAATAAAAAATATTATCTCTGTACTAACCATTTTTACAAAAAAATTAGAAAATAAAAAGTGACAGTCACTAAAAGAGTCATAAATTTTAAACTACATATCATATTTTAATGAAATTTAGGGAGAATTAAGATGAAACCAGTAAGAAAATATTATAAAAATTTAAAATAAAACTAGTAAATATATTAAAAATTATAGTTATTTTAACTTCTATTTTTGTTCAAAGATGTGAGGTGCTCAATCGTGTCCCACCGGACATGCCATTTGTGATCTAATAGTTTGACAAAGAGAAGAGGTTAGATCAAGTGTTAGTCCATAAAACAATGAAATAAACACACTAATATACTAACATCTCTAAGCCTAGATCTTAAGGGGAGCTTAATGAACAATCTATAATTAAAAAGCCAACTAAAATGCAAAGAATAATAATTTTTACCTTTCTTGAGAGCTCTAAATGATATTTTCATTGGCTTGCTTGGTTTATGCATAAGAAGTATTCATCAATGACATATGGTTAACATCATATCCTCTATGAACCTTTATTGAATGCTTGGATTGATTGATGGCTTGATATCTTGATTGATGGCTTGATGGCTTTATTTTGGCACTATAACACTGGGCTTTTAGCTTCATGAATCTATTCTTGCATTATAACTCTATTGTTATTGAGATATCTAAATTAAGAGCTTTAGGCTTATTTTTATAGGCTTTAAAATCCTTTGAAATGGGTTAAATCTGATCATGGTTGAATTTATTAACTCTGGTTGAATTTGACATATTCCTAGTATATTTTTAAATATTTTCTAAAAGTGACAACTCACAAAGATAATGAGTGTGTTGTAGAATGTTCTAAGATGATCTTGAATTTTATTTTTAGTAATTGATTTATTAGATCATGGGTGAACTCAATTAGTATTTGGAATTTATTTAACTTGCAAATTGATTTTGATTAGGGTCTGCAGGTTAATTAATTCTTTTTAGGTATTTGGTCATTTGTTTGATTTTGATTAATTCAATGTGTGTATTTGCCTTGTTTAATTGATTTAATGGGCCAAATTGATTTAAAGCAAGGTTATAAATCCAAATTCAAGATTAATATAAATTCTTAGATTAAATGTTAGATGATTGGTAAGAATTAGTCTAATAATCTGATGTAAAACCATTGGTGGCTAAATTTATATGTCTACAATTGTTATGTTGCATTTGAATGTTATTGCAATAGGAATTTGAGTATTGTTTTTCATCAGAATCATAATATTAGTGCACATCAAAATCATAATAACCTGATGTGTTAGAAAGAATTGCCTCATGCTATGGAGTTGACCTTTCTAAATTATGTTTCAGAATATTGATTGTGATCTTTCCCTTTGAAACTATGTTTATTGTAGAATTATGGTGTTATGGGGGCTCTTTTGATAGAAAGCTTTGTTTGAGAATGGTTGTTGGTTGAGCATGATTTTGACTTTACAACTGAGGATCTTGATCTTTCTATAAAATTACCTATGTATCTAGATATTTTGCCTTGATAAATTACATCTGTGAATGTTGTGCCTTAAGATTTTTGATAAATCCCAGACCTTGTTGACCAATATTATCGATTGTTAAAATAGGATAAGGGATGCCTTGGGCTTATTTGCCCAAACCTTAACCATGATAATCATACTATTATAGATACTTTTGACCAAACCCATACCATTTTGAATGTTGAGCCTCCTTTTGGAGAGATAGCTTTGCTTGATTTATTTGTGTTTATACTATTTTTTGCTATGATTGTGCTTTGTGAACCTTCTGTTGTTCTCAGTTATGCTTTGGTAACCATTTTTTTACTATTTTTGAATTTGAATCTTTTTAAATTGTTAGATGTGTCATTGTATGTTGTGTCGATGATGTGTCACTATGTGAGTCATATGTATCCATTATCTATTGTATTTTTATTTTTAATGCTAAATATAAATCGGTGTGATGCCCATGCATTCTATGGTATGCATAAAAATATCTAGATCTCCTCATTGGATGTAGAGGAAGAAGGTTGATCAACTTAGCTTTAATCATGTCCTTTAGTATGTCACTTGAACACTTATTTATCCTTTGAATGCTTTTTGAATCACTAGTTGTATATATAATTTGTTATGATTTATGATTTGGATATGTAACATTGTTTTCCACAAACTGACGAGGTGAAGATGCATATACATGATTTACACTATTGTGCCCTAAAGGCCTTTGTATTTTAAATTTATTTTCTAATATTGTAATCTTTTCATGTAATAGTTGATTGTAATTTTGTAAATCTATAATTTTCTTTCTCATACTTATAATTTGATCACATAGAGTCTCACTAATGCAAACCCTAATTGTCTCTATTTAGACATATAGGCACATACCCTGTAGGAAAGAGGTGTGAATAGGTTGAGTAGGGGGATTAATGACATTGGTATAGGTTGAATCATCTTGTGGATAAGTGACAACATGGACCTGGTTAGAGGGAAAGTTGATATCACCCTCATGGAGATGAGAAGGATAAGGGGATTCTTTCATGTGTATAAGATATGACATTGAAACTTGAAACATAGTTGTTAGCTTATGTGCTAAATCCTCTATGTGTATATGGATTTGCTTGTTAATAGAAATACACATAGGAGAAAGTTAACATGCTATGAGATATGAAATATATTGCAATTGATATAAAGCATCATCTATACATGTGTTTATGTTTATTCTGAGTTCGTTACAAATTAAAGGGAAAAAACATGTAAACTATGAAACTTTACATCAAAAAGTGATTAATTTATTTTGTCATTATGATCATGATTATATGAATTGAGAGATATATGAATCTAAAATTTGAGTGTTAGAAATAAATATGAGTATAAATAGAAAATGATACAAACCCTAAGTGTGTCTAGGGTTAAGGTTTTTGAATCTAGGGTTTCTTTGCAGCAATTTAGATTGTGTGTAAAATAAATTGAAACCCTAATATGAAATTGATTTAATTTAGCTAGGTTGTCTAAAAAAATTAGAAAATTAGAAGTATGTAGCCCTAATTATTGAAAAAAAAATTATAATTAATGCAAGCTAGGGTTTAGAGCAATATCTAAGTAAGATGGGTTCACTAAATGATTTAACCTTTTAGGGTTTTACTATGAAAATCCTATGTTTAGATTAAAAGATTGAGATGCCTAAACCAGTTAAATAAATATGTAAGAATTAAATACTAATTTGTTATGACCTTTGGACTTATTTGAATTTCTAATAATAGAAATAAACAGGCATAAATGGGGACTTAGCAAAAAAATGACTATCACGAATGATATAAATTTTGAAAGTTGAGATCTAGGTAGTTGTCTATGTCATCAACAAGATTATGGTGTTTGTCTACTCACTAGATATTATCACCCAGTATGGATAGTGGTGCCATCTATGTGTAGTGTCTTCAATGTGGTGCTAATTTCCCCTTTGTGATATTGTTCTTATTTTTAGGAAGCACCTATGCTTGTGTTTGTATGTCTTATTTCTATGTGCATGAAACCTATAGCTCTATGTTATGTTTGGAAAACCTAATACAATATGTAAATCCTAATCCTCCTTGAAAGTATGCCATGAACAATAATTTTATCTATGTTAGTAAGATTGACTGAACATCCTCAACACCCTGTTGTGTAGAGAGTTGCTTACATACCAATACTCCAAAGAGAGATCAACCCTAATGTAGTTCTCCTACCTAGTGCTTGATGCAAGTGTAAGTGAATGCTAGAATGAGAGTGGTCTTGGATGCCTTGAATGTTCTTAAGATTTCAAATGTTTAAAAGCTAGTCTTAGGGATAATGTAGATGGTAGTATGCAGAAAATAGGGCATAATATAGATCAAATACCTTAATTTTTCTCAACTTTATCTTTGGTTTGAATAAATTTTGCATCTATTTTCCATCTAGTGAATAACGGTGGATTAGACTTGTACTTATAGGGTTCTATTTCTTGTGCAAATAAGAAAATGAGCTTAGACAAACCTTAAGAGGGGCACCCATTTGAAAAACTTTCATTTGGGAAGGGCTAGGGATAAGGACAATAACACCCATTTGTGGACTTTAGTGCCATGTGGTTATAGTGTCCCAAATATGGTGCTAATGCCCTCTTTACATACTACTAATCAATTTGGATTAGGATCTGAGATGATAGTTTTGGGACCATGTTTTAACTAGCTGTAGGTGACTTTGGTCTATTAAATGATTGAAAAAGTAAGTCTAATTCTCAAGGATAGATCTATGTCTAACATAGAGATAGGGTAACTCAAGAAACACTCTTAGCATCCAATTACCACTTTTAAGACATTACAAGGAGCAAAATGATGGTAAGAATCCATTTATAATTTTGATTACTTTTATATTCTCTCTCTTTGATGTTTTTTCAAGTTTAGGATTAAGTTTATTATTTTTAGTATTTTGAATCCATAGCTCAAATTTACAAGTGTATGCACCTAAAACCACTTGCTTCATTATTGTCAACTAATATTCTTATTAGTCGAAACTAATTCTACTCAACTAATATTTTATTCTGCTAATTTATCCCCCTTCCTAGCCATTCATCTAATATCCCCTTCTATTATCCTACATTCACTAACCTTATTCATCCCACCTCCTTCATTAGTTCTATCCTAATCCCTATCTAATCCTAGTTATCTATTATATGGGAATTTAAAATCCCATATCCCCAGCTACCCACTGATGCCAAAAAAATAGGCCGATCTTTTAGAGGGTATAACTTTTGACCCGTAACTCCATTTGAGCTCTTCCACATGCCAAAATGACCATCTCAAAATTTTTAATGTTTTCCTAAAATGTTCTATCCATTTAGAGTTGATTTTGATATTTTTGGAGGCCATACGTGATCATTTGAGGGTCCAAAATTAACGTTTAATGATTTTTTCAAGAATTTTCTATTTTTAGAAATTATATATTTTTAGGATTGGATGTTAACTTTAGTTGAATTTTGTTCCATAGGTTAATTATAGTGTTTAGAGTATTTTGGAAGCTTTTTATATCCATCGTTGCTTACATGTAAAACTTACTATAAATAGTGACTGCTAAAAAATAGACTTTATGTTAACTCTAAATTATGAGTTAAAGCTTATTTAAGCATGGTTTGGGTTATAATTATTTCAAGTCATTCAACATGAATCAATACAAGTTATTATTTTTGATCTTGGCCTATTGATAATTTTATTGTCTTGATAGTTTTTGGGTTCACTATATGGTATCAAAGCAAGTGTGAATCTTAGAGGAGAAAGACATGGTGAGAGGACAAGGAGGTATTACACAAATGAACCGGACTATACAATAGCTACAGAGGCAAGTTCAGTAATTAATAGAGGTTATCACCAATCAGAGAGTAAGAGAAGGTGGTGATGAAGCTGAGGGAGACAGATCATGATGAATTTTTTTAGCAAGAAGTAGAACAACAAGAACATCCACCATCAATGGAAGAGTGGATGGATCAAGATTTAGAAGGAATAAACTAAGAAATCAAGGTTGATGTTACAGATTTTGGAGGTAATTTAAAACTAGAGTATTTGGTAGATTGGATGAATATCATGGAAAAGTTCTTCTAGTGGAAGACTATGAGATAAGAGAAGAAGGTAAAATTTGCATGCATGAAATTGAAAGGTCATGGAAATGATTTGGTGGGATCACCTGCAAAAAGAGAGACAAAGGAAAGGTAAAGAGAAGATTTTCTTCATGGAAAAATATGGAGAAGAAGCTAAAGGACAAATTTCTTCATGTGGATTATGCATAAATCTTATACAAAAGATTCTAAAATTTGAGGCAAAAAGATCACAGTATACAAGAGTATAAATATGAATTTTATAAGCTTTCCATATGAGTGGAGCATGGTGAAATAGAAGAGTAGATGGATGCAAGATATGTAAATGGTTTTGAATTTTTTGTTCAAGATGAATTAAACATGCATAGAATTCTTTACATGGAGGAGACTTATCAATTATCTTTTAAGGTAGAAGAAAAACAAAATAGACAAAATTTTAGAAGAACGTCTCTTGGTCCAAGAAGAGGTAGATCCCATCCAAATAGGGGATGAGGTGGGTTTAATACCACCAAAGGTGGGTCTAATACCAATAGAGGTGAATCATCACGTGAAGTAGAAAGGCAAGATGATAATAGGCAAGAGTTTCAATATCAACAAAGAGAAAGAGGATTTCAGAGAGGATGAGGTTATGGTAGTGCTAGAGGATGGTTTCCAAATCAGTATAGATCTTATGTCTATTATAGATGTGGAGAAGAAGGGCAAGAGAATTTGAGTTTCCACACTATCAAGATCAAGAAAGGAGGCAACAAGATTGCCCAAGAGTAAATCTAGTTGAGGCTAAAATAGAAGAGCATAATACTAAGGTTGCACCAGCAGATGTTGGAGAGAATCTCATGATGATAAGAACCATAATCACTCCAAGGAAGGAACAAGTGAAAAATGAAGAAGGTGGTAATGCATGGCTATGATCAAATATTTTTCAAACAAGATGTACATCGGGTGGAAAGGTATGCAAAATAATTATAGATAGTTGGAGTTGTGAAAATATGGTTTCTAAAGAAATGATAGAGAAACTAAATTTGCAATGTGAAAAGCATCCTAATCCTTATTAGATTTCATGGTTTAAGAAAGGTAATAAAGCTACAGTAGATAAAAATTGCTTAATCAAGTTTTTTATAGGACAAAGTTATAATGATGAAATATGGTTTGATGTTATTTCGATGGATGCATGCTATGTGTTATTGGGGAGATCATGGCAATTTGATAAGAAAATGATTCATGATGAAGTAAATCACACTTATACTTTTGTAAAGGTGGTACAAAGGTAGTTTTATTACCTCTTAAAGAGGAAGAGAAGACAAAAAGCATGCTCTCCACTAAAGAATTTATCCAAGATATGAAGGCGACATGTTATTGTTATGTATTAGTAACAAAGAATGAAGAAACAAAAATGGTGCCAATACTAACAGAAGCATCAAGAGTGTTGAAAAAAATTGTAGATGTTATGCCTGATGAGTTACTAGATGGTTTACCATTGAAAAGAGATATTTAGCATCACATTGATTTGATTCCAGGATGAGCTCTACCCAATCAAGCAGCGTATACGATGAGTCTAATAGAACATGTAAAATTAAATAAATAGATTACTGAATTGCTAAGAAAGAATGTGATAAGGTAGAGTATGAGTCTATGTGCAACACTAGCATTTCTAACTCTAAAAAAAGATGGAGGATGGAGATTATTTGTGGATAGTAGAGCAATTAAAGAAATTATAATAAAGTATAAGTTTCCTATATCTCATTTAGATGATATGATGGATGTGCTTGTAGGAGCAAAATATTTTACCAAGATTGATCTAAGGAGTGGTTATTATCATATTTGAATTCATTAAAGAGATGAGTGGAAAACTACATTCAAAACTAGGGATGTATTATATGAGTGGATGGTGATGTCATTCAGATTATCTAATGCACCTAGCATATTTATGAGGGTGATGAATATAGTGCTATAAGAATATATTGGTAAGTTTATGATTGTTTATTTTGATGATATTTTGATAATCAGTAAGACTAAATAAAAATACTTACAACATTTGAGAATGGCATTGGATTTGTTAAGAAAGGAGAAGTTATATGCAAATTTGAAGAAGTGTAGGTTTATGTAACAGTTTGGTATTTTTGGCATTTGTAATTTTAGTAGATGGTGTGAAAATGGATGAATAAAAGATAAAGGCAATTTTTGAGTGGCCTATTTGAAGAAGCATTATAGAGGTAAGAAGTTTCCATGGTTTAGTAAATTTTTACGAAAAATTTACTGAAAATTTTAGTTATATTGTGGCACCAATAACATATTGCATAAGAGGGAAAGAATTTACATAGACTAGAGTAGCCACAGAAAATTTTGAAATTTTGAAGAAAAAGATTACAGAAAGACCAATTTTAACATTATCAGATTTTAACAAAGTGTTTGAGGTTGATTGTGATGCTTTGTTTGTGAGAATTGGTGTTGTCTTGAGTTTAGAAGGTAGTCATTAGTGGTTTTAAACTTAGCTTATTTTAGACTATTTTGACTGAGACAGTGTCTAGAAATTTGTGTGAAAGACTGTGACACTATCACAAATAGGATCTTAGACTTCATTTTCTGATTGGACAAGAGTACCAAAACTAGACACCCTAGGTTTCAACATTGTAGTCATTCTCTAGTGCTATTGTATTGAGGATTTAGGTTTTTTGGGTTTTGTTTTCCTTCTCAATGTGAGCCTTTGTACCAATTTTTAGGTCCTCATTGTCTATAGAGCTCCTTGTAGAGGTGATTCTTCATGTACTTGTATCTTCTATTCAATTGAAAGAAACTTTGGCAAATGGGGAAAAGGGGTTAGTGTGTTTAAGATGCATTGGACGTGCTTCATACCTTATGTGTGGGAATGTTGCCTACATACCAATACTCTAAGGAGGGATGAAGTCATATGTAGTTCTCCCTTTAAGAGTGCTTGGTGAAATATTGAATGAAATGCAATAAATTCTAAAACTAGGTATGCTTGAGATGACTACGGACTAGTGTAAAAACTTGAATTGGCTTGAAAGTGTATAGGTTAGATGTATGTAGAGAACAGGGAATATTTCTTGAGTGGTCTTACTTGTATTGTTACTTACTTGAATGATATTTTCCAACCCTTTCCAAATTATCTTTGAATGGGATTATATATGGATCTATTGGTCATGGGTTACATGAATTCACATTAGGCTGACATGATTGAAGATAAGGATCTATAAGGAAATGGCTATTGGGGCCTAAGATGCACTTGGATAATAACATCAAAAGCTGGACACCATAGGGTCTGATGCTAGTGTCCAAGTTGGGAACTACTATCCTAAGCTAACAAGGCCTAGGGGGATGGATTAGTCATGAAGAGAGGGTCTTGGATTAGTTAGGATCAAGTCTGGAAGGCCATAGATGACTAAGAATTGGTGAAAGTAAGCCTAGGAGGGTCATAAGAGCAAGCAAGAGGGACCTAAAGATTGGGTGTCATTAGCCATGCTCAATTTGCCAATTTTTGTGTTTAATAAGACTATATTTCCCCCCCTTTATTCTAGTGATGTAGGAAAGCAAAATACTAAGATAAAGGAAAATAAAAAGCATACCTAAACTTACTTACAAAGGTGAAGCCCATGAAGCTTGTGTGATGCTGAGTAATGCTGGATAGTATATGAAGAACATGTTGTGCAAGTGTGAATCTATGAAAGGAAAGCAAAGAGTAGATGAGTTCTTATTATATATGATATAAAACAAGAACATACAAAGTTGAGTAAGAGAGAGGAAGAGAAAGGAATGAATATAACTCAGCGAGTACGTGAACCAATATAAAACTTGTTGTGATATTGAGTAACCTTAAGTAACGTTGGATGTGTTGGATGATGTTGTACCAAAAGTTATATCATGAATGTAGCTGAGTGCTCAATTCCCTAAAAAGTGGATTAAGAATGCAAAGGCTGGCCCTTTGGCTCCATCATCACTTACTGAGTGAAATTAAATGATCATGCATATGTTAATAAATGTTTAGACACTGTGTCTAGTCCATCTAAATAGGTAGCTTAAGAATACAAAGGCTGGCCTTTTAGATCCATTATTTCTCACTAAGTTAAACTAGATGATCATGTATGTGCTATTCAATAATTGGACTATGTGTCCAATCCCTCTGAATAGGTGGCTCAAGAATACAAAGGCCAACCCTTTGGCTCCATTATTACCCTATGAAGTGAAGATAAGAACTGATACCAATATGTATGAATTTGTATGGCATATGAGATGGATTTTAAAGCCCTTTAATGCTCTATAAATATGACAATGTAGCGTGGATATTTGAATGTGTAGTAGAAACTAGGCTAATGTTGGCCAACTCAAAAAATATGGAGATTAGGCTTGTATGAAAGCCACTCCAAAACTAAAAATTTAGCTTATGTGGAAGGCACTTGGAAACTTGGGTACTAGGTAATGTGGAGGTTAGGATTGTATGAAAGCCACTTTGAAATAATGCCAACCACATGCAAATGGAATACGGCATGCAACTACTAAGAATGCCTGGGTAATGCTAAAAATTGAAAGAAAAGAAGCAAAAGTGCTATACAATCTACCCCCAATCACTGGAGTTTAAAAGATAGATTTTGATTTGGAAGTTATACCAACTAAAATATCTAAAATTGGAAGTGATAACTAATCATGTCTTGCACAATGCCCCCTATGTCTAGATTCTCTGACAAAACTATACTAAAAACTACTGATCTAAACTGGGCTAATTGTGCAAAATTGTAGCTGAACCTACCTTTCTACCTACTTTTGGAAAACTTGGTTTTTTTAATATTTATATAAGAGAGCCAAAAATGGACAGCTTGGTGTTTGGCACTATAGTCCAACCTCAACATTATTGTCCTAAGCTAAAATTGATCACTATTCTAGAATCTTGACTATTTGCCTAGTTTGTTCTAAGTGGTTTAATGATTGGCTGTTGTTTTGGTTAATCTAAAATTGGATTTTTCAACTAATTAAGAGCTCTGATCTCTATATCAAAATCCCTATTTTCCCCCCTCTTTTGAGGTTAGGAATAGGTACCCTACAATGACTGCCCTCAGAAGAAGAAGCCCTGCAAGTGTGTTAAGCTGGAAATGTACATGATATAGCAATGATAATCAACAAAATATCTCAAGATATAACATGGTTTGATTTGAGATATTTTTAGATCAATAGGGGTATGCCTAGATAGATGTAACAATGTAATAATATGTGCAATGTTATTGAATTTAATTGAAACTAGAAATATTAGTTGTTAGTTTCTTAGTTACTAGTTAGAGGAATGGAGCATAATGTCCATCATGGCATCTAATAAAATAGGAAAAAATGCTTGATATGGATCATGGCATTGCAACAATGGAAGATGCAATCAAGTAAACAAGCACTCAACATAAGAAGCAATAAGCAATACACATACAAGGGTGGCCAAGGGGCCATGCAAATAAGGGACATGGGCACATGTCACTTAAATGGAAAGCAAACATATCATTCTTAAATTCCACATACACATACAAGTGAAACAAGCAATGTTGGTACAAGGGCCATAGGCTCATAGAAGAGTACAAGGAAAGGACATTGGAAAATGTCCCAAGGCACACACATGAATAGAGTAAAGGATATTATAAAATGTCCTAAGGCACATACATGAGACAAGTAGGAACTAAAAATACAACTCAACAAGCTACACTAAGCAAGTAGAGAAAACATGTAATAATTAGAAAGATATAATAACATCTAACTAATCAAAGTAAGAGTTAAAGTATGTAAGACATGTTTAGTACAAGACTAGGTATATGATAATAGGTAATGTTGACCATTTTTGGTCCAACAGGCCAAAACTCAATTCCCTTCTCTCCCTGTTGTTCTGAGCTAGTACATTTTTTATTTTACACAAGTCTTGGAATTACTACGAACTCTGCAAGTGTTTCTACGGACTCTACAGGCCCATTTCTACAGACTCTGTAGGTCCATTTCTACAGACTCTGTAGGCAAAGACGAATTCCCGACACTTAGGCACAAAAATGGACCATTTCAAGTGCCCTTGTGGAGGGCAATTCCAAACTCAAAATCCCTTGCAGAGGGCAGGGAACACTTTCAAAGAGGCCATAGAGAAAAGCTGAAAAGGTAAGTTTCTTTTAGAAATTTGTTTAAGGCAAAGGAAGTACCCTTCGGAAGGGTCGTTTCCAATTTTCTCGAAGGGCACTTTTCAAAGGCAGTCAATGGAAAAGACAAAGACATAATTTCTTCAAAATTTTTATCCGAAGGAATTCCTTCGGACAAAAAGTTTGAAGAAATTTGGAAAGGCTACGAGCAAAAATCCAAGGGAAGACAAGTAAAAAGACTAAGGCAAAGGCATAGAATAATTTCTTCAGACTTTTTGTCCGAAGGAATTCCTTCAGATAAAATGTTCGAAGAAATTCAGGGAAAAGTCTGCGAGAAGAAAACTCAAAGGAATGCCAAAGGGTAAAGCAAAATGGTCAAAATAATTCTTGTGGACATTTTGTCCGTGGGAAAAGTGGTTGGAAAAAAGTTTGCGAAAAAAGGTCTATGGGGAAAAGGTTCCGAAGAAAAGAAGCGGGCAAGACAATTATCACAGACATTTTGTCCATGGGAAAATAGCCAAAGAAATTAGGTCGTTGAAGGACCCCGAAGGGCAAGTGCCCTTGTGGGGGACTCTCAGCTGCCGAAAAGAAAAGCATTTCTCCAAAGCTGAAGGGTCACCTTCCCTTCGGGAGGGTCCAAAATGAAGCCAAAAGAAAGGAAAAGGCCAAAGAATTTCCAAGGGGTGGCATGCTTGAAGACGTCAAAATCAAGCACAAAAAACTAGCCATTGGAAGTTCAAATGTAGTGATGGGTGTGCAAACATCAAATTTAAGGTGGTGAAATAGCTGTTGATTTTGAAAAGCTTAAACAACAGCCCAAGGAACTCAGCGACCCACCAAGAAGATAGCCCCAAGGGCCGAAGGAGCCAGAAAGAGATAAAACCAGGAAGAGACAAAGTGTAGAAATAGACAAATAGTCCAGGTGGCAAAGAGAGGTGTCGACTCAAAGATTTATTCTTGTAGTTGGAATAGTGCTTACCAAGTGGTCATCAAATGATGCAAATAGTAAGGGACGCACCCTATTTTCTCCACTTTGCATTTATAAGCAGACAAACCACATGAATATCTGGAGGAGCAGTCTTCTCTACAAAAAAGAGGTATGGCCCATGCTTTCAATTTAATGTTTGAATGCCAAAGTTAAGACTGGTGATTATACAACATGGTTCCAACAGGTCTCTTTTAGAAGAATGACATCAACAATAGTGACTTCCTCTTCCCAATGCCCTCAGCGCACATGGGCCAGCTTGTCAAAAGGTGCCAAAAGTCTTTTCCAAAGGGGCACCTTTACTTCTTCTCCTCTTTCTATATATTGTGAAACTTCTCATTTTGGGGGGGATCCATTCTCTTAGCCCGTAAGGCAAAGCTCGGCCCCAAAATCTCTCGGGCTTGTAAGGCAGAACTCTATCGAATTTTTACCTTGAATCAAGACTTAGCAATTTTTACCTCCATTTGAACTTGCACTCACACATATGTCTATGTTTTCTTTTGTGTTAAGTCATTTTCTTTTATGGTTTTCACAGAATGATTCCAACATGTCTGGTGCATTGTGAAATTTCTTCTTCTGTAGGTCTACCGGAAGTGTCTACAGTAGGAATATAGGTGCATGTGAATAGGCTACCAAAGAATGTCTCAGAACACCTTTGACAGTTCTTCCTCCCTCTATCTCTATGGCCCCATGACTCACTAATACAAAAGAGTCTCCCACATCAGATGAAGTGTATGACAACTTCTTGGTGAAAAGTGTATGTTTAGGTTGACTGGATCAACTTTTTTGGTGTATCACCTTTTAATTTAGGTTTAGGTTCTATTTTTCAGTAATCCTTCTCCCTTTTCATCCCCCCCTTTTTTCATTTATTTTTTAGCAGTAGGAAGTCCAGGACCTAAAAGATACATTAGAGGGAGCTAGCCCTTATCTAAAGACTCTCCCCCCAGCTTCGCTGGTCCCATAAGTGAGAGGGGAGTTTCCATTATTGTGTGTGGAAGGCAGGAGCTCCGCCTCCTGTCCAGGGTGCAATCTACTTTTTCAATAGGTACACAAGTGTTAGATACTAGTGAAATGTTGATATAGTAATCTATGTAATCTAGTAAGTAATTGTACATCAACATGATAACTTGGAGTGTGTAGTGTAAGAATGACATAACCTAGATGGTGTAGTCATATAGAAGATACCCCCAGGGGGAAGATATATCAATGTGTGTCTTGAATGTATAATTAGGATGTCCCCTAAATGGGTAGAGTGAAGCAATAAAGTAACTGGATGTCACTTCACACACTCAAGGAATATCAAGTGAAGCATGGTAATGTAGATAATTTGACATATAATAGCATGAAGTAGAAATTGTAAGTCCTAGCATGATATTAACAACGTAAAACATGGATGATGCAATCATTTTTTTTTTTTGTGTTTTGCTATATTTGAATGTTTTTAAACTTTTGAAATCTTATATTGTTTTTGTATTTTGAAATTTTTGAATTATGTATAATCAAGCAAAAGATATTATGTACAAGCAAAGCTGGAAAGAGATGATACTAACTGATAAGTCTCATGCGAGACTCCCTATCATGGTTATCAAACATATGAATCATGTGTGATTGTGAAGCATGAGGGAATGGCTATAAATATGATTCTAAATATTTGAATTCATTGTTGGTATCTTGGAAATCATAATAACCTATATTATTCCACTCATGATTATCATTTTTATTTTAAACCAATGGAATGCTATTGTTGATTTTTTTTGTATATGGATATTTTCCTTTGATGAACTATGTTTGTGTATGATTTGTTGTAGGATGTTCAATAAATCCCAAAACTTGGTGACAAATATTATCAATTGCTAGAATAAGAGTAGTGATGCCTTGATATTACTTTCCCAACCCTTAACCTTGATAATCAAACTATTGTAGATATTTTTGACCAAACCCATATTGATTTGAATGTTGAGCCTCATTTTGGAGAGGTAGATTTGCATATTTTTCATGCTTTACCTTTGCTTGTGTTACTATTTGTTGCTTTGATTTTGATTTTTGATCCTTTTGTTGTTTTGAGTTATGCTTTGGTAAGCACTTTTGTACTATTTATAAATTTGACCTTTTGTGAATGTGTTCCTATGTCATCATGGATTGCTTGACTAATTTACCTTGCATAGGGTCCTCATGAGAAATTATCTATTGTATATGTTATTTTAATGTCAAACATGAATTTGTGTGATGCCCATACATTCTATGATATGCACAATAATATCTGGATCTTCTCATTGGATGTAGAGGAGGTAGTTTGACCAGCTTAGCTTTAATCATTTCCCGTAGAACCTCACTTGAACTCTTATTTGATCATTTAATGCATTTTAAATTACTAGTTGTAGAATTACTTTGTTGTGATTTCTTGTTTTGATATGTAAGATTGCTTTCAACCAATTGACTAGATGAAGGTGCATATACATGATTGACACTAGGGTGCCTTTAAGGATTTTGTATTATAATCTAATTTTCTAATGTTGTGATCATGTCATGTAATAGTTGATTCTATGTTTCTAAATATGAAATTAAATTGCTCATACTGGTGATTTGATCCCTTAGAGCCTTACAAGTACAAGCCCTAGTTGCTTCTAATTGAACATTTAAGCACATATGTTGAAGAGGATTTTAAGAGGCTAGATGATAAATGTATACATTAGGAACAATAGTGTAGGCTGCCTCACATTTTGGAAGCATGATAGCATGGACCTAATTAGAGGGAAAATAATTATCACCCTCTTGGGGGAGAGGAGGAGAAGGAAATTGTTTCCTATGCATAAGATATGACATTGAAACTTGACAGGTGGCTGTTAGCTTATGCAATAGATCCTCTAGGTAAAAACCATGTATGTGGGATAAAATGCATGTAATTAGAGTTATAATTTGTATAACAATATGTTTATAAAGATCATTCCACATGAGAGATATCAAGAAAGGGAGAGAGAGCATGAATTTGTGCATGAATGAATAGAAATTTTTGACATTAATCATAACATTTCTAACATGTTTAGCATGAAAAGCTTGAAAAAAATTCCACATGATTGATAGAAAGTAAAGGATATAGATCATGAATTTTTGCATAAAGGCATATAAACTTTTGACATGTAACATAATATTTTGAATGTGTTTGGCATGATAAACTTGAAAAATTTTCCACATGAGAAATAGAAAGTAAAGGGTAGAGATCATGAATTTTTGTGTAAAGGCATTTAAGCTTTTGTGTATTTTTGGCAATGAATTTTGTAATATCATCCCATATAATGAAACATAAGCATGAAATGCAAAGGAATAACATATGATAGACTTCATCATTCATGTACATGATATTGCCCATTATGGTTTCCTTATTATTTGCAAGAAATGTGAGAAAAATTTATACATAAGTGAGAATAATTTTTTCAATTTGATTATGGATGTAAGGTGATACCTCAAGAAGCAAATAGGTGCTAGTATATGAAACTAAGGATTTAACAATGATAGTTTTGCAAAATACTATGGATTTTTGATATTGAAATTGAATTTTTGAGTTAAGTATGCAAGTAAAAATTTAGAAATTTATGGGAAAGTGTTTGATTTAATGGGACCTAGTGGATGCAACTAGTGTTTTGAAGATTTTTTTTTAAATTACTATGAATTTTTGAAATTTGAAGTGATTGTCTAATTTTAATATGCAACTAAAAATTCAGAAAATGATTGGAAACTTACTAGAAAATTACTGGGAGCTAGTTGATGCAACTAGGGTTTGAAATATATATATTTTTAAAAAATTACTATTGAATTTGAGAATTTAAATCAAATTTCTAATTTAGATGTGCAAGCAATAAAATCAAGAAATTATTGGATTAATATTGGAAAATTACTGGGAGCCAGTTGCTGTAACTAGGGTTTGAAATAAAATTGTTTTAAAATTTACTACTAAATTTTAAAATTTTTGATGAATTTTTGCTTTAAATATTCAAGAAAAAAATCAAAAATTTATGGGAAAAATTAGCTAGGAATTTATCCTAGGGTTTCTAGGGTTTTTATGCACAATTCAAAATAATTCAGGTTCACCAAATGATTTGTTATTTTTGGGAATAATGGAGTTTTATTCCTATTAAATAAATAGGCCTAAGTAGGAGAAATCAGTAAATAATATTCCTAATTAAAGCTACTAATTTGTGAAATTAAATTGTAATTAGACCTTTTCTAAAAATCGTAGTGAGAGAGAGAAAATTAAACTTAGCTTATTCTCAACTATTCTAACTGAGACAAGGTCTAGAAATATGTGTGTAAGACTGGGACACTATCAAAAACAAGATCCTAGACTTTATTTTTTGATTAGACAAGAGCACTAGAATTAGACACCCTAGGCTCCATCATTGTAGTCCTTCTCTGACGCTATTGTCTTGAGGATTTAGGCTTTTTAGGTTTTATTCGCCTGCTCAGTGTGAGTTTGTGTACCAATTTTTAGATATTTTCTATCAATAAAGCTCCTTATAGAGCTGATTTTTCATGTACTTATATCTCTTATACAATTGAAATAAACTTTGGAAAATGGGGAAAAGGGGTTAGTGTGTTTAAGATGCATTAGACATGCTTCACACCCCATGTGTGGCTACGCTACCTACATACCAATACTTTGAGGGGGGATCAAGCCATATGTAGTTCTCCATTTAAGAGTGTTTGGTGCAATAGTGAATGAAATACAAGAAATGCTAAAACTAAGTATGCTTGAGATGACTAAGGACTGGTATAAGGACTTGAATTGGCTTGAAAGTGTATAGGCTAGCTGTATGCAGAGAATAGGGAATATTGCTTGAGTGGTCTTGCTTGCTTGAATGATATTTGCCAACCCTTTCCAAATGATCTTTGAATGGGATTATATATGGATCTATTGGTCATGGTTTAAATAAATTTGCATTTGGTTGACATGATTGAAGATAAAGATCTAAAATGAAATGACCGTTGGGGCCTAAGATACACTTGGAAAATAGCATTGAAAGTTAGACACCCTAGGGTTTGGTGCTAGTGTCCAAGTTGGATGCTATTATCCTAAGCTAATAGGGCCTAGAGGGATGGATTAGTCATAAAGAGAGAGTCTTGGCTTAGTTGGGATCAAGTCTAGAATGCCATAGATGATTGGGAATTAGTGAAAGTAAGCCTAAGAGGGTCATGAGAGTAAGCAAGAGGGACCTAAGGATTGGGTGTCATTAGCCATGATCAAGTTACCAATTTTTGCATTTTATATGACTACAGGGCTTTATGATGTTAGAACACAACTAGATATTGAGAGGGGGGTGAATTAGTAAATCAATTAAAACTATTTATTTAAATACTTTCAATTTCGATAAAAAGATATATGTAGATAAAATCAAATATGCAAAGATTATACACACACAAATACTCATGACATCAAATTTATATGTGGAAAACCCAAAGGAAAAAATTGCTATGAGAATAGTTGATAGAAATTACTATTCTAATCCATCCTCATATTTAATGCCTCACTTGGAAAAACCTTATTAGTTATAAGCCTCACTAGAAAAACCTCACTAGTTACATTTAAGGACACTAATCTTAAGGAGACACCAATCCCCTAATTTAAGAGCACCAACTGTAAGGAAGCATCAACTCCCTAACTGAGAACCAACTCAACTTAACCTCACTGGTTATAATGTTTATGGGAACCAAACCTAAGGAGAGACCAATCCCATAACTGAGCACCAACTTAGCTTGTTTGATGGCACCAACCAATCAGATCTATAGAGTTGCAAATCAAGTATACAAAATAGATTCATAAATGAATCTAAACATATTCTCTTTGTTACAAGTTTAATATGTAACTTCTCATTCTCTGCACATTATCTCTATGTGCCTTTATTCCTCTTTGTCCCTATCTCTCTATGTATGTATATGTATCTATTTGACACACTTCATCTCTTTCTCTATAGCCTCTATGTCTATATATATTTTCATTTGACACAATTCCAATAGCTCCAACAACATATTCTTGTGTCATAGATGTCATATATATAAGCAATGGATCTAGGGTTCCATATCTTCAATGTGTTCACACTCAGACTTTAACATATCATGCCAATTCTAGACTTTAGTTCATTATGACTTGAAATATAAGTTTCTTGCATCTTGATTCCATGCATCACACTATAATTATAGGTCTCTTTACTATCTATATCATTTTTTAGATTCAAGTTTTGATGTATAGGATATTTAATGTAGATTTGATCTATTAGATCGATCAATCTCATTATCTATGTCAAGATATAAAACTTATACTCAAGTTCCTGCATGTTTCTCCACTTTACAATTGGTATTTAAACACTTTAAATACTAGCCTTTAATCTCTTTATTCATGCCATCTCCAAGATCTCTCGCTCTATCAAATCTCTGTACACTACTAAAATTTAATGTTCCACTCTTTAAAATGCATTCGTTGATCTTCAAATCCTAGCTCCCACATGCTGTTAGATCTCTAAAGATGCACATTCTGTATCTCTATCAAGACTTTAAACATTGAGCTCTTTATCCCATCTCACTACTTCCTATATCTTTAGATCACTTTCACTCCTTTGATTTTCTCGAACATGCTTGGTTTTTAACTCACCACAGTGTCGATAAACATTGATCACTCTGTTTCATTTGATTCCACTTACTCTATTGGATATTTCTCATCCAAGCTTCCATGTGCCATTGGATATTTAAAATTTCACAAACTATACCTTGACTTGGTCATTAAACTTTGACATTTTGACCTCATCTCACTACTTATTGGGTCTTTGGATCACTTTCACTCTGTCAATCATTTCAAACTAACTCGATCTATAACTTGCCACTGTGTCGATAAACCTCGAGCACTTTATAACATTTGAGTCCACTCGCTCTATTGGATCTCCTTTGCATGATCACCCACATATCATCAAATCTTTTAATAATATTGATAATTATCTTTGAAAGGCTTACTCTCATTGGTCCTCTATCTGATAGACTCATGTGCTTGTGACACTTGGCATTAGCATGTTCACTCAAAGGGACCTTTGACACTTTGACTTCATCAGGATTCATTAGATCTCCAATATCTAATTAAGCACTAACTATTGATCTTCGAACTAGATTGATCATTAACTTTGACAAGCTTATGTTCATTGGGTCTTTATCTGAAAAGCTTTGTGAATGTGACACTTATCACTTGCACACTCACTCGGAGCTCCTTTTGATAATTTAAATTTGCTTCAATTCATTGGATCATCTATGTATGATGAAGCATAGGCTATTAATCAAGTTGGAACATAAATTAAGTCTTAGACTTAATAAGATATTAAGTCCTTTGATCACTACTTGAGGTAATAAATGCTAGGTCAATAGGCTAGTTTTATAACTATGATAAAGGCTTAAGTTATAACTTAAGATACCAAGTCCAAACTATATATAGTCAACATCAAAATAGAAAGTGTATTAATGCCATGATGCAAACCCTGAGGGTTTTATTGAGAAACCCTATCCAGTTTGAGAGCAAAGATAATTTAATTTTGGGCTCATTCCTTCTAATTTGAACTTGTGAACCATATATTCAAGATGCTCATGTAAAAACCATTATGGATCTTCTATCTATCTAACTTTAAACATTAATAAATGGTCTCTGTAAAATCATGACAACTTTGTATAGTGTAACTATGAAACATGTTATTCTCTCCATCAATCCTACCTAATCTTTTTAACATTAATGACATCCATAGTTTCCCTTTTGACATCAATGACAATCATATTGCCAATGAAAATCATATTGCCAATAATATTCCCCTTTAGAATTGATGGAAAAATCAATGCTCTGATGCAAACTTAATATTCTAATCTTCTAATAATTTGATCCTTCTCTAGCATTGCTTGCATTAGATTCTGATGAGTATGAACTAAAGTTATTCATACCAAGCTTTCTCCCCCTTAGGTAATGACACATTTGCCTAATACTCAACTTGGACACTTGCTTTACTTATTATTTGGCATTTACACTTTTTGCTCCAAACTTTTGTAGAGAGTATTTGCCCTTTTCTCCCCCTTTGACATCAATGGCCAAGGGACTCATTCTCACTATTTGTCCAAAGTATTCTCCTGCTTTATCAGATAAAGGAGTTTGTCCAAGAACTTGCAACCATCAACTCATTATAAATTTGTAAAATATACATACTTGAGTTATATTTTTTCTTCTTCTAGGGATCAACAAGGCTTTTATGATCCTTCCTATGGAATTATGCTCAATTTCTAGTATCTAGTGATTTTATGTAGGAGATATCACTCCCAAATTTTATCTCATAACATCACTTAAGCCTCTTTAGGTCTCCATTCATAGTCCTCTAATCCTAGGACCTAACCAATTACAAAGCTCCCACTTTGTTTATGCATGAGAATATAATACACTATCTAAACACCTGAATTGGTTTGTTCAAGTCATCCTCTCAACCTACTTGACTTAACATCTGTAGAAAAAAACACCTTAGCTTTCAATCATGACTGAAGCATCTCACATATGCTCCTTTTCAAATCATGCATATCTCCTCAAGAAATTCAAGCTATCTAAGTTAGCTCCCCCTAACTCCATGATATATACAACTTGTCATCTTTAGAACTCAGAGACCTTTTTCATGATTTTATTTATTATGCAACATAGACAAGTCTCAACGAACATCCACCTGAGCATTTTGAAATTGTCCACCATAAAACATACAATAAGCTCCACTATTTTGAGCCTTCTTGATTTTGATATACTAAACAATCTAACTCCCCCTTGTACTATGCATAGCTTCTCAATCTATTCATGTTATCTGAGTTAGCTCCCCTAATCCATATTTGCATCAAGGGACTACCAATAACACACCATAACTTCATTTGTCACATGTATATCATCATTTTACACATGTTCATTAATTTTGGTGACCTAAATCATTGTACAACACAAGATACACCATGTCAAGGGTTTCTTACATTAGAACCCTTATGCCAACTAAACCTATAAACATATATATGAGATGTACTCCAATCTCATTATGTTACATTAAAGCACTCATTATATCCCTACAAACACTGCATACACAACACTTCTCTCATTTTGGTATACCAACTTCAACTAGGAGCATTCATTTCTTGCCTTCAAAATATTCTAAAGAATATCACTTGCTTCTCTACAAGAATGAGTCTCTTAAGAATAATAGATAGAAACACCTTACTTCACAATGTCCTAGAACAATGTGAAACTAGGATTTTCCCATAACTCCTCATATTATTTCTCATCCTTGGTCATCTTATGCTTTCTATTCCTCTTCTTCTTAGGCTTAAGAGAAGTAATATGCTCATCTACTATGATATTCTCCTTTGGATTAATAACACATGCAGAAAACATGGATTCATGACATACCTTTTCATTTGATGAATCTTCCTTGCAACTCAGAATCTCATCACAAGGAATAAAAAACTGATGTTCTATGCATAAAAGTTTCTCAAAAATAGTAATATGTTCACTTGAATCTTTACATACCTTAGAACTATCCTTAGCCAACAACTTGGACTTTTCCTTGAGCTTTGTCTTCTCATTCTCAACATGTGCAGACATTGAGAGCTCTTAACATTTTCCAACCTCTATAGAATTATTCATCATGGCTTGATATTTCAATTTCCATACATGCTTGGGTTGCTTATATGTATTATTGGGCTTACTTTTCTCTTTTTTAGAGACTTGTGATCCTATGTTCACACTAGGAGGCATGCTTTTCTTCACACTTTGTACTTTTGCTCTTTCAAAGCTTGTTCTACATTGTTTAGCTATGTGACTAGAATTATTATAATTATAACACATTACATTTATATATAACAAGGGTGAAAATATTTTTTTGCTTATAAAATTGGTTCTCTTTGTAGGTACAACTCTATAATTACTAGCCTTATGACCAAAATTATTACAACTATAACAATAACCATAAAAAGATGAGGAATACTTGGTCATAACTTTTCTTTATGCAGGATAGGGAGTCCTTCTTAATTCTTGCTTCTTCAATTTGCTTACCCTTGTGCAACCATCTGCATCATCTAACTTTTTCTTCTACATTTTCCTTGAGTTTTTAGAGATGGGCTCATTGTTCTTTTTCCTTTCTTCAGGCTTCATTTCAGCTTTAGCCTTCTTCACATCACCAATGTTTGTATCTATCTTTATATCCTAGAAAGCTTTCTCTTTATTTTCTCTTGATCCTCCTTTTGCTTTGAAGTTATCATATAATTTAGAAAATGTACTGGCTATAGGACTTTTTCCTTTTTCATAACCAAGACCATATTTTCCTTTTGGTGGATTTTGAGAGTTGATCAATTCATCAAGAATGTTTGATCTTATTTTCACCTTTAGACCTTTGTATATTTGTACTTTAGCCATTTCAAGCTATTTTCTCAAAGCCACTATCTCTACTTCTAGCCTCATACATTTAATAGACTTAAGTTGTAGTTCAATTTTGACTACATCTATTATTTGGCCTCTTTAACTTAAGTCTTTAGACTCACCCCCATCTGATCAGATCTTTCAAGACTTTTGGATAGTTTTTCAATTTCCTTTTATCCAAGTTTCTTCTATCTTGAGTTATCTTTTCTTATCATGTCAATCTATTCTAGAGCACATATGAGTTCACCTTCTAGGTCCACTTCTCCTTCCTCTTCTTCATCAGAGTCTGTTTCTCTTTTTATTGATTTACAAAATCTAATCCTGGTGCCATGAATATGACTTCATTTTCTTTAGCCATAAAGGCACAGTCATACTGAGTCATTATCTTCTCTTGCATATAGACCCTTCTTATTCTTGAAGAATTTATTCTTTAAATAGTGATGTTTCAATTTTTTACTATCCTCTTCTTGCTTAGAATCATCTTTTTTGTTATAAGGGCATTTAGTAGTTAAATGTCCTACCTTACCATAGTTAAAGTATTTAAAGGGTAACTTACCTTTGTATTTTCCAGACCCTCTTCTTAATCTTCTAACAAATTTATCTTTTTCATCAATCTCCATAGATCCAGATGTAGATGCTTCTACTTTAACTTTCTTGGATGCTTTGAATGCAACTTCTCTCTTGGAAGTATCTACTTCTCCCATTATCATCTCATAGGTAGTAAAGGTTTCATTTAACTTATCAACAATGAGTTTATCCAGATCTCTTACTTCTATAGCAGAGATTTTAGAATCATATCTTGTTGGCAAAGATTTTAGTACCTTTTTGACAATGACTGATTCTTTCATTTCTTCTCCAAAGCCTTTAATTGCATTGACTATTTCATTTACTTTGAGAAGGTAGTCTACAATTTTATCCTCTTCATCCATTTTGAGAATTTCAAACTAGCCTCTATATGTTTATAGCTTGGCCTACTTTATTTTTTCATCACCTTCATAAATGCTCTTCAATTTATTTTAGATGTCTTGTGCATTTTGATAATGCATCACTGTGACAAACTATAATTTGGACAATCCTTAACGAATAACATTCTTTGTCTTGACATTGCTCTCATACGCCTTCTTGGTATCCTGATCAATAAGAGTTGTATATCCATTTACCATAGACATCCATACATCAAACCCTAATGAAGATAGATATGCTTTCATTCTTATGCTCTAGAATGCATAGTTAGATCCATCAAAGAGAGGTGCTTTGTTTAATGAAGATCATTTTTGATTAGCCATTTGTGTTCACCATTTCAAGATCTACTTAAGCTTATTAATCTTCTTATAAGGAACCAGGGATTTGATACCAATTATTGGAACATAACTAGATACTGAGAGGGAGGGTGAATTAATATATCAATTAAAACTAGTTCTTTAAATACTTTCAATGTAGATTAAAATATATATGCAGATAAAATAAAAAATGCAAAGATCATACACACACAAATACTCATGACACCAAATTTATATGTGGAAAAGCCAAAGGAAAAAACCACAGTGAGAATAACTACTAGAAACTACTATTCTAATACAGCTTCATAGTCAATGCCTCACTGGTTACAAGCCTCACTAACAAAACCTCACTGGATAGATTTAAAGACACCAATCCTAAGGAGACACCAATCCCCTAGCTTAAGATCACCAAATCTAAGGAAGCACTAACTCCCTAACTAAGCATAAACTCAACTTAACCTCACTAGTTACAATGTTTAAGGGCACTAACCCTAAAGAGACACCAATCCCTTAACTAAGCACCAACTCAGCTTGTCTAATGGCACCAACCAATCAGATCTATGGAGCTACAACTCCATTATATAAAATAGATTCATAAATGAATCCAACTTTGTTCTCTCTTTTACAAGTCTAATCTATAACTGCTCATTCTCTGCACATTATCTCTATGTGCCTTCCTTCCTCTCTACCCCTCTCTCTGTGTTTATATATGTATTTATTTGACACACTTCATCTCTCTCTCTCTATAGCCTCTTTGTCTATACATATTTTAATTTGACACAATTATAATAGCTCTAACAACATCTACCTATGTCATAGATGTCATATATATAAGCAATAGATCTAGGGTTCCATATCTTTAGTGTGTTCACACTCAAACTTTAACACATCATACCAATTTTGGAATTTAGTTCATTATGATTTGAATTGTAAGTTTCCCATGTCTTGATTCCATGCATCACACCATAATTGTAGGTCTCTTTACTATATATAACATTTGTTAGACTTAAGTTTTGATGCATAGGCTCTTTAATGTAGATTTGATTAGTTGGATCGATCAATCTTGTTGTTTATGTTGAGATATATAACTTATATGCAAGTTCTTGCATGTTTATCCACTTGACTATTGGTATTTAAACACTTTAAATATTGGACTTTGATCTCTTTCTTTGCACCATCTCCAAGCTCTCTCACTCCATCAAATATTTGTACACTACTAAACTTTAATGTTCCACTCTTTAAAATACATCCATTGATCTCCATATCCTATCTCCTATGTGCCATTGGATCTATAAATATGCACATTATTTATCTCTATCAAGAATTTAAACATTGAGCTCTTTATCCCATCTTGTTTCTTCCTATATCTTTGGATCACTTTTGATCCATCGATCTTCTTTAACATGCTTGGTTTTTAACTCACCACTATGTTGATAAACATCGATCACTTTGTTCTATTTGAATTCACTCACTCTGTTAGATATTTTACATCCAAACTTCCATATGTTGTTGGATCTTTGAACATACATGAACTATACCTTGACTTGGTCATTAGATTTTGACACTTTGACCTCATCTTACTGCTTCCTATATCTTTGGATTGATTTTGATTCATCAATATTCTCAGACATTTTCAATCTTTAACTTACCACTATGTTGATAAACCTTGAGCACTTTATAGCATTTTAGTCCATTCACTCCATTGGATCTTCTTTGCATGATCACCCATGCACCGTCAATTTTTTAAAAAATCTTGATATTTATCTTTGATAGGCTCCCTCTCATTAGTCCTTTATTTGATAGACTCATGTGCTTATGACACTTGGAATTAGAATGTTCACTTAGAGGGACCTTTGACACTTTAACTTCATCATGCTTTGTTGGATCTCCAATGTCTAATTAAGTGCTAACCATTGATCTTCCAGCTAGCTCAATCATCGACTCTGACAGGCTACACTCATTGGGTCTCTATATGACAAACTCCATGAATGTGACACTTGTCACTTGTGCACTCACTCAGAACTCCTTTTGATAATTTGAGTTTGCTTCACTTCATTAGATTATCTACATATGATGAATCATGGGTCATTGATCAAGTTGGGACATATATTAAGTCTTAAACTTAGGAAAATATAAAGTCCTTTGATCACTACTTGAGCCAATAAATGCTAGGTTGAGGGGTAAATTTCACAATGATGACAAAGGCTTAAGTTATAACTTAAGCTATTGGGTCCAAGTTATATCTAGCCAACATCAAAATAGAAAGTGCTTGTTGATGCCATGACTTAAACCCTTAGGGTTTTACTAAGCTATCCAGTTTGAGAGCAAAGATAACTTAATTCTAGGCTCATTCCTTCTCATTTGAACCTATGAACCATATATTCAAGATGATCATGAAAAACCCATAATGGATCTTCTATCTATTTGATTTTAAACATCCATAAATAGTCTCCATAAAAGTAGGACAAATTTGCATAATGCAACTATGAAAAATGCTCTTCTTTCCATCAATCTTGCCTGATCCTTTTGAAATCAATGACATCCATAGTGTCCCTTTTGACATCAATGACAATCATATTTCCAACATATGAATGTATTTTGCATTAAAATAAGTAATCACAATCCATGGTCACATTTAATGGAATACAAACTATCATGGCATTTCTATGCTACAACAACCACCTCCAAAGCTTATAAAACTAAATATTGTTTTATAATTATTTCATATTAAAAAATAATATTTGTATGCTCAATTCAAATGATTGGTACATATGCACAATGCCAAATAATTTTCTCAAGATTTTTTGGGTCTAAATGTTGTTTTAATGATTTTCTATAGTTTAAGATGATCATTTCATACATAAATAGATCTTTGTACTTTGTTGTGATCCATACAATGGTATACAAATTTTGAATTCCTAGATAATTCTTTTTTTTTAACTCTTCTCACACATGGATAGAAAGCTTTCATAATAACTGAAAAAAAGGATACGAGATCCTATTCTATAAACTATAATCTCAATGAAAAAACTATGGAATCCTACATAATGTATATCAAGTATTGAAAACTTGAGTTGGATAAAGTGTTATATGGACAAGAAAATCTTCTCGTGCATTCCCTCAAATAAGTAAATAAACATGTAGAGTAGTTAGAGTAAGTGATTTGGCCTGATAGTGCATGTTATTTTCTCATATAATTGAGAGTGGTGAACTTGTTGTTAGTTAGTTACATCAGAACATGTGAAGGTGTGCTTCATACTGGTTATGAAAATTATGCAATATGTTTAGTGATTCACATTTTACATGTTTAAATCATCATAGAAGGAAGAATTAGAGATTGTTACAATAGTGGAACAATGTCCTACTCAGCAAAAGGACTTTTCTATTTCTTAATAACTGCTAAAAGTCACTTTTTGTCTTTATATTTATTTTTTATGCTTTTTGTAATAACTTAAAAAGGTTATGTTTTAATTATTTTAAATATAATGAAAAATTAAGAATGAAATAAAAATAAGTTACCATAAAGGTGGTTATGGGTGGTTATAAGGTGGTTAAACCTATTGTAATTTATAAATAAAAGTTATGAGCTAATTTTAAGGGCCTTTTGACACTATGATAACTTTTGGCAAGATGGAAGGAACAAGTCTATATGTACAACCCCGTGAAGGATCAATACATAAATATTTTATAGGACTTTATGCCATGATTTTTTCTAGATGAATGATGTGCATGAGTATGCCAATATATTTTGATTATTTCTCTTTCAATTTGAGAAAATACTATTATAAGATCATCAATGAATGTAAATATTTTAAGTGTAGAAGTTTATTTGAATCTGCATTAGGAATTTTAACCATTGTGAAACCTTGATGAGATTGAAAATAGAATTTATGTCTATTTTTATTGGGAAATATGAGGTTGTTGTATATATTTATTTATAATAATATCCAATCTTGTTGGTGTATGTGTCATGTTTATATGTTCAAAATGTGTATTTCCCATTTCATTTTCATGATAAAGGTTTCCTATGTTAAAATCTCAAATCATGGATTAGTCTAGTGAGTTTTTGTGTTTAGCTTCCTAGTTATCCTTTTTCTTCCCTAGGACTAGTATAACAACTTTCTATGTTTAACTATATATAATTATCCAATTCTCCCTCCTAGTTATCCTTTCCAATATTCCCCTTCATTTCTCATTTATGTCACCATTATTTACTTTTTGGTTAAAATTACAACCCCCCCAAAAAATATTTTTGTTGTAAATAGTTGTAAATAACTTTATTTCCTACATCCATTTTTATTTCAATAAATGTATCTCTACCTATTAATAGGAGATGGACTTTGATCCCACACTGTTGATTTAAATTCCACATTTTTGCTCTTGACAAAATTTTTAGTCAAAAATTTGGAAAGACAATGAATGGTATCAAGTTGGATTATACCATTGGGAGACAAAAAATTGAATTACATTAGCCAATGAATTTTTTTGAGGCTTGATTTTTTTTAATAATATAAAAATAAAAACATGAATCTAATCTAACTAAATGTGTGATAACATTCACATCGGGTTCACTAGAATGTATGGACATGCTAGTATTAATTTGTAATTATCCTATCTCAATATACTCAGACTCAAAGAATGATGATCAAATAAAGCCCATGATACTTAGTTTGTATGGGTAATGACCTATGAAATCCATTTATCTAGTAGAGGGTTGCCTGTGTCATAAATTACAATAGGAAAGGATCTGAAACCTAAGTCTAATACAAAAGGAAATAACTCTCACTAGACCTCTATGAAAGTAAATGATTGTAAAGAAGTAAATAAGTAAACTAAACTAAGATAAGGGGAAAAAGGTTTAGAATGCTATTAATTGGTAAGATGCTATGGTCAACCAAATAGGGATATAGGCAAAATAAAATTGATTATATAAAGTCTAAGCAATATTATATCCACACCATTATTAGGTGTAGAGAGAACCTAGACAATGATACACACACATGCATTCAATAAGAAACAAGCAACATATATCTACTAATTAAATAAAGTAAATAGTATAGGTAATTATTACTTACCTTAGAGTGGACCTGTCAATCATCAATCTCCCCCTGGCTCAAGTTAAGCTTTTTAATATATGTTTTGGGTTGAATACTTCAAATATTTGGATAGATACTCAAGATATCCTTAGCTAGGACTCATATTTACTCCTACTATTGAGCTCCAATGGATACCACAAGACAAACTTATTCCACACAAGGTTTTAGACCACTAACTCCTCTAAATATGACATAAGGAATAAGTGTGTGCAAAAGAAGAGTGAATAGAGTGTATATCAATCCAATACCCAAAACCAACCCTAAATTCTAAGTTGATAGTATTAGCCAAGCTGATATAGTTGAAAGATGTCAACTTAAATAAAATGGTATCATGATATAAACTAGTCCAATATAGTACATATGTTACAAGACAAGCTCATAATTGCATTAGGCTAGATAATATAGTAAAATAAGGGAAAATACACTAAATAGATGGTATTGTCCTAGCTAATGCCATAGGATATAAGGGAAACTGGAATAACTAAATGAGGATATGATAAAAGGAGGTAAATGGAAAGACAATTTGAAGAAGTTAGATTGATATTAGGAATGATATGATCATGACATAGATAGAAACATATCTTAAAAAGTACCACAAACCTACTCACCCCTTTATCAGTGAACTATTTCATGCATGCACTCAAGAAGACAAATGCTCAACAATTCGTTGGAAGAGAAATCATTATTAAATGACAAAATTAAAATGTTTATGTGTGTACGTATTCCCCATTTGAAGCTCATCACATGTCACAATAGTGTAACATGGTATGGTGATTTGAGAAAGAATATATCAACATAATAACTAAAAATAAATTCAGAATAAAACATTGATAAATTAATAATTGAGAGTACCATATACATACTTTGACATACCTTTTCATAAAATTAATACATTAAAATATCATAGTCTCTATCATGGATGGTTAAATAAATTAATTTTAAAAAACCTATAGATACAAGGATAAAAATAGAAACAATGTGTGCATACACAAGATGGTTAAATCAAAAATGAAAATTCTCAAAACTGATTAAATCACTTGGAAGATTGGCAAGATGGGATCACAAAAGGTAGGTTGGAACTAAAAGATGAAGGAAACTCATGAAAATAATGGAAATTTTGTAAGATGATTATCCAAGGATATATATGATGGAAAAACATGGAAATTTATCCAAATTAAGATAAATAGTAGTCCAAATCAAATAAAAGACACATAAGATTGTAAATATGAATAAAAATGGAAGACTAGAATGTCAATAAAAACATAAAAGAGTGTAAGATAAGTGGATTTTGTATACACACTATTTTCAAAATTTATCAATTAATGATTTTTTCTCTCTTGTATAAACCCATAGAGTCTCGATCTCTCTAACTACATGCCTTAAAGGGTGCATTGAGATAGGGGTGGGAAAACCATTGGTGCTTTGCAATATTGTTTCCCCCTATACCACCACTTGAAAACAACACAAATCTCTCATATACACTTATCTAAGCTTTGACACCTCCCTTACACACTCCTCTAAGAAATTCACCACCCTAAATAACCCCTACATAAGCTCAAAACTCTTTTTGACATTTACTAAACAAAGTTGGCCTAGGTTGACCTTGTACTAAAAATATATTAGCATGTTATGGGACTAAGTCAGCTTTGGACAACCTAGTCCAAGATGTAACTTAATTTTATTAATTAATGATAAAGGGTTGATTGGGTCGACTCTATTGGCTAAAATTTTATAAGGTTTTAGGGTTATATCTAGTTATATATAAAAATCCTTTATGCCATTTATTAGAGAGAGACAAAAGAAGAACATCATTATTATGCATTTACTTATCCACCATTCTATTTTAAGAGCCATTTTCTTGGGTTTTTACCATTAAAGAGAAGAATATTGTTTTGTGAAAACTTGGGATTCATTAAGAGGTCCTTGGATAAATTATAGTCCATTTTCCATCCTTAGTTTCTTCAACATACAAAACAACCTCTTGAAAAGCACCATTGGCTAAGGGAGAGGTTGAGGCTTAGTGGGTTCATCTTCAAGGTAAGTATTATTAAACTCTTTCTCCTCATTGTTAAATTAGATAGATTTGAATTTTTTATATGTTTATCTCTCCATGTATTACGAATTCCTTTAAATTGTCTTGATTAGATATCTCCTACGCATTTTTACATTTATGTTTATTACTCCTATTTTGTGCCACAAGATTTGGTGAGCACTAGGTTGGATTTTACTTTAATTTTTCATTTAATTGTGAATAAGAAAACATAGGACCTAGCTAGGGTTATTTCATGGTGTTTCTTAACTAAAGGATTTGGAACCCTCTTTAGTGATATTATTATGTTAAGGGACCCCTTTGTTATGTCTAATGGCTAGCTTGGTCATGACCCTGATTTTCCAAATATACCAATAAGCAAAAGGGTAAGTGTATTTATCTTCTCCGAAATAGGATTGATTTTTAGATCAAATTCAATTCCCCTTGTATACATTATGGTAAACCTAATGTGAGTCTAACCCTTACAACTTTTATTTCACACATTCATTTATTATCATTTTTTATATTTTTATTTCTATAGTACTCTATCGAACCTGTCGATAGAGTCTAACATTGTATTCATATATTTAAAACATAGTCACTCCAATCAAATCTATATTTATCTATGCAATTATTTTCCAATAATAGGTACCTGAATCGATAAATTTTATTTAGTTCTCTTTTTAACCATAGGTTTGTAGACTTAGTCTACCCAATCAACTCTATTCATATATTATTTTAAACATAGAGGTTTTGTTGATTGCGTCAACCTAGTTGACTCTATTATTATATTATAAAAAATAGCATTTGATCAACACAACATAAAATTATCAAATTCAACATCTTCAAAAATTATTAGGTTCATTCTTACATTCTTAGTCATTTATGTTATTCATTTACAGTTTTATATTTCATAATTTATAATCTATAAAACTATAACCCTACAACAAACTGGGTCAACTAGGTCAACACAGTTCTTAAATTATTTTCTCTCTAGAAGACTTAGTCAACATATTTGATTGTGTTCTTATATATCTTGCTTTCATATATATTAGTGAACCTATTGACTCTATTCTTTAAATTTTGCATTTAGTGTTGCCTAAACTGACTATGTACTCTTCACAAATAAAGTATTTAACCTATCTTACTGTTAATTAATTAACTTTTCATTTTTGTTGATTGTTTGATTAGAGTAGCAAACATAGACTAAATAGGAGGTTTTTAATTTGCCAATTTAGTCATACTAATTTTCTTTTTCACACACTTCTAAATCACATAACACCAAAAAACATTAAATAATTTCTTTCCAAGGTCCACCTACTTGGATTTCATCAACAAAGGGTAAGTCGACTTGGTTTTCTAAAAAAAGTATAAATACATGGTTGATGGTATATATTTTTAAAGTGCCTGACACCCTTATCATTATGTGATTTTGAAGTGGAGGGTAGGCCCCAATACCAAGCCAGTACCATCACCAATATAGATCCCTTTCAGTCTAAACTACATGAAACTATTCATAGATTTATTTTCTAGTTCCTTATTATAGCCAAATCCCTATGACATTAATTAAAAAATGTGTTATAACTTAAAAACATTCAAGAATGACCACTTAGATTAGTATTTACATTATAGTTTTGTTGTTTGCTCTTTATAAATTATATTTTGTATTATAAAACTTGTACTAGATAGTATTACTACAAGGTTTGTGTTGTGTGATACAATTATATCAAACACATTTGATCTAATTGCTTATGTGATCAATTGAATTTGGTTATTTCTAATATTGAAAAAAAACCCTATCTTCAAAACACAGTCACCCCTATCGAATCGGTCTCTTACAAGTTATTTGTTCTATTTATCTTCAGTGTACAGTCAACCTATCTGATTGTGTATCTCTTTATCATGTTTAGTTTATCCATCTACATTACAAAGATGACCTATATTACTATTTCATTTATATACTATTTAGTTTCTCCATTTATAGTACACAGTCGACCTATATGATTGTGCCCTTTATAACCTATTTTGTTTACTATTTTATAGGACATTGTCAACTAATTTGAATTTGTATCTTACCATTTGATCCTTATTTACATTAAGTTTTTAATATTCCTCCATCATCATGAATTTATTATTTTATGACAATACATAATTAAATTAAAAAAACATGATGACTTTTACCAATTCCTTTAGGTCTTCTAAGACACATCTTGTGGCAACCACCATGGATTAAAGAAATGTCCATGTTTCCATTCATAATACCAACTATGGGACTCCTCCTCATTCATCCTTGGCACTTAATCCTTTGTTCTCACTATAATATGATCATGATTTAGAGTACACAACTAAAATGATCTTTTTCAACAATGAAAACCCTCAACATAGAGGAAAATATCCTAAAACCATTTATAATTTCATGATGGGTCCTCTTATAGGAGAACCCCATTCACCCTCCCCTGCCTTTTCCCATGGATTTGGGTGAACCACTTTCTTTTCATCTCAACCTTTTCCTTTTATTATGTCTCCTTCACATACCATGACATCATCTTTTATATCTTCTTTAACCCCCATGCCAAGTATTTATACCAACATGGTAGGTTCAACCTCTAGTAGGCCTCTTTAAAAGACCCATACACTTAATTATACTACTAGTGGATCATTTTATAACAATGATTCTCATGCCACTAGTGATTATTTTGATACCAATGTTACTAATACCACTAGTGAAGTGCATGCTACTACTTATCCCACACTCATAATGTAACTCAAGCTATGAATACTAACACTAATGCATCACATGATGCATCCTCTAGTCAAAATGTTGCTCAAACTAACCAAATTATATTAAAAACACTTAATCAAATGCATAAATTTCAAACCAATAATGTAAATGAGATGATGTATATGCAAAATCATCTCATTCATCTCCAAAACCAACCTCACTAGGTTTCATGGGAGCACAAAATCTTAATGCCCACCTCACCTTAGGGATTCCCATGGTAACCTTATCCTAAAATTGGAACTCATAAATAAAACCATCAAACATATAAAAAATGAACCTTTAGTACCTCAAAATTTCTAACATTGACATAGGAGGTATCACACCCACCATCACCTACAATGGATCCACCAATCCCACTTTGTATTTAAAAACATTTGGTAACCTTTATAAAGATTAGGTTAAGCTTAAAACCTTTGCTGCTACTAAACTATTAACTAAAACACTCTCAATAAATGCCTTATATTGGTATAATCATTTAAAAACCCACTTTATCATTAGCCTCAAAGACTTAGTCAACTCACTAGTCCAATAATTCAAAACTAGTGATCCCCAAGAATAACCTAGCCCATAAATTGAAAATAACTTGAAACTAAAATGGCACAAGCCTTCATCAAATGATGAAAAAAATTGTCTAACAAATATGAACATAATATGGTGGAAGATAGCATCTTCCACCTATTCACTAATTCTCTATACTCCTAATTACAATATCAGGTTAGGACTCTCTCTCCAAAAACTTTGGAAGAAGGTCTTGACCAAGCCAAATGACAAGACTTCCTCATACCTCAATTTGAATCACCTCAATCTGTAATGGGCACTTGTATGCTCATCAAAAATAAAAATTGTCATGCAACGAATGATGGTGTTATTGAGTCTTAAAACACTATTCATACCATCCAAGTAATTTCTCCAAGGAACACCATGGAGCATGTTTCCCCTACTAACAACACTCCTACTCCCACATTTTCTCAACCCAAATACACTAATGTGCATAAACCACTATCCTTAGCAGAACTTAAAAAATATCTTCCAAGATATTTACCATGAGATCTTGACCCCACTCATCCTATGAAATCATGGTATGACCTAAATAAATTTTGTTAGTTTTATGTAATATGGGGCCATTCTCATGAGACTTTTAGACAATTATGCAATATTTCTATGGATTTTCTTCTTGGTCCTAACTTTGATCATGAAACCCTTATTCAAAAGCATCAACAAACTTAGGACACGGCCTTTAAATATCATGAAACCTAAAATAAAAACCAAGCTAATGCTCATCTTGTTATCTACAAAGATCTTAGGGAATGTATATAAAGGAAAGTGAAGCTGAATAATAAATCAATCTGTTGACGCTGTGGATTGCACCCTTGACAGAAGGCTGAGCTTCTATCTTCCATGTGGCACAATGGAGACTCCTCTCTTGCCTGTGGGTCTGGCAAAATTGAGGGGAGAATCTCTATATAAGGGCTAGCTCCCTTTGATGCATCTCTACATTATTTCACTAAATATTGTTTATATATATATATATATTTATTAACAGTATTTAGTGAAATAACCTAGAGATGCATCAAAGGGAGCTAACCCTTATAGTATATATATTAATAGTATTTAGTGAAATAACCCAGAGATGCATCAAAGGGAGCTAGCCCTTATAGTATATATATTAATAATATTTAGTGAAATAACCTAGAGATGCATCAAAGGGAGCTAGCCCTTATATATATATATATATATATATATATAGAAAGGGGGGTTGAAAAGAGAGAATGATGCTAAAAATAGAAACTAACCTAAGACGGTGATGCACCAAACAAGTTTGATCTACTCATTCACTCACACTTCAAACTATAAGAGTGCATACATACACTTTATCTAATAAAAAGACCAGATTGTAGGGAGCTTAACAGGGAGGCTTAATGAAGACACACATAGAAAATGAATTTACCACAAGCATTTTAGGGAAACACGCTATCTGGTAACCTTCTTCTGTCTCTACACTCCAGGTACAACTCTCCTTATTACCTATAGGAATGGCACTTTGTCTATACCAAGTATGTTAGTATCAAGCCTATGAGAGCATTCTGGAAAAATGATTGAACACAACTTAATACTCAGGCACACTCAGAGATATATCCAACTAAATAGAGGTAAAATGCTTTCTATTGATTCAAGGTGAGAATTTGGTAGAGCTACACCATACATAAAAATGAGAGATCCCTTACAAAAATGAAAGATTATAATATATATCCTTTTGGAAAAGACGTTGGCACCATTTTTTGCAAGTGGTCCATATTGCATTGAGAATATTGGGAAGAGCAAGCTGCTGAAAGAACATGCTGTGTTAGTCGGCAATTTTGACCTTTGACATTTAAATTATATTAAACATCATGTGTGAAAACATAGGCCATGCCATTTGTTTACTAACAAGACCCCTTCTTTAAGACATTCACGTGGTTGTTTGTTTAATGCAAAATGAGGAAAAAATAGGCCACACCGTTTACTATTTGTGCTCCTTGATGACCATTTCATAGGGACTATTCTATCCACTGCAATAACTCTCTTGTGCTGACACCTTATTTTGCCACCTAGACTATTTTGTCTGCTTCTGTGCTTAGCTTTTTTTCCCTTCCCAACTTTTGTCTTTTCCTGGTTCTCTTGGCCCTCAAGGCTATCTTCTATCGATCCTTGGCTCTTCAAGATCCTTTCTCGGTGGTTTCTTCCTTTTAGCCTTAAGCCTTTTGAATTCATTTAGATTCACGCTCAATCATTTAAAGATCAATGGTTACTTGACTGCCTCAAAGTTGACGGTCGCATGCCCATCATGATTTGAAAGCCAATGACTATTCCCTTGTCTTGAATTTGACATCTACGGGCCCGTCACCCCTTTAATAATCCCTTTAGCTTTCTTTCCTTCAGCCTTTTCTTTGTTTGGGTTTCTTCTTTGAACCCTCCCAAAGGGAAGGTGTCCCTTTGGGATTGGAAAAAGGTCCCTTTTGGCAATTGAGAGTCCCCCGCAAGGGCACTTGACCTTCGAGCTGCCTTAGCCTCTCAATTCCTTTAGACAAAATGTCCAAAGGAATTCGTTCAAACATTTTGTCTAAAGGAAATGTTCCCTTCAAAAGTCCGGTCCTTTCTTTCAAAAAAAATTTCTCGACAAATGCCTTCAGACAAAATGTTTGAAGGAATTCCTTCAGACATTTTGCCTAAAGGAATTGATCTTTTGAATTTCTGTGTCTTTTCCTTCATAAAAAATATTTGAAGGACTTTTGAGCTTTACCTTGGATTCTTTTAGATTTATTCCTCAGATAAAAGTCTAAAGGAAATCCATCCTTTTGCCTTAGTCTTTTCTGAAGGAAAACTCTGCCTCATTTACTTTTCCTATTTTCTGCCCTTTGTAAGGGCACCTTTGGGTTTAGAACTACCATCCGCAAGGGTACCTATCCTTTGAGCTTTGAAAAACCCTTTTAAACCATCTGATTGAACCTAGATCACTTGAACCAATAGATTGAACTTGGATGATTGAACCAATAGATTGATCCTGAAGGATTGAACCAATAGATTGATCCTGAAGGATTGAACCAACTAATTGAACCAACAATGGTTCAACATTTTTAAGTTCAAAGTTCAAATCTCTTGGAAAGATCATGTCATTAAACCTCGACGTTGAACCACTTTTTCCAACCTTAAGGAAAAGTGTCTTGAACATTTTTGGTCTCTTTCCTTGTGAATTTCTTCAAACAAACTATCTGAAGAAGCTTTGTAAAAGCCTTGCATTCTTTGAATTGGTTTATCTTTTGCCGAAAGACTTGTGCAAACCAAATTTAAACTTGCTTAGAATTAGCAAGGGGAAGAAGGAGACTGATTTTGGCCTGTAAGACCAAAATGGTCAACACAATCCTAGCTCAAAGAACATAAATCACACTTACTCTTATGCTTGTTGGTACATTTAGACAATCAGGGTCATGACCAAGATGGATCCACTAGACATAACCAAGGGTTCCCTTACCACAATGAAATCACTAGAGAGGTTTCAAAATCCTCTAGTCAAGAAACAACATGTGATAACCCTACCTAGGTCATATGTTTTCTTATTCACAAAGTAAATATAAACTAAAGTAAAATCTAACCTAGTGCTCACCAAAGCTTGTGGCACAAAATGGGGGTAATGAACATAAAATTAAACATCTATAGGATATCTCTACTCAATTTAATGTAAATTAAATCATAATGCATGGAGAGAGAAACATATAACAAATGAAAATATATCTACTTTAAAAAGGAGGAGAAGGAGTTTATGAATAGTTATCTTGAAGATGAACCGTCGAACCTTAATCTCTCCCTTGGTCAATGGTGATTTGCAAGAGGTTTTTATATATGTTGAAGAAACTAAGGATGGATAATGGACTATAGTTTAGCCAAGGACCTCCTATTGAATCCCAAGTTTAAAAAAAATAATATTCTTCTCTTTAATGTTAAAACCCTAATCAAATGACTCCTCAAGTATAATGGTGGATAAGAAGATGTGTAATAATGACGTTTTTCTTTTATCTCTCTCTAAGAAATGGTAGAAAGGATGTGTATATATAGATAGATGTAACCCTAAACCCTTCAAAAAGTTTGGCTGATATAATCAACCTAATTGACCTTGTATCATTAATTAATAAAAGTAAGTTCAGTCCCAGATTGGGTCAACCAAGGCTGACCTAGTCCCATAATGTGTTAATATATTTTAAGTACAGGGTCAACCCAAGATGACATTATTCCTTTAAATTTCAAAAATCATTTTTTATTAGGTAGGGGTTGTTAAGGGTAGTGAGTTAATTTTAGGAGTGTGTAAGGGAAGTGTCAAAGCTTAGGTAAGTGTATAGGAGAGGCTTGTGTTGATTGTAGTGGTGGTATAAGGGACAACAATATTATGAAGCACCAATGGTCTACCCAACCCTTTCTTGATGCATCATTTAAGATGTTCACTCAAATATATTTAAATTCAATATGCTACTATAAAAGAGAAAGCATTGGTAATTAATAAAGTTTGAAAATATTATGTGTATACAAAGTTTATAAAAAAATAACATGAGGAATAAATAACAAGCTCTTAATATTGATAACTTGAACTTAGTGATTGATATAGAATGTGATGTAAGAAAGCATGACCACTTAAAAACATGAAAAGGATGATAGTGATATGTTGTGTAAATAAAAGGTGATGGGTGTTTGTGAGGAAGGCATGGTTTGATTCCCCAAGTGTTACAATGTAACTCACAAATTGAAAGTCAAGAGGCATAAGTAGGAAGATGTGATTATCTAAAATTGATATTTCATCAAGGGGATATTGGGGAAAACATGATGTAAATAAAGAATTAAAAACATCACAGAGTGATGTGGAAACCCACCTCAATAATGATACACTCTAGAAAAGTGGATAAAGCTAAAAACTATCAACATCAATGACTTAGGATACTCTAACTAGTAAACATAAATATTTGGATAATAGGTTAAGTACATAGATCATCTCATGAAGGATATATGAATGAAATTAAAATTATCCTACCTCAACATGTTCCCCACTCCTCAATACCCCTTCTAGATTTATCAACCTGCTACGAAGATTGGGTACTTGTGTGAAAAGATAGATGGTACTAGAATGTAGGTAGATATATGGATGTAATGATATAAGACCTCCTACCCTAGTCTACTAGCCTATCAGACCCTAATAGACCTTGAATCTATCATGAATCCAACTATGGAGTTTGAGATTCAATTAAGATAGGATATGTGCTAAATAAATATCATGTCTTTTAGTGTGATATGAGTTTTGTGATATTAATTACCTTTTAGTCTTATTTTTATAGTAATTATTTTTGAGATTTTTATTTTTCCTTATCCTTATGGATTCATGAAAATAAAACATGATTGAAATAGGTAGATAAAAAAATAGATCTTATTATTTACCACTATAAGGGATAACCTAACTACCATGGTGCCTAAATGCTCTTAGAATTTCCCACATGTGCCTCAAGTGAAAGGAAAGAGAGGATAAATTGGGATCATGGAATATCCAACCATGTGATAATAATTATAAAATGAGGAATATGTACATAGCTGATCACAAGGAGGGAAAATAATGTTTTAGAAGGGACATGGTTATGCTATGATATCCATGTCACTAGGGAATCCATATTAACCTACAAGGGATTTATCACAAGCATTGGTGAAATTAGTAGTCATCCTAAAATAGGGGAAAAGTAAATAAGGGGCCAAAGAATCATAAAGAAACTAAGGAAAGAATAATAAAATGGTAAAAATATGATAAAATTGGATAAAAATAAAACATAAAGGTGATTCATAATTTGTAAAAGGGATGAAAATTCCAAGAGTGAAAATATCAAAGAATAAAAAGGAAGCAATGGTGTAAGTAAAATGATATAAGACATGAAGGAAAACCTAAGTTTCAAAAGGAAACAAAGATTGAAAGTAAAAGTAATAAAGAAATAAAAATGAAAAAATGGTTTAATTAAAAATATCCTAAAAGATGGGTAAATTAAATGAAATGTAGAATAAAATAACACAAGACAAAATAACAAACAAAACATATACTAATAACTATAGTAAAGAAGAGTACGTGAAATGTGAGCATATGCGTCTTAGAAAGTTTCTTGAAACTAAATTTGTTTATTTTTCAAAGTTTATTGATGACTACATCATGGTAATGATGAGGGATCAAGAATCCAAGAAAAATATGACGGACATTAGAATATGCCCCACAAGTATGCATAAGATCAAGGATGGGAATCTCAATATGCCCAAAAGGTAGAAATATGAGTAGTGCAAGGTGCCCCAATATGTGTAGTAGGAAAAGGATGGGCATCATGAGATGCCTCAAAATGTGTGAAAATAAGATTATGGTCATCAAAATATATCCCAACATGTGGGATATATATGGATTGGATTTAACCTTAAGATTGGCAGGTCTAGGAGGGATATCAAATTTGTATAAATTGGTGTTAAATAGGGAATATGGAATATAAGGAAATGCCAAAATATTTAGGAGGTGATAAATTTTTTTATGTGTGGTATTAGTCAAAATGTTATATTCTAGATAAATAGGTGTAAAAGGAACTACATTAGACATGTCAATATAGTCTAATAGAACATGACTAAAAGGAATAGGATCATCCAATTTAATATAATTTACTCATATAATAGGAGTGTAATTGATTCTATTGACTAGATCAATATAGTATGATGATATGGGACTAAACTATACTATATTTAACTATCTAATACATTTTAGTGATGATATATGTCTAAAATTTACTACACAAGACATGTTGATAAAATCTTATGGAATAAATTGAACTGTATCGCAACATTCTCGATCATGGCCAATGTAACTGGCTGGAGAAAAATATTTGTATCAACACATTTTAGGTCATGGCCAATGTATTTGGCTAGAGAAAAAATAATTTTATTATCACATTCTATTTCATGACTGATGCAATCGATTGGAGTAAAAATAACTAATTAGACACATTAGACTAGGTCATGGTTGATAAAGTTGATTGTAGGTGGGACTAAATGGTATTATGATAGCCAATAGTGTAAGAAATAATTTATTTTAGTGGTAATTTGGGAGAGGTTGAAGCTAAATTAAGATAGGTATGAATTTTCATATAGTTTGGACAATTAAAATCACCTATAATACACATTGTGGTAGGCATGTAGATTAGGTGTTCTTCATAAACTAATGAATTAACAAAAAATGGTTGAATGTGAGATGAGATTTGGTGAATCCTTAGTCTAAGTAATTATAATGGTGGGGTAGAGGGTGGGTAGACATCATAGAAACCATTTTCATCATTTCTTGATTTATTGGTAAATATGTTAAAATCATAATATGGAACATCAATGAAAAGATTCGCTATCATTGATCATCATTTATGAGAAGATCATGATATAAATTTTCAGCCATGTGATAAGTGAAAAATGTGGGACAACTACGATCATAATGAATAGGAAAATAACTATGAGTGTAAGTATCATCAGGATAATATGGAAGAATATCAGGGTCATAATCATTGGGATTTTCACCCTAGTAATAAAGATCATCAAAGTCATAAATAGGAAGATCATCATGGGGATTTTTGCCAATGATGTAAGTTTTAAAAGTGATGTCATTATGATCCTCATAGGGATATTTTTCAATGGGAGGACCATATTCAATCTCACTAGAAGTATCATCGTAAACGGGAAGAATATCATTAAGATCCTTGGCCATGAGAAAAGGTATAGAAAAATTACACCACAAGGATTTTCCTACAATGGTGATCATGAAAATTTGATGTGAAAAATATAGGTTGTAGGAAACTAAAGGTATTTACTTAACTCATACAAGTGGCTATTGATTCTATTAAAATACACCATATCAGCTTGGTCAATACAATTTGGTAAAAAGGCAATGCTAGTGGAAATTGAAAAACATGAACTGTATCAGCCTAGCTGGTGTAGTTGGAAAGACATAGAATGGTATTGGGCTTGTTCATATTATTGGGAGATATAAAAAATGATAACACACTAGCTGATGTATTTTTTGAAGGATTGAAATATTTTTTGTTAATAATATATAAATAAAAACATGAATTTGATCCAAACAAAGGTGGGAAAAGATTCACATTAGGTTCACCAGAATGTATTCACAAAATAGGATTAACTTAAAACTATCCTATCTTAATAGAATTCAACTCAGATAAGGATGATCAAATATAACACATGATACTTGGTTTGTATAGCTAATGAGCAAGGAAATCTATATATATATAGTAGAGCATTGCATGTGTCACAAATTCTAAGAGGAAAGGGTCCAAAACATAAGCTTATGACACAAAGATATATCTCTCACTGGACCTATATAAAATTAAATGATTTTAAGTAAGTAATAAGTATGAAAGTAAATTAAATAAATCTAAAGGTAAAAGGGTTTATAATGATAGTAATTGGTAAGGTGTCATGGTCAGCCAAATAGGGGTCTATGCAACCTAGAATGGAATATAAAAAGTGTAATAAATCTTATAGACACACCATAATTAGGTGTAAAGAAAACCTATAAGAGGATACACATGCATTCATCCACTAATAAACAAGCAACATTTATCTACTAAGTAAATAAAGGAAATAGTACATGGTTAAAAATACTTGGAGTGGACCCATCAAGCGTCAATCTCCCCTTAGCTCAATTGGATATTTTAAATATATGTTATGGGTTGAAGACTCCAAATGGTTGGAAAAATAATCAAGTTATCCTCAACAATACTAATGACTCCTCTTATTGAGATCCAAATACTACCATAAGACAAACTTCTTGAGGGCAAGATTTTAGACCACTAACTTCTCCAAATGTGACTTAGAGTAGAAGTGCAAGTGAAATTAGAGTGAATAGAGTGTATATTATTGTGTTGGAAGGAAATATGACCCATATATATACTAATCTAATACCTAAAACTAAACTAAATTATAAGTTTATGAAATCAATTAGGCTAATATTATTGAAATAGGTTGGCTAACATAGAATGGTATTAGCCAAACTAAATTGATGTTAGAAGATAAGCTAAGAAATGCATTTGGATAACTAATATAATAAATGAAGGGAAAAGGAATTAAATACATAACATCAAACTGACTAATGCCATATGATTTAGTGGAAACTGACACAACTCAATGATGATAAGAAGGAAGGAGGTAAATTTAAAGATAATCTAAAGAAGCTAGACTATTAGTAGGAATGATATGATGATGACATATATAGAAACATCTATGGAAAATCACCATGAGCCTACCCACCAATTTTTTGGTGCACCCTTTAATTTTTGCACTCAAGTACACCATTTCTCTACAATCCATTGAAAGAGAAAGTGTCAGTAAATGATAACATGAAGAATATTATGTGTATATAGGTCATGGACTCAATATTTCATCATATTATGAAATAGGCTAAGTCAATGCTTGATTATGTTGTAAAATTAAAGGTATATAAATGAATTTTTCAAAAATTTCTTTTATAATTATCATTAGTGTTAAAAAAGTTAGTGTTTCAAATTGGGTATTCAAAGATTCTTACCATGTCCAAGAGGAAATAATATTTATATATTTAAAAATACATAAACCAAAAATAAGGTTTTTTTTAGTTGAAAAAGTTTGTTGTGAATGATATCAATGAAAAAATTAAGGTTATTTCCTCATGACCTTTAAAATTTACCAAACTTCATGATTCATCACAAATTAAATTTAATTACATTGATGGATAAGAATTATTCTATGATTAAAGATTGAGTAATGGATATCATCATATCTATCATTAATTTATTAAAGTGCTAAATTGATAATGGGTAAACCCTTTGTGTGATCATATCATGTTTATTTCTCTTTATTTACTATTGCATATTGTTGTGTATATTTATCAAGTGAATAATGTGGATTTATAATATATTAATTTAAATTTACACCCTATTGTAGTCTCACCTTATCTAGTCACTTCTAGGATTGGATTTGTCATTCTTGTTAGACATACAATTTATATGATCCTATTATAATTTTTTAGTTAATCTAATTTAAATACACCATGTATATAACTTGGTTTCTAAAATTAAAGGAATCACCTTATAGTGTGATACAATTAGCATGACATACCTTAATATAATAAATTGTAAATAGAGTAAGCTAAATAAAAAATAAGTTCAACATCCTTTTTGTATAAATATATGGGGATATTACCATATTTATCATTCATAATCAATGTGCTAAATTTATTATTGATACACGTATTAAACCATCAATATGTTATTGTATATGTTTATACCTTTTCAATGAGCAACACAAAACTATCCAAAATGGAATGTTACAATACAAAGATCATTTTTATTACATCGAGGATGAGAAAAATCCAAATAATAGGAAGCAAGAGATAAATATGATGATTTGATAAAATTAAATAATAATTAATTATCTTACATAAAACCAAGTCATAATCAAAATGTGTTATAAGAGGATAGATAATGTTGAGAAACAACTCAAAAAGGTTAATTTATTTAAAAATCACTAAAGTGATAAATTTTAAGTAACTCACCATTATTATACAAATTAATGGGTCATGAAATCAAGATGCCCTCATCCTACGAAAGAGGATAAGTCAATGTTTGATTATATCAACAAAGTAAATATGATAACTATTTTTTCAAAGTATTATTATTTAATTTTCATTGGTGTTCAGAAAGTTAGTGTTTAAAATAGGGTATATGAAGATGATAAACATGTCCAAGTGTGAATCATGTTTATATATTTCAAAATGCTTAAACAAAAAAAAGGTTGAGTTTTGGTTGGAGAAGTTTGTTTTTAAAAATATAAATTAAAAATTTAAGATTACTAATTTGGGGATTTAAAATACTAATGAGAAGCTTGTTGGCCAAGTTATCCACCATAGATATATTTATCTCCAAACTAGGTATGTTGATAAGCTTACAATGATTTCTAGGTTTTGTCATTCTGGTTTCAGTTTCCATGCACCTAGTAAAACTATGAATTAATGTCTTGTTATGACACTAGGTTATTTTTAGGTTTTAGGTCCCAGGGATCAATGTTTCAAGATGGTTTAGAGTGAAAAAATCCACAACTTAATCATTTTCCCCACCACTAGTTCATGAAGTGCATTTTATTAAAGGTCTAGTGTAATTTTGGAAAGTGACTCCCTTGAGGGATATCAAATGTGAGGAGTCAACACCATATGCAGAGTTCAAAGGAGGACCTCTTATGCCATTTGGCATTTGATGAAGATAATGTTGTGTATTATACTTCCCATACACCCAATCAATATGTAAACTCCACCCATTTCTAATGTATACTCACATTTGAAAACTTATGTTTTCATTGCTTTAACTTCCAAACATAACATAATGTGATGAACGGTAAGAAAGGCAGGCAAAATAGGTTCTCTATAAGCTACAATATCCTTATACATATCAATAAGAACTACATTTAACATATTGTACATAGTTACAATAGGGAATTTTTTCAAATGAATAATTTCCTTGATGAAGAAGGGTTTGTGAATTGAGCATACAGTTTTAATAAGGCAAAGTGCATGAAAATATTCCAAGGCCTCATGATAAGGAGGTATTATTAAAAGGTTTTAAAACTAAATATTATTTTTTATGTCTATATAAGTCTATATATAGGATCCTTAGGCCAAAACCCTACTAAAGCATAAACTATAGGTCCAAACAAGGCAAAAAACCACTCAAGATATCCATCAAGTCATAGGCATAGTGAAGAAGGTAAGTTGGTTGGCTTTAGTTCATGGAGGAGAAGAAGTGTGAGTACCAATTCTCTTATGAGTTTAAATCCATTCCTATTCCCTATAAATTTTTATCAATAAGTTTGAGTTTAGGGGTCTAATCTTTATGAACAATCACTAATAAGTTTAGTGCTCCTAGAACCCTATCAAACCCCATCAACTCATTTTTCTTCTTTTGATAGAATTTTAAAAATCATTGGATGAATTATTATGGTTTAAAATCATTCCCTAGAGTCTAAGATCCCCTAAAATACCAAAATCAACACAAATAACCATGGATCATACCTACATTAGAAGGAAATATCATGTTTTGTTGTCTTTTGACATGATAGGTAAGTTTTTTGAGGCTATGAAGTGTTTTCATACATGAAAGTGATTATAATATAATTATAAAAATTGTGTTAAACTTACCAATCCCCTAAATCTTTTCTCAATCCAAATGCAAGGTCCAAGTTGCAAAGAAACAACATGATTATACATACTAAGCTTGACTGTGTCAAGGATGCAAGTACAACATGAAGAGAAAGTGAAAGTTTTGTGTTGAAAATGAAGATTACAATTTTATCCTAAGTTTTGAATATTTTGGAGAATATTTTAGGAGTGATTATAATCCTTTTGATGAAGAGAAACCACTAAAATAAGGCCATTAGGGCCAAAATTATCAAGCTGCCTAAAAACCCTAGGAATGGGCAAAATCAAGTTTCAAGATCATTAAGGGGGTGAAATTCTTTGGATAAATACTTTTAGACATTATAAGTCATGTATAAGATCTAAAAGAGACATTTATAATCATAAAACAATCATTTTAAGACCTTTTTTCCCAAAATACCTATCTTGAATATGCACTTATATGCCTACAAGCTCAAGAAGGTGTTAGGTTGTGGAGCTAAAAGCTTCACTGTTTGCAAACATGGAGGAGGTTGCTGAGTATCATAGTCACCGACATCAATTAGGTTGACGACGTCGGTTAGGGGTGAATAGAAGGGAAATTGACATCGGCAGGAGTCGGCTAATGTCGGTCGCTTGTGCAGTTCCAAAACTGTTCGTTGCACGAATAGTTAGTTTGTTGAACTAGTTGTTTGCATGTAAAGACTATTTTGAGTCTTGAGCTCTGTGTCTAATTATTGTAAATTAGAAGTCTAAGTTATTGTTTAGTATGGGATCTATTTATAGACCCATTGGCATGTATTGTAAAGTGTGCTAGTGAAGAGAGCAAGGTGTGTTCCTCTTAGTTCCACAAAAAGAGCAATAGAAGAAGGCAAGGGAGATCCTTCCAATTGTAAAAACAGGGTGATCTTCAGGTTGTTGCAAGATCAGGAAGAAGTTCTTCATGGTAATTAAGATCATTTGAGTTTCAGGTTATTGCAAGTTCATGGGAGATCTACTTGAAGTACTTTGAGTACTTGTGTATAGGCAGTGTTATTACTGACTGGTTGGAGGTGAACACCAACTCTGTGTTTGAGTTGTGTGTTGGGACCATTTTTGGAAGGAGAGTGAACTCTTGAAGGAAAGAGATCTGTACATCTGAGAGGTGTGGAAGATTGTGGCATCTTCATTGTATTTCCTTCTGGCATGAGTATTAATACAAGATTGTGTATTGTCTCTCATATTCTGTGTCATTTTTGAATTCTAGTTACTTGTTAATTCTGGTATAATTTTGTGTTTAGTTGCTTATACAAGGTAATCATTTGTGCTCTTATTGAGGAGCAAGATCTTGACAAGTGGTATCAGAACATTTATGTTCTAGGTGCCTTACAGAAGGCCCATTATTCACTTGTGAAGTTAGTTGAGAAGTTTCATCAGGAAAAAAAAATTATGGGAAGTTGACAGGGTATATCCTCTCCAATTTCATGTTATTTATCAATCCATCAAGGGGTAGGGATTAATGAATAATCATTAAGTGAAATACCTCAAAATTGCCAAGAAACCTTCAAAAGAGCTCGATGATTGTAAACATATTTTTGGTGACTCAAATGCCCTTGAATTAACTTGAAAACATATGAATACCATATATAATCCTCATGGTCATTTATTATATCACAAAATTTGTCATATGTGGAGGAAAATTACAAATAAATAACCCTAAAACTACACTTTTAGGCTTGTTTAAAACTACACTTTTAGGCTTGTTTTTTAGAAGTTTAAATGAATGAGAACTTCTTAACTAGTTCAAGAGGATTTTCAAGCTTGGGAAGAGGTCTAATTACCTTCCAATAGCCATTAAAGATGCTCTCATGGTGGCTTGACAATTTTTAAAGTTACTAAACCAAGAAAAAATGAATACTGCCCCTTTCTTACATAGAGCAAATGAAGTTATAAACCTTGTTAAGGTCATCAGGGGTATAATCATCTTCAAAGCATATTTGTAGACATTAGATGACACTCTTGTATCACTCTCAAAATCATAAACAAATCCATTCCAATGACTACAAATAGTTTTGAAAGGACTTGTGTATAGGCAGTTTACTTGTTGCATAGTGATGGGAACTCTCAAGGATGATCATAGCCCTCTATCAACTCTTTCAAGCTTGTATCGAGGTTTTTCAATTTATACCATTAATACACATACAATGATGAGTAAATGGCTTGGTAAACCTAAGTTTTGCCTCTAATAATCCTAGGGAGGAATCCTAGAAGGTTTCTTCCATCAAATGTTTCTCATAGAGACCTTGTAATAGTTGGACATGCCATTAAAGAGCCCTAAAGGACCTAATACACACCTAAAACATCAATTCTAAATATTTCCAAACATGGAAAAGGTGTCAATAAGCCTAAAGATAGCTAGTTGTAAGTGTGGACTTGTAAATTTTCAATCAAGAAAAGAGGGAAATTTCAAGAGAATAAGGATGAGTCATGGAAGGCAATGAGGCATTCCTATGCCACCTTTCATGAGGCCACCATCAAGAAAAGATAACACATGTAGAATAAGAATCATAGGAATATTTTTACCTTCCATTAAGGTTATAATTGATTTTATGATGGATTACAGTCACCATGATCTTCCTACATTCATCTTCTCTCTCCCCTCTTTTTTCTCCTATAAGTACTCTTGTATGTGAGACTAGAAGGATCCTTTAGATGGTCAACATGAATCCCTACTCAAATTGATATTTGTTATTTCCTTTGAAGTGAATAAAAGTTGTTTTATACCTTCTCCATCTTTCGTCTAGTGTTTTTATAGTGAATTATTGATGAATAAAAGTGATACTATTTAACTTCCTTGCATTTGTCCTCTTCATTCTTGCCTCTTTGTGAGTAAGTCATATTCTTTCAGGTCATATGGTGTGTGTCAAGTAGTTTTTTTAATAAAGGTTAAGTGTGGAAACCCTTCACTAGTGTCTTCTTATATACCTATTGATCATCCCTCTTGATTGATGCATTAGCTATAACCTCCATATCAAAATACTTATTTTGGAAGGACTATTTGGAGTTTTGAAATTAGATTCAAGTCTTGTTTTAGTTCATAGTACAAATGATAAACAAGTAGAGGAGACTTAAAATTTGGTGTATCACCTATTTTATTTCATTGCTTTCATATTTCTCTCCCATTTCCTTTTAGTTTGAGTAGGTGCAGTGTTAGTTTTAAGTGTAGCATCATGAGAGCCATCCCTCTATGGAGATTAACTCCACCTTTTAGGCCACCCATATCCTAAGAGTGTTTCCATTATGTTAATTGAGTGAGGATACCTATAACACCTCCTTAAAGGGTGAAAATCATAGTGACAAAAAATCTCTAAAAATTTACCAAATTTCAAGATTCATTAAAAAAGGCCTTTAATTAAATTTATATAGAGTAAGTGTTATATGATTAAAGGTTGAGTAATGAGTATTTTCATATCTATCTATCAATACCAAATTTTGGTACCAGAATCTTTTCCATAATGTTATATTTTTTTGTATGAACCACACTACTCTTTTTTTGGTACTTAAGCCTGCAAAATGCATATAAAACTTATCTAAATATATCATTTATAATCCCTAAACCTAATTTTACACATTCTTATGCTATTTATCAAACCTTGCACTTTAATTTTGCCTTGGGTAGGAATAATGGGCCTATTGATATTATTTTGGGTGGGAATGACATGCTCATTGATCCTATCCTTCATTATTTTGTGGGTACCTATTCCTTTTCCTATGATCCATGTGCCTTAATTATAACTTGTTATTATTTTCTAGTTCATCCTAAGTATGAATTATATTCTATAACACCCTATTTATAGTAAGTCATCCCAAATCATTTAACACACACAGAGAGAGAGAGAGAGAGAGGAGAGAGAGAGAGAGGGAGAGAGAGAGAGAGAGAGAGAGAGAGAGAGAGAGAGAGAGAGAGAGAGAGAGAGAGAGAGAGAGAGAGAGAGAGAGAGAGAGAGAGAGAGAGAGAGAGAGAGAGAGAGAGAGAGAGAAGTAATGGTAATCTACTCCATAATTCAAGTATTAGTGAACCCTTGTCATATATATTTATAAACTTATAATGAATTCATTCAGTATGCATAACACTCTTGTATAAAAATAAAGTTTAAGGTGGACTACATTTAGTTGCATCTTCACCTCTAGGGAAGATGAGGTTTCAAACCATTTATCAAAATTAAATTGAAACAACATATAACTACATTGAGGTATAATTAAACATGTGGCCACAAATCTACAACACTCATAAATGTTTCTAATATCCCCATAGCTACTCATTACATTCAAGTTTCACCTTCTCTTTTTCCATTTGATTCTATTCAATGATATTGCCTTTGTCCTTTTTATTTAGCAGATGGTTGACCATGATTATTGGTTTGTAAATATGGGATAAACTATCTATGTTAGTACCATGTGCCAAGTTTGGGTCTATTTGGCCAATTCGTACATTTAGTTTAGAGATCATCTACTCCATCATAATGATCTTGTGATCCAAAATGATGTGTTTATTCTCTGCTTCCTCCAACTATTTATTTTTAGTCCACATAGGGGAATTGTTTATTTTTTTCTTAGATACCTTGGCTACAAGCCATATTAATGCACACCTTAGTTAAGCCTCTATAAAATGAGTGGGTTTTATGTGAAAATTTGGTCTTTCACCATCCATAAATGGATTTTATTTAGTGAACAATTTTTTTTGAACTTTGGTTTTCTAGATGGGTATCCATGAATAAATATATTTTATTATTTATTATCTTAAAAGTGCCTTCTTTGCATAATTGGTTCCACATAAAAAATTATTCCACCTCTGTATGTCTCTAAACTTTTTCTCATATTGAGATCTCCTAATAACCTTTTCCTTCTTATGTTAGCACATATTTAATAGAGTCATAGGTTGAGTGCATATGCCTTAAATCCCATGGTTAGGTTGGTCCTTGGCCACTGTTATTAGGCTTATCTTTAAAAATATATAATTAAGCAACCTTGAGTCCTTTTCCACATTGCAATTCCATGTCCATTTATTCACATTTCCTTTCCTTTGTGTGCCTTTCCTCATCATTGTTATTTATAGCATCTTTCCTGATTTTATCTCCATCATCATTATCCTTGTCTTCATCATCCTCCTCTATCCCATTTATTTGATTCACTTCCCTCCTTATTCCTTCATTATCATCCCCTTTTCCTCTTCTTCTTCTTCACTTTCATATTCCAATTTTATTTTTGAAACACTTTTTTATTTAGCATTTAGGGATTCATAATCAATTTTTATGCACTTTTACACATCTTTAGGGTCAGATTCAAGTGTAATATCATATTAATCCTCATATTATGAATTATATGCTTCTCCACATTCTTGCTTAAAAATTTATAGTGGATTTCATGTTGGTACCTATTCCTTTGTCATTTATAGAGTAAGTGTGATAGTATCCTTTGTATTTTATTATGTTTGTAGTATAGCTGGCTGAGGGTGGGTATGCAAGTTTATATTGTGGTGATAATGGGGTTTATTGAGGCTATTGTGGTGGATAAAATGGAGTTGATGGAGGTATTATCATAATCTTCTTTGGTGTAAAAAATGTAAACTGGGGATGTGGTAGTTTTTTGGGTGTAATCAATGTAGGATTTTATGGAAGTGTTGGAACCTTATTTAGAGGTAAATTTAATTTGTACACTGGCTTATTTTTACATAGTATCATGTTTTACTAACCATAATATGATGTTGTGTACTTGGAGTCCTCTACTTTGACTTATTCCTCCACATTAGGAACCATGTATTCCTTCATTTTTTTCTCTACTATTTTTCTTAATGAAGTCGTAGATTATTTTGTAGGGTGTGAAAATTTATACCTCTATGCAATATTAGGTGATTCCAACCCTATCCCTTTATCAACCATCAACTCAACCTATATTTTTACCTCAAAAACCACCTATTTTTTCTTTTTCACACCATCAACTTGGTGTTTATTTTTCTTCTTCTTAGGTTTTAATGCATAACAATTTTTTCATAACAAATTTCCTTTTATATCCACTATCTATGGGTTTATCATTGTCAAAATCACTCTCATCAATTAGTTTCAACTTCCCTAGGCATACATACATTAATATTCGGATAAATGTGTTTTGATCAATTCAAGGGGTGTCATCCTTTATCTGGCATAATTTTTAACACTTCTCCAAAAATATTGAGTCATAAACCCATATAGAAACTCTAGCCATAAATACACGTTTCCATCTGCGAGGAATATCTTGGTGAGTGAATGGTGTGATATCACTATGAAATATATATATATCCCCTATACACCTTCAAAAATACCCTTAACATGCACCATTTATCCTTAAAGTCAATAATAATATTGTTAAACCACCTTTCCATATTAAACTTGTATTTATTATTATAAGTCCCAAGGCACAAATGGTTGTTGTACCTCTTGGTGAGTGACTTTTCCCATAATGGGTGAAACCAAGTTGTCTCATTGTATCAATTAGATAATGCAACTTCTTCTAGTACCAAAAAATCAAAACTTTTCCCCATCTAAAAATCTTGCCACTAATATGAGCTCTCTTTGTTCCTTTAATAATTGCGTCACTAATAAATTTATAAACTTTAAACTCTGCACCTATTCTATGCACGATGTACATATATGTATTTCTTATGTTGTCCCATCTTTTAGTTCTTCCAAAATTGGTGATAATAATTTTTTAATCTACCTAAGTAGTTTGATATTTAATATTCTCAAGTGGGAAGGTAAATTTATCATTTTTATACTTCAATAATTTGGCCCTCTTTCCAATTTTTGGTAATCAACCAATGCAAATTTTATGTCTTATTTATAGCATGGTAGTCCTATGGAACTACTTATGCACCTTAAAAAAATCCATTTAGTGTCTATAAAAATAAAATTTATCCTCATAAACATGTGACAAGAGGAACCAAACTAATTTCATGGGTTTTGACGTACACATGAAATATCATCATCCCATCCATAAATACCTTCTCTTTTTCTAATATGAAATCATTATTAATGTTTGTTTCATTTTTACCTCCCTGATGGTTTATTTGTTTATCTTACATTTCACAACATTTGATTCCCATTCCTCTCCATGTAAGTAGGATTCTAGAAACTACATCTCTTCAAATTTTGTTGGTACTTATTAAACCTTCCCCTAAAATTAATCTTTAATCATTTATTTAATGAGTACTATGTTTCCTTTAATAAAATATGAAAAATGTGTGCACTTATGAATACTTGATGTTGTTAAACCTATGGACCTCTTGGTATTTATATTTACTGGCCTTGTGGTTCAGAACTTGTTCTGGCACACCCTTGGGATATTTAGCTTACCAAACCTCCTAGTTTTGTAGTGCTGTTGAAATTATTCCATTGTAACCCTAAATTCTTGACTTGGATTTGAGATTCATTATGCTTTAATTTTGGCTTCCCTACCCTAGAACCATTTTTTATTTCAATATTTCCACTTCTTTCTCCTTTTGTTTGAATTCTTCTTGAAAATACCATGCAATTCACCATAGTTTGAATTTTAGTCTTGGAAACATTAATTTAACCATAAATAGTGTGAATGCATCTACCCTATACATTTTATACTTGATATGTTCTTCTTCAACTTGAAATATCTTGATAGTGACAAGTAATTAAAATGAATTTTGGTATGAAATTTATTATGCTTGTTGACATTTGAATTGCTTAAATATGCATGTAATTCCATCAATATTCAGTTACTATCACATTAATACCTTTAAATTTATTTATTTTGATGTCATCCATGTGTTATTCCCTCTAGATGAAACCTACATCTTTCCATTTTCCTTGTAGTCTTGGGCACAACACATTTTCCTTTTGCTTTGTGTTCCCTTTCTTTACAGATCTCATGTATCTATATACTTGGTCAAATTTTTGTGTGCATCAAATAGTTTTTATTTTTCTTCCCTTACTCATTTCAGTCTTGTCTCAACCTTTTTAACCAACCACACTAAATATGCATCAGGTTTTCCAACACATCAAATTATTTAATGGGGGGCTTATATAATATTGTATAGATTCCTTTCCTTTTTTCTAATATGGGCACACATAGTGTCATTTTAAATTTATTAATATGCATATTAATGGGGAGTGACTTTTGGGGGAAATAATGCATGACATTCAATGGTGTTTTTATTTGGGCATAAAATTATACCTACACACATAATAATTTCACAAAGCCAAACTTCAAAGTATAAAAAACCTTAAAATATATCTCTCATAGCCAATTTTTAGAAATATAAGATTTAAAATTAAAAAGGTGAGACAAAATTTTCCAAAAATCACTAAGATGTCTAGCACAATAATCTCAAAAAATCCTTCACACCAATTATCTAACTAGCCTTACAATGTTTCCCACTTTATTAATACATCTAAATGCACAAAAATAAACATATGTGATTATTTATAGAAAGTACAAAAATTAACATGAAAAAATTAGAAAAAAAACTTAAGAAATTATAGTATACACCTTATTGTTAATTAACTCAATTACAAATTACATATTATAAGGCTTGATCATAATTTTATTCAATTGCCCAAGGAGCATTTCTCCATCAAGTGTGTGCAACTTTCAAGCACCAATTTTTAGAATGTAATGGATCACATAAGACCCTATCCAATGATTTTTGAGCTCTCCTAGATGCTTATCATGTTTTTAATCATACAATAAGACGTGCATCTTTATGTATGCTATTTTATTTAATGTGTTTAAAATATTATTATATAACAATAATGTATATTTGGTTATTTATTATAATATTATATACAAGTGATATTGTCTTGAATAACAATAATAGTTACGTATATATATTGATATTGTTAAAGAGATTATTTGGGAGATATTACGGGTAGTAGAATCTCCTATATAATAGGATGACTTCCTATCTATTTGTATAGTGTTGTATCTCAATGTAATAAGTAAATTAAGAGTATGTAATATAATATTATAATTTGTGCTAAAATATCATCTTTGCATATTTTCCATTATTATGTTTTGCATGAGTTAAATCTTGCCACTAGGTTGTCCAAAAGCTAACAATATTTTATCATCGTAGTAAAGCTTGATTTAAGTGTTACTTGAGAGGTAATAAAATTGATTTTATTTCTATGGATTGAAAGACATTAGTACAAATAATATTTCATCTTGAAACTCACCTATATGGCCCTATGAATAGATTGGAAGTAAGGAAAAATTTAGTATGGAGACTGTGGATACATAAATCAAGGTTTTAGGTTAAATAAGCATTTAAATATCCAAACTAATCACCCTAGAAGTAATAAAACAAGTCAAAAACTAATAAAAATCCTCCTTGGCATCCTTTTATGGCCATGTATAACATATGCAAGGTTTAAAAAATCACATTTTTAAATTTTTGATGCTTTTGCATCTTATTTCATTATTGTAGGGTGCAAATATTCATTTTTTCCTACCTAAACCCTCCTCAAAGGATAACTAGGCTGCCTTAAACCTTTAGTATTTTTAAAACTCACTTGGAGTTCCCTTGTATAGATGGAACAATAAAAAAAATCTGAAAGTGGATGCTTTTGGTTGTAAAATTTGATTTTGAGGGTTTTGGATGCATTGTTCAAAGGCTTATGTGAACTTCACCAAAGTTTAGCATGTTGTTTTGGTTCTACAAGCCATAGATAGCTATACTCTTCATGTGGTCTTACAATCCAATAGGCCAAAGGTTAATGCAATTGAGTGAATTTTTTTTATAAATCACTTGGAGCCTTCCATCACTACCGAATAGCTTCACTAGATATTTTATACGTGTGGACCATTGATATCAGTTAAGGTGGCCACCTTATAAAATGGAACCTACAAAGGGTATGGTTATGTCAGAATTGTGTCTACATAAGATACTAAGATGACCATACAATATTTACATGAGAGAAAAATAAAGGGAAAGAAAATTTCTATTAACCAATTTATTCCACGGGATGAATGTGAGTGTGTTGCTTATATTCCTAGATTGGATGGAGAGACAAGGAATGTATTCAGAGATTTTAACTTCTCTTCCATGGTTATTCTCCTCAAGTTTTTGATATATATGGTAAGTATTATTTCTATCTTTTTATTTGTTTTTTTAATTTTTTCCTAATGTACTTGATATGATAGAGAGATTTTTTCACTGATAACATTTTTATGGAATTATAGTTGTTGTTGGGAATTTTAGCTTTTTGGGCTCTCTATTTGATAGAGTCTGCAACCCTCTAAGGAAGAGAAATCACTAGTTTTTATATCAACATTTACTTGAGTTGTAATATTTATTAGTGTTTTATTATATTATTGGCTTAAAGGGTAGCCACTTGACATGATTCATCTAGGTTTGTAGTTTTGATTCAATCAGGATAGTCAAGTATTGATAAAAAATTGTATGTCTATATTGAAGGTACTATGCCTAAGCATAATAAAATGTGATTATTTTCTCTTGGGATAGGCTCAATGGTAGCAGGGGTGTTTTTTACAGTTGGGGGCATTGATTTCATTCCCGTTAAGACCTATTGTCAACTTCCTTTCTTTAAGAATGGGAAAGGTTTATAGGGATAACTATCACATCTAGGATAGGTGATGAGGATGTGTTATCCATTCCCCTCTATATCCCCTTAAGCCCAAGAAAAATAATAATAATAATTAAATTAAATTAATTATTTTTCATCTCTCATATTATTTATAAGATGAGATTACTCATTCTATGGATAAATTTACTCATTTAAAACAACAGTGTACATAATTGTTACATCTTGATGCAGATATTTTCTTTATTTCTTCACATCAATTTTGTAGTATTTATATGGGTTGAAAAAAAGTTCTTTATTTCTTCAAATAAATTTTCCATTATTTGAATGGGTTGTTTTTTAAGTTGATAATATTTTTGTAATAATCCTTTCCATAAGAAACTATTAGATTACTTACACTTTTTCCCACAAATGTGTTCTAACGAATTCATGTATAAATTTATTCTATGATAATATTTAGGATTTGATCTAAAATTTTACATTAAAAATTTTACTCCTAGCAAGAGCTCTATTAAATCATTGGTTCACAAGGCTTATTTGTATTTCCTAATGAGATAATGCATAATCATTTTCTTATGAGAAAAAATAATTTAAAGGTGGCATTCAAACATAGTGCTTAACTATACTATTTTTATATGCATATGGTTTATCATATATTTAAATATATTTTTATTATATAATATATAATTTTAGAGATAATTTTTAATGCAATAAATAAGCCCCTAATATAGATTTTCATACAATGTTAAATACTAGAATGAATTTTAACTCTAATCTATGATAGAGTTTCCTTCAATTTGCTTAGGATTTCCCAATTTTTTTTTCAAAATTAAACTTATTTCAAGCCCATATGTACAATTTGTCTACCCTCTAAATTGGTACTGTAAGGATAATATACATTAAAAATTTATGAATATGCTTGTCCGATACACACAAGGCTTTCTTCAATGTTTTATATTTTTGTAATGTGTAGATGTTACATTTTACTATTATGTGTTGATTTCATGCGTATAAGAAAGGTATATGTTGGAAGCATATATTTTGAAGATGTATTTATGTTTAAAAATAATTTATTCTATAAATAATAATTGATGTTTATTTTTTTAATAATTGGAAAAAATTACCAGTTGAGAAGGTTGATGCAAGTGTATCTCTCAAAGACATCTTGAAAGAATACATAATAGACTAATATTCTCACTGTGTCTATATAATTGAGACTAAGCTTAAAAAATCACTATTTATGGAGAGTTTATATTTGAAGGCACATGGTCAATATAACTCAACTCAATTGGTTGAAGCATTTGGCATTAACGCTGAACACATGCACAAATGAGGCACATGCTACCCAACATGTTTGTAAAGCACTTCATAAAAACTTATTTTCTTTCTAACTCAAAACTACACCATGGTTCAAATAAAGAGCAATGGAATTGAGCCTTTGATATAAATTTAATTTGTGACTAGTGCTATAATAGATTAAATTGGAGTTATGATTTCAAGAAGAGAATTGTGGTTGTTAAGTTGATTTAAGTCCACCTAGAGCAATAAGGGAAACTGTAATGTTTGAACAAGGTAAAGATATACATCTCACTATAGGCATGACATTGATAAAATTGAAAGAATTACAAGATTTATCATAATTCACTTAAATAAAAGTGACTAAAAAGAAAGAATTAGCTTCATTATCATTTCCTACAAGCATGTAACTATGTCAATTACTACCTAAGGAATTTCAAATTTACCAATTGAATAAATACAATATAATAATGTGCTAGAACTCTTATCTTTCATAGCATTTCAAATGTGGGAGATTATGATTACGTTCCAATTTTTATCATGTAAACAAAATTGGTCAAAAAGTATCAATCAATTTTTTTCAAAGTTGTACTTGCAAGTTCAACATCTTATAAGAGTGTGGTGCACTTAACTATGTCAATTAACTACCTAAGGAATTTGAAATTGATTAATTGAATAAATCCACTATAATAATGTGCTAAAAATATTATCTTTCATAGTGTCCCAAATGTGGGATATTATGATTTCATTCTACTCTTGATCATGCAAAAAATGTTGGTCAATAAGTATCAATCAAATTTTTTCAAAGTTGTACTTGCAAGTTCATCGTCTCATAAGAGTGTGGTGCACGTAAATATGTCAATTAACTACCTAAGGAATTTCAAATTTACCAATTGAATAAATCCACTATAATAATGTGATATAACTCTTATCTTTCATAGTGTTCCAAATGTATGAGGTTATGATTTCATTCCACTCTTGATCATGCAAAAAATGTTGGTCAAGAAGTATCAATCAATTTTTTTAAATAAGTATCAACCAATCATGTAGCTGAAAAAATCAATTGATACTTCTTAACTAAATTTTTTACATGATCAAGAGTGGAATGCAATCATAATATTATGCATCTATAACACTATGAAAGATAAGAGTTGTATCACATTATTATAGTGGATTTATTCAATTGGTAAATTTGAAATACCTTAGTTAGTTAATTGACATAGTTACATGCACCACACTCTTATGAGATAGTGAAATTGCAAGTGAAACTTTGAAAAAAAATGATTGATTCTTCTTGACCAACATTTTTGGTAGTATCAAGAGTGGAATGCAATCGTAATCTCTCACATTTGGAACACTATGAAAGATAAGAGTTGTAGCACATTATTATAGTGTATTTATTCAATTGGTAAATTTTAAATTCCTTAGGTAGTTAATTAACATAGTTATGTGCACCACACTCTTATGAGCCAATGAACTTACAAGTACAACTTTGAAAAAAATTGATTGATACTTCTAGACCACATTTTTTGCATGATCAATTGTGGAATTCAATCATAACCTCCCACATTTGGAACACTATGAAAGATAAGAGTTGTAGAAAATTATTATAGTGGATTTATTCAATTGGTAAATTTGAAATTACTTAGGTAGTTGATTGACATAGTTATGTGCTTGTAGGTAATGATAATGAAGCTGATTATTTCTTTTTAGTCACTTTTCTCTAAGTGAATTATGAGAAACCTTGCACTTCTTTCAATTTTCTCAATGTCATGCCTATAGTGAGATGTATATCTTTACCTCGTTTAAACCTTATAATTTCCTTATTGCTCTGGGTGGACTCAAATAAACTTAACAACCACAATTATCTTCTTGAAATTTTATCTCCAATTCAATCTATTATGGCACTAGTCACAAATGAAAGTTATATCAAAGGCTCAATTCCATTGCTCTTCAGTTGAACCATGGTGTAGTTCTGAGTTAGAAAGAAAATAGGTTTTTATGAAGTGCTTTATAAACATGTTTGGTGGCATGTGCATCATTTGTGCATGTGTTCAACTTTAGTTCCAAATACTTCAACCAATTGAGTTGAGTTCTATTGAACATGTGCCTTCAACTAGAAACTTTCCACCAATAGTGAGTTTTGAAGCTTGGTCTCAAGTATGTAGATACAATGAGAATATCAATATACTATGTATTATTTCAAGATGTCTTTGAGAGCTACATTTGCATCAACCTTCTCAAATGGTAATTTTTTCCAATTGTTAAAAAAATAAACATTAATTCTTATTTGTAAAAGAAATTATTTTTAAACATAAATACATCTTCACAAATGCTTCCAACATATACCTTTCTTATACTCATGAAATCAACACATAATAGTAAAATGTAACATCTACACATTACAAAAATATAAAACATTGAAGAAAGCCTTGTGTGTATCGGACAAGCATATTCATAAATTTTTAATGTATATTATCCTTACAGTACCAATTTAGAGGGTAGATGAATTGTACATATGGGCTTGAAATAAGTTTAATTTTGGAAAACAAAATGGGAAATCCTAAGCAAATTGAAGGAAACTCTTTCATAGATTAGAGTTAAAATTCATTCTAGTATTTGAACATTATATGTATATATATATATATATATATATATATATATATATATATATATATATATATATATATATATATATATATATATATATATATATATATATATATATATATATATATATATATATATATATATATATATATATATATTAGGGGATTATTTATTGCATAAAAATTTATCTCTGAAAGTATATATTAGATAATAAAAATATATTTAAATATATGATAAACCATATTCATAGAAAAACAATATAGTTAGGCAATAAGTAGTAATGAATGTCACATTTAAATTATTTTTTTCTCATAGGAAAATGATTATGCATTGTCTCATTAGGCAATACAAATAAGCCTTGTGAAACCAATGATTTAATAGAGCTCTCGATAAGAGTAAAATTAAGTGATAAAATTTTTAATGGAAAAGCTTAGATCAAATCCTAAATATTATCATAGAGAAAATTTAAATAATTTCATTAGAACACAGTTGTGGGCAAAGGTGGAATTAGTCTAATAGTTCCTTATGGAAAGTATTTGATTACAAAAAACTTATCATCTTAAAAAAAAACCCATCCAAATACTGAAAAATTGAATTGAAGAAGTAAGAACTTTTTTGAAACCCATCTAAGTACTGTAAAATTGATGTGAAGAAATAAAGAAAAAATTTGCATCAAGATGTAACAATTATGTACAATAGTGTTTTAAATGAGTAAATTTCTCCATAGAATGAGTAATCTCATGTTCTAAATAATATGAGAGATGCAAAATAAGTAATTTAATTTTATTATTATTATTTTTTTCTTGGGGATGGGGGTGATATAGAGGGGAATGGATAACACATCCTCATCACCTATCCTAGATGTGATAGTTGCCCCTATAAACATTTCCCATTCTTGAAAAATGGAAGTTAAAAACAGGTCCTGAAGGGAATGGAATTAAGCCCCCCAACTAAGAAACACATCCCTACTACTAATGGGCCTACCCCAAGACAAAATAAGCACATTTTATTATGATTGGACATAGTACTTTTAATATAGACATACAATTTTTTTCTCAATACTTGACTAGCCTGACTGAATCAAAACTACAAACCTAGCTAAATCAAGTCAAGTAGCTACCCTTTAATCCAATAATATAATATAACATTGATAAAGCTTACAACCCTAGTAAATGTTAATATCAAAAATGATGATTTATCCTCCTTAGAGAGATGCAGACTCCACATCAAATAGAGGGCCCAAAAATCTGAAATTCTAAACAATAACTGTAATTCCAAAAAAATGTTATCAATGAAAAAATATCTCCAACATATCAAGTACATTATGAAAAAAAGAAGAAGATAAGAATAATACTTACCATATATATCAAAACTTGAAGAGAAAAACCATGGCAGATAAGTTAAAATCTCTAGATACATTCCTTGTCTCTCCGTACAATCTAGGAATATAAGCAAGACACTCGCGTTCACCACGTGGAATAAATTAGCTAACAAAATTTTTATTTCCCTTTATTTTTCTCTCGTGGAATAATTATATGGCCATCTCAGCATCCTGTGTAGACACAAATCTGACATAACTGTACCCTTTGGAGGTTCCATATTTTAAGGTGGCCACCTTAACTGATATCAATGGTCCACATAAATAAAATATATGGTGAATCTCTTTGGAAGTGATGGAAATATCCAAGTGATTTATGAACAAATTTTATTCAATTACATTGACCTTTGGCCCGCTGGATTGTAGGGCCACATGAAGAGGTTGGCCCTTCATGGTATAACATCCAGGGCTTGTAAAGCCAAGGCATCATACCAAGCTTTGATGTATAGCAATTTTCAAGGCTTGAGAAGGCTTATTCTAACTATTATGCATACCCTTTCATCTACTTGGGTGTCATACCTACTATAAGAAATCTTATAAGCTTATTTTAATTTCTATTTTCCATGCAACTTTGGGGGCCCCACATTCCTATTTTTTAACCCCATAGTAAAAAATTAATATATTTTTTACATGCATGGATTTATAATTTTTATTATTTTAAAAAATAAATAAAAATTAGTTAAATAAGTATTAAAATCAATATAATGCATTTAGGTTTCCAACTAGTGTAGTAGGTGAGTTGGTATTGCTTATTTTGGTAAAAACTTACAAAAAGGGAGGTCTATTGTTTAAAAAAAATTATTTTTAGTCAAACATTATTAAAACTAATTTTTTTTTTTTAATAATTAAGTAAAAATATATTTTAGTTTGTGTGCCTTATCTCATGTTCAAAACCCTTATCATTTTTTGACACTTGACCTATATAACACCTTGTTGATGATGGTCATGTGACTAGTCAATTTCTATGTTTTTACACATTATGGATGCATTGGTATGGTCTATTGATTTATTTAAATATCCATTATATGTTTTTCCATCTATTTTAGTGTAAAATTTATCTTATGACACTTACAACACTTTTGTGACACTTGCGACTTTCACTTTTTTTTCCTTTTCTTTATATTTTTTGAATTATTTTGCTATCAAATAAGTGGATATTATTGTTTAAATACAAAATAAAAGTTTTTATTTAAAAAAAAGTATAAATTGACTTTAAATTAACACTTTATAAGTTTTTTAGTGTCGCAGTGTCCATTTTAAAGGGAAGTTATGGTTTCTCCTAATTTTGTGCTTGATAATTCTTAAATGCTAAATGGGTCCAACTATAAAATTTTAAAAAATCACATTAAAGTTAAATTCATGGATCGACAGTTGTGGATCATTATTTTTAGGATAAAATACCCTCATCAGGATGATATGTTACACCTGAGCTTACCCATACATTTCAACATAAATCATAAGAAGTTATGTTAATTATTTTGAGGAGTGCTAAGGATGAATTCCTACTCCATGTCGGTAATTAGGAGTCTCCCATATATTTTTTCTTGCACAATACACCCTAATTTCATCACTAAAATTTTAGAACCTCTTTTTGATCTAGAGTTTGGTCTTATATACGAAGGAGTTTTAGGTGGTTTTTCCCTATTAAATGCCTTTTTCTAATGACTAAAAATCTTAGATGTAGAATCTGAATATTAATCATACTTCATTATTTTTTCAGCCAAGTTTGAATTGTAAATTATCATCATAAACACTTGCCCTCAAGTTTACATCTAGGATTGTCTTGATTTTTCATGTTTCTATTAAGTCTCGGTCTATCTTCTACTTGTTTTAAAAATATATTAAATTTCTCCTTTTACGCTATTTTACTTTAGATCTATGTAGGTTATCCAATTTTTTAAATATTTTTATGCTTTTTTTCCTAAGAAATTTGATCTATTTATAATTCATATATTTTAAAAATAACTAAGCATTCATATAATTTTATTATTTTACTTAGTCATTCTTCATAAAAATGGACTTAATTGGCTTTAGGATCAAGTAATTGACTAAGTGTTTACATTGTTTATTTGGGATTTAGTTGTTTTTGTTTATTTCAAACTATCCAATATTTAATGTCTAATGACTATAATTATTTTCACAAATCAACATTCACTTCATTTCCCATGAGTCCCCAAATAGGTCCGAAGCTTTCAAGTGTTAGTTAATCACTTCTTCAAGCCTCTTCAAGATTTAATAAATTCTCATTAAGTCTTCAAAGTCCCAAGTAAGATGAGGACATGTGGCATAATCCCACATCCCCACTTCCTAGGGCCCTTTCAAGCTTCTACATCTATAAGTCCAAGCCTTCAACCTTTCAGATGTATGAGATCATGCCATGTGTCATAATCCCACTTCACCATAGCCTTATGACTCTTTGTATACTTTCGATCATAGTCAATCTCTTAGGTGCCCAATATCATTCCATGTGGCTTAATCCTATGTCCCCACTCCTTGAGATGGTCTATATGTTTATAATCCCTCAACAAGGCCTCAAGTGAGAAATATCTTGACATGTGTAAAGATATCACCTCACCAAGACTGTAGAGGGAAAAATTTCAAGTAGACACTCAATTAGACCACAAATGGGTGAATAGAAACTATATGGCACGAACCTATGAACTAGAGGAGATGTTGGCATCCACATTATCTTTGCATGAGCTTAAATTTGATGGTTGTCTAGCCCATAAAGACCTTCAAAAATCAATATTTTCTCTTATTTTAATAGTGTTTAAATATACTTAAATATTTTTATTTTGGGACCAATTCACCCCTTAATTAGCTCAAAAGTGATGATGTTTTTGTTATTGGATCTTTAGACTTGGTCATTTTATCTTTAAAATGGACTAAATTAGTTGTATTTTTGGCAAAATCCCTTATTTTAATTGTTTATTTTATTATTTTATTCATATTTCCTTTTAGAATTATGGACTTAGCCCTTTTTTTGTTAAAATTGAAAAATTTGAAGTCCAACGGCTAATTTATATAATTAAAAACTAACAGCTAGTTTTTTGTATTGTAGGTTCAAATCATTCGAGGAGACACCATAGATAAAGAGTTAACCCTTAGACCCTATGGGTGCATAGGGAAATTTTAAGTTGTATAGTACCACTCTCATGGGTCCAAGGATAATCAAGACATAATGAGGAGATGATAGATCTTTTAAGTGAATGGTATGATGTTATGTGGCATCATATCACTTCTTTACATCCCTAGGTCAATTGAAGTAATTATATGGATAGATTATCAAGTGAGTTCCTAATATAATGCCATGTGGCATAATATTGAGGCTCCAAGGAAATAAAAAAATTCAACATAGAGAAAAATCCTTTAGAACTCTAGGTGAATGATATTTTTCCACTTGTCAATATCTCATTGCACCCTATTCTAAAGAAAAGTCAAGGCTTTGGGACCCTCAGCCATGCTACGAGTTAATGAAAATTTGAAATATAGAGGACACTAATATATTATGGACATGTTGGTTTTCTCAAGTAATGAAAAGTGGAATCATGGAGTGACATTCCTAAGGAAGATACCTAGACCTCCATGAATAGGATTAGAGCTTAACATTGATGCTTGTCTTGCTTGTATAGGCCATCAAGATCCAAAAATTAGACTGTGAATCCAATAAGATCTATGTAGTCATTAATTATCTTATCTTCTTATGGTGAAGGGACTGTGTGACATATATTCCTAATAAAGTTAGATAGTGACATTAACTGAAATAGTTTGTGTATACATTGGGATCAAGTGAGAGCATAAATGACAAAGTGTTGCCTTAATTGGGTAGGGTCATCACCAAGCATATTATGGCCAAAAAGCTATCCTAATGGGATATTCAATAAAAAATAGTTTCCCAAAATTCAATTTGAAGATTATTTAGCTTAGCATTGATCCTAAATTCATTGAGATTATGCATAACCTAATTCAAATTTGGGAAGAAATAAGCACATCTCATTAAGTATTTGTAACCGCCAGTTAGTGGGTCCGATGCTCATGACTCAGTGGACTAAAACATCTATATAAGACCATTTGAAGGTCATAAAGAGCAACAGTCGATTTAAAATTAGAGATAGAGTAAAGGGGTTATGCCATTTTAATTTTCTATAATTGCTAATTTCTTAGTTTAGTTTTTTCTTTTTGAATAAGATGAAGCTGTTTAAAAACCTTTTATGTAACTCATCTGCGTATTACTAAATCTTATATATATGTTTCATGAATAATATATTTTATGAATTATTTAAGAATGATATTCACTTTATGTGCATGTATATGGTGGATTTATTTCCCTCTTATACATAGTAACTTTTTCCTCAGACTCTTACACCATCTATGTTTTCTAGTTGTGTTATGTTGTCCAAATGATAACTATTTTTTCAAGAGATTTTTTTAAACAACAAAGTGTGGGTTGTCCTCATTATAAATTGATATCATATTTTATTTATACCTGACATCTCTTACTCTTATTTTCATCTCTCTATTATATTATCTTTAAAATAATATGAAATGCAGTCAATTGTTCAATCTTTATCTGGACCACACGTTCATCCTTTCACTTGTCTTATTTTATGCATTGTTAAAACTAGTAGGCTAAATACAAGTGACAACTAGCAATGAATTCATTGATAGATATGAATGAGTTTGTTCTCTTAGACATAAGAGAGACTAAAGTTTCTTTCATAAGTCTTAGAGTGTACTAAAAATGGGCTTCTTATATGGAACAACTTGCATCAACCAATTGAGGTATCTAGTTTACCATGACTTGGTAGACAAATAGGTTGGGTATTTTTCTATCTAACTTACTTATTTTTAGGAGATGTGGAAGGGAAAAGGGGAAATCCTCACTTGTTGAGTGTTTCCTCTCCTCTTTTCCTCCTAGAGTTAGTGTGTTGTTCCAAATGGATCACCAACATATTGACACTATAAGTAGGGCCTAAATAGGATAGTATTTGATGTTTATGTCTAATTTTTGTCTTGTTTCTTACTTTTAAACCCACCTATGGCCTTGGATTGGCTTGGTGGAAGTTTCTACCCTATGAACACTCCAGTCCTTGCTCATGATTTACCTAAAAATCTTGACAACTTTTGTTCAAAGTATACACATGAAGGGATTCAAATTGTTGAAGAGAACATCCAAACATTTTAAAAATACATCATCAAAACCCAAATCCAACATAAGGATGTGGCTTGCCCCCTATTATTGTATTCCCTGGATGAATATGCTTACCATTGGTACCTAGGTTTTTGAAATAGATATGTCACCTCATGGGTTACCTTTGAAAATATGTTTGTCAACCATTTTAGTGTGCCTATTAACCCTACTACCTTGTACTATCAATTTTTTATAGCTTGTAGGGAGCTCAATGAACCCATGAGTTTATTCAATAGTCATTTTCACTAGTTTTATAAGAGGTTGAAAGATCCATTCCTCTAAACATAGGTGGTGGCTATTGAGGTTTATTTTAGAGCATTAGATCCCCTAAATGTAATGCATATTTTGATGACCCCATTCACACTCACATCCTAAGCATCCACTTATCAATAAGTTTTCATCATTAAACAACAAGATATGCCACATGGTTATGGTTCTAACCAACTTTTATCATCAGAACATTTAGGTATTCACACCTAAAATCCTATGAATCACCTACCTATAAGTCAGCCTGTAGACCAATTTGTCCTTTATAATCAGGCATTACCTCAGACTTATAATCAATCCAATTCCTTGTGATGAATGAAAATAATATTATTGATTTTATTGCATATAATTATGATAATTATATATATGATCATAAATTAGTTTTGCCTTATGTTAGTGATCTAACATATTTTAGTGATTTTACTAATCAACTGTCATTTATTTCATAAGGTATTCAACCAACAATACATGGAATAACTTATGAGACTACATTCCCAAGTTCATAACTTGGAGTATATGAATGTATAAATTGGATAGGTGTTGAATTATTTGTGTTGATTTAGAATGTCCATTCAAAATGAAAGAGACAACCTCTAAGAGTAGTAATGAGGATGTGTATAATGATGAATTAAGAAATAGTCATCATAGGTGAGTTCCCTTATGAGTAGAAAAGAGTTATGTGCATAAGAGGAAAAATCAAACACTTTTTGAAATCATCTTAGAGATTAAATAGAAAAAATAGAGTATATAGATGAAGAATATGCATGCTATGCATCTAAAATTTTTATGTCATATGCTATTGCTCCTATATTTGTCAAGCTAGCTCTAGAAGATCAATAGCTTGGTGGTATAAAATTTACCCCCATCTATTAATTAAAGATGGAGGGAGTGGATAAGTTCCAAGTGGTTATTATTTCATCTAAAAGCTTTGAATCTATGAAGCAACCTATACAATGGGAATACAATATCTATGAGATCCCGTTAGTAGTATACATAGTCAATTCTAAAATGAGAAAATATGAGCATGGTAGATTGAATTAATAAGTGAAACCAATAAGATTTGAAACTAAAAATGATTTGATCCAATGTATCTCTCCACATTATTTAGCCAATAATGATAAACTCAAAATATTCTTGAGTTTGGAAGAAAAAAATCTACATCTTTTGGATAATGACAATGATAATATGGATACTACCAACGTGTCCATGTTAGCTAAAGAGCAACCAATAGTGAGTCACCACTTGGATATCACAAAGAATATATCTTTTCTAGGTTTGTTATACAAGTTTATATGATATGTATTAAGGCCCACCATTATTTTCCACCACAATTAAATGTTTAGGTAGATGTATATCTGAAATTCTATCACAAATGGTTCTTACAAATGGAATGTAACTATATGGCTGAGTTTGTCAGCATAAGTATATTTAATTTGAATGAAAACATTGTTAATAAGGTTATTTAGGATAGAATTTTTCAACATAAAGGACAATACAAATTTAAGTAGATGTCTTCCCTTGGTAGGAGTGCTACCAACCTTCCTAAAATCATGAACATGAATATGTTATGTTTCAGGTGTCTAACTAATGAGGCGATCTAGTTGCTTGTCAATATACATTTCCTTAACCCTTGTTTACAAGTCTAAGATAGCTTGGAATGATCCTATAAATATTTTCCTTTTGCATTATTACTTTCCCTTGTATTTTTTTCCTCTTTTTTTGTTTTGTTTTATTTTGTTTCCTTGTTTTATCTTTCTCTTTTCCTTGTTGGGTTTATCCTAATAGTTTTATCTTGTGGTTCCACATTGGTAAATGAAAAGTGATTAATTAAAAGGCTTGCAAGTAGGTAATATAAATTATATTTTGTGTGAAGGTTGATTATTGAGTTGTTTTTTGGATTTATATTTTGTTATTGGGTCAGTCTTGAAGGCTTAGACTATTGTATGTGTTATGTACTTTTTATTTGGATAAGTTTGGGTAAGGCTATTTTGTTATTGAAAGTATCCTCTTGAAACCAAGCACAACTTTAAAATATTAAAAGGTTTATAAATATTCTTGGGTGAAACTATTATGGTAAAAACCTAATGTAAAAAAATTATAGTTATGCATTTCATTTTCCATAGTGGTGTCTAACCCTGAACTGAGACATAAAAAGAGAGAAAAGAAGAATTGAAAAGAAAATCAATTTCAGAAAGACTTAGTCCTAGGTGATTTAGGAAATCTATATCGAGGCTATGGATTGCTTGGTTGGTAGTAGATCAAGGATCTTATTAGAATTAGAGGTAACTCCATAAAGGCTAAATATGCCTAGCTAAAAGCAAAGTAATATCCAAGTTAATGTCTCCAAGCTAGGACTCACTAGCCTAATGGTTGGAGCCATAAAAATTAATCCTTAGAGGTCCTATGAAATGGTAAATTGAATCATTTTTCACACACTGGTTCAATGGAGATATTGGATTTGGTCACTTAACTATTCCTATCTTATACCTTTCTTGGATTTGTTCATCTTCAATGCATTGTTTTAACCAAAAATTCTAAGTTCTTTAAATGTTTCTTTATTCTAAAATACTCAAAATTATTTTCTAGTAGTCACCATTTTTTTTTCCTTTCATAAAATGTATTTATTTCATCATTGATATCATAGAACCTATTTTACTATGGAGTTTGATCTTATATCTGTAGGAGTTTCAGGTGGTTTCTACTTGTTAAATGCCTTTTTATGATGACTGAAAGTCTTAGATGCAAAATTTGAATCTTAATCAAGATTCATTTATTTTGTTTACCCAAGTTTTAATTATAAATTATTATCATAAACACTTGGTTTAAAATTTACATCTAGGACTATTTTGAATTTGTATGATTCTATTAAGTCTTCGTCTATCTTTTACTTATTTTGGAAATGCATTAATTTTCTCATTTTAAGCCATTTCACTTTAAATCTATGTAGGTTATCCATCTGTTTTAGAGTTATTATGCTTATTTTCTTGAGTAATTTGATTTATTTAGATGCTTCATTTATTTTTTAAATGACTAAGTGTTCATAAAATTTTATTCTTTTACTTAGTCATTATTCATAAAAATGGATTTAATTGGCTTCAGGATTGAGAAAATGACTAAGTCTTTACATAGGTTTATTTAGGACTTAGGCAATTTTCTTTATTTCAAACTTAGACATTTTTTTTCAAATTACATATTTAAAGTCAACAAATATGGTTCTTTTTATAGACCAATTGTCACTTTCTCTCCCACAAGTCCCCAGATAGGCTTGGAACTTCCAAGTGTTAGTCATTTACTTCCCTGGGCCTGTTTTAGAATTAGTCATTTATCATTAAGTCTTTAATATCCTAAATAATAAATATGAGTACATGTGACACAATTCTACATTCCCATTTCCTTAGGCCCTTTCAAGTTTCTAGATCTATGATCTTAGGGCTTTGACCTTATAGATGTATGGGATCATGCTATATGGCATAATCCAACTTCACCCCAACTTTGGGACTCTCTATATACTTTTGATCACATTCAAGTTCTCAATTACCCAATATTAAAACACACAGTGTAATCCTATGTCCTCGATCTTTAGGATGGTTCGTATGTTTATAGGCCCTTGACAATGCTTGGGTGAGTAAGATCTTGACACATGTAAAGATATCACCAAAACAAGACTAGAAAGGAAGCATTTTAGGTGAACACTCAATTAGACCCTAGATGAGTGATTGGATACCATGGGCATGACCCTAACAACTATAGGACATGTTGACATCCACATCAACGTTGCACGACCTTAAATTTGATGGATGTCTAGCTCATCAAAAATGTCAAAAATCAAGATTCTCTCTCATTGTACTAAAGTGTTTATATCTAGTTAAGTATTTTAATTTTGGGTGAAATTCATCCCTTAATTAGCTTAGAATTAACTATGTTTTTGCTATTAGATCTTTAGACTTGGTCATTTTATCTTCAAAATGGACTACATTGGCTATGTTTTTAGGAAAAAACACCTATTTTAATTTTTAATTTTATGATTTTCTTCTTATTTACTTTTAGACTTCTAGACTTATCAATTTTTAATTAAAATTAACAAATTATAATTATATTGACTAATTTATATATTCAAAAACTAATGACTCATTTTCTATCTTACAAGCTCAGATTATTTGAGGAACTACCACTTCTCAAGATCTTAGAGCTACTCTTATCCAAAAAATTTTAGATAAAGAGCTCACCTTTCAACCCTTTGGGTGCTTGGGATGATTCCAAGTTTCATAATCCCACTCTCCCAAGCCCTAGATGATCAGGACATAGTGAATAGACAATAAATATTACAGGTGAATGGATGATGCCACATGGAATCATATCACTTCTTTGTGTCCCCAGGTCAATTAAGGTTGTCATATAGATGGGTTATCAAGTGAATTCCCAAGATGATTCCACATGGAAAATATCAAGGCTCCAAGGTAGTCAGGACATTCAACATTGAGCAAATACCTATAGAGATTTGAGTGAATGAGATCTTGCCACTTATCAAGATATCGCTATACCCTAGTCCAAAGAAAAGTAAAGACCCTAGGACCCTCAACCACACTGCTATTTAATGGAAAATAAACTCATAGAAAGACCTTGATATATTATGGACATGTTAGCTTTATCTATCAGTGAAAATTAAACACATAGAGTGACCTTCCCAAGGAAGATATGTGGACCTCCATGAATAGGATTAGAGCCTAAATTTGATGCATGTATTGCATGTCAAGGCCATCAAGATCCAAAAATTAGACTATGAATCTAATCAAATATGTGTAGTCATGAATTATCTTATCTTCTAGTGGAAAAAGGGACCATGTGACTATTGGACCCCAAATTTTGGCTATGTTTTTATATTTTGGTGAAGAACCAACATGGTGTGGAAGGAGCATAACATGAAAAATCTATGGCATAGAAATTGAATGGTGTAGAAGCACTATGGTGTGGAACCCATAGGGTATGTAAGGAAAAGGATACAAAAGCACTAGTGCAAGAGGACCCAGTCAAAGGAGAATTAATAATGAAGAACCCAAGATCATAGGGCTCAGAACAATAGTGGAAAACTTGGGAAGTGCATAGAAAGTGGGAGATGGTTAAGGAATGATTCTCGAGGGTCACCTAGACCTCATCTATTAGAGTTTTTCATCAACCTGCAAGGAGATAAACACATGGTAGCAAGGATCTAGCATAGAGTGAGTATATAGGGGGTGTAAATGCTCGAGTCATTAAGAGGAGTTACTTAATAGACCACCACACCTCTTAGTTTGTAGAGAGTTCATTGGCCAATTAATCTTATCATTAAATTTTGTAAATACTTGGTCAGGGATAAATAAGTATAAATACACCTATTATAAAGCACTGTAGGATGGATTTTTGGAAAACTTTTGTTGAAGCTTAATATATGAATTTTAAATGTTATAACCATACTTGTGTTCATGTTCAGTTAAATGGATAATTGTGTAACTATAATAGGTTGAGTTGAGAATTTGGTGATTGGAAGTTAGTATGAAACTATACAAATCTTTTTTTTTAAATAACAATCTCAAAACTTCATGGCACTCTTTTCCATGATTATAGTGGTTGAACACAATGATCCTAAGATTATAGTATTTATATTTTTCTTTATGTAATATTTAATTAAATATATCTTAAACCCAATGAATATAACTATTTACTATTACTGCACAATATAACCTATAGGAATTGGTCTCTAGTTGTGCACTTTAGGTGAGTGTGCAAGACCACAGTCTTGCATGAAAGGGCCAATGCACTCACTTGTTGGGATACATTTTAGTATCAAAGCAATATAATAATAAAAACCCAACATTTTAGTTTCGTTACCAGGACCCATAGTGCATGTTACTCAGTCATGAAAGATGTTTGAGCGTATCACCCTTGAGAGTATTGAGCAATGGATTACTGGGGTTGAAGATAATTTTATAGTTCCCTACCTTGAACTAGGAGTTTCTAAATGGTATTGGGTATAACAAAATATATATATTTCACTATATGAAACCTTCTTTGCTAAGATCCTAGTTCATCTGCACACTTGGCTATCTACTTATACTCAAGGACAATCACATATCCTTAGAAGAAGATAGTCTTGGACATTAGAATGATAAAGAGAGTTAGCATGACTTGGGATACCTTAGACACGAGCTATTAACATATGGTGGAAAAGAGTATTGAATAGTTACATTATAAAGTATGTTGTAACTGTGATCTAGGAATTTGACTCAAGAGAGGATGGTTAGTATGGTGTTAGTTCCAAAATGAAAACAAAATGAAAGAAACACACTAATATCATAACATCTCTAGGCCTAGACACTAGGGAGAGATTAGTTAACAAACATGAATAAAACACACAACTAAAATTCAAAATTCTTGTTGTAGTGGCTTGCTCGGCTTGTGCTCATGAAGTCCTTTGCAATGGAAGCTTGACTACCTCTATCTCTCCTTGGCACCTTTGGCTTGTGGGTCGGCTTGGATTGGAATCAATTTGGCATGGTAACTTTGCATAATCAAATCTTTTGAAGATATTTTAGAATAATAACTTTGCACCAAAATATCTTAGAATTGATGTTCATGGCCTCTCTATTTATATATTTTTGAGAATGTCTAGAATCAACTTGAACCATCCATCTCAAGATTGAGATGTGTGGTTGAGGATTAATTCAATTTTTGGAATTAAATTCATAATTATCATCATCATGACATTGGAAAAAGGGGAAATTAAGAGGCATGGAGGGAATCATGAAAGGCATTGATGAGGCATGGAGGGCATGAACCCTGATATTTGTGGCATTTATGGCCTAGGGATGTCTTCCCAAGAAATGAGGTCACCTGATGATGTAGATATTCAATATTCAATTTCAAAAATAAGTATTCAATAAGTTTCCATGGAATTATTAATTATGCCTTGATTTTGGTTAATTATCTCTTAAGCATGATTAAGCACTTTATGCACAAATTACTTAAATTGATTAGAATGTCTTGTTATTAGTCCAAAATTTGACTAGATTGGAATTGGAAGGTGATGTCAGATGCATTAGAATAATAATACCATTTAGGATGTTTCTAAAAAAAATAACAAAGGCACATGTCTTTTGTAAATGATTTGATAGGGAAGAGCAATCTAGAGCACCCAGGTGCAAAATTGGTATTTTGACTCAAAATGATCTGATCAAAGTTAGCTAGCTCATAAATTATGTTGCCTCATTTAGGGATACCCTAGCCAAAATTAGCACTTGAATATGTCATTTTCATATCATTTAGTGTGTTTTAGTGTTTTTAGGCCAAATTGTGTGTTTTAATGTTTTTAGGCCAAATTGTGTGTTTTAGGTGGAAATTGGTCAAAAGCCTCATTAGAGGTCATCGGTGGTCAGTTTGAGGTGTCTATAGTTTTCCCCTATTTTAGAAGATGTTGCAAACTATAGACGAAGCAATGTCTTCTCAACAAATGAGAAATGACCTGTATGTCAAAAAGAAGATGATGGTTGAATAAAAAATCTCCAAATGATTTTGGGAAGTCTATGATGATGCCCCCTCGAGGGAGTGACCATCACATTTATTGATGGATGGTCCCTCAAAAAGAAACAAGAAGAAAGGCGGAATTAACCCATAGTTGAGATTAATCTAAATGAGAAAATTCTTGCATGAATTGATTTAAAAAGATTACTAATTTACCCAAAGGTAGTTATAATCAGGAATAAAAGTCAAAATAATTATTTGCCCATAGGTGGTTATAATCATTAAGAGGACCTAGATTGGCTAAAGATGATTGTGCCCTAGTTAAGGTTGATTAACAAGCATAACTCAAGGGTATAACATAGAATACATATTAAAGATGAGTGGGTGAAAAGTGATGAAAGAGATGAATAGAAGAATAAAATTGATCAATAGAATGATTTAGTTGCACCTATCAATGAGGAGATGCTCATCCTGATTAACAATGATACAACTAGAATGGTTAAATGAGTTATATTGATCAAGGGTGGGATGGAAGGATTTGCCAAGGTGCTAAGGAAAAACTTCTATGGCACCATTGATTGTAGACTTTCTTGAAGCTAATTTTTGATATAGCATGTGATGGTAGGCATCATGATAGAACACCATGAAGACTTGGCCAAAATATGCATAAGGACTGACTCTCGATCCAATAAACACTTGAAAATAATACACCAATGATAAAAAACATGATGATAATGTTGACGTATGAATATAGATAGACTCAAGAATAATGTGTGCAAGGAATCACCCAATGCATACATATAGACCAAGTCAAGGTAACAATGCTAAAAGAAAACAAATAGACAAGCAAATAAACAAACAAACAAACAAATAAATAACCTAAAATAAATAAATAAACAAAAAGCTTGAAAACAAAATTAAAAAAAAAAACATCCTAACAATGACAATGCCCCAATAAGGTGGATTGAGGATAACTATCTAGGCTTAGATAGGACAAATGTTTTTAGATTTTGAAATGTTATGAATTTTTTTGGCATTTTGAGGTATCTTAACTTATTAGAGAATGACAAGATACCTACTCACAAAATGATGAGAGCATTTGGCTTAGGTTACCCACAAAACGGTGAGAGCATATGGAAAGGGGGACTGAGGTGACCTCAACATGAATGGAGCATGACCTACATAGTCCTGAAATGACCTCAAGTCATAGTAATTCCATCCACATAAAAGGAAAGGAAAAACCAACTAGGTCCTAACAAGTTCTCAAATCTAGCAAATGGTGAGTCAAATGAAAATATGAATGGCAAGGTGATGTGTTAATGCATGATAAACAAGTGTTGGCCCTAGTTTTCCTATAGGTAGTTATAACTAAGATACAATGACATAGGTCAATGATACTAATTTTCCCATAGGTGGTTATAATTATTAACAAGACTGGTGAGACACTAATTTACCCATAGGTGGTTATAATCAAGCTCACATAAACAAACTTGATAGGATGAAAAATATCTTGCCAAATCAACTGTCACACTACTTTCATAGACTATCATTGTAAACATGGATTGGATTGATTATTGAAACTTGATCAGAATCCCCCCATGAAAAGGTGTAGGAAGAACCAAATGAACTAAGATCAAAATAGAATTGGGTAGAATGACTAAAAATAGGCTGAGAGGATGGCATGATCTTGCTAAGGATAATGATGATTTTTGATAGATTGGATAAAATGGTAAGAGGGTTACCCCCAAGTGATGGGGTAAATGGTAAGAATATTCATTAATGGTAAATAGATATGTAACAATGGCAATGTGAAATGGTATGGTACATGTTTTTGGCCTAGGTGTGGTTTTTGATTCTATTATTCCTACTAATAGGGAGATGCACATCCTAATCAACAAATGATACAAATAGAATACTTAATCATGTTAATTGCTAGCCCACACCTCATATGAAAAGCTACTCTGTCAAGAACTACCTATACATTGGGTTGTCAAGAATACTTTTGTGATCTTCATTGGTTGTTGATTCTAATTCTATCAAGCATTGAGATACGGTATCTTTGTAGCCTTTGCAAAGGAAAGTTTGGCCATGGATGGTAAACATGGATAAGTAATGGATGTTAGGTTTAATTGTGAAATGAAATTGCACATGATAATGGAATGTGGAATGGTGGGGAAACAAATAAAGATTGGGATGTTCAGTCACACGTAATGTTGTTGATGCCAGATTCAACATAATTTTGGTTATGGCAAGGCTGAAGACTTGTTCTCTCAATAGGACCACCAGATTTTTATATAATTTGATCTTGAGAATAGTTACCATTTGATTAGGCTATAGATAGGAAGCTATTTTGATTTGATCTTTGATTTTTTATTCATCAAGTAATGAAGAACTTTTATGCTCAACTATTGGTGCCAGAAAAAGGTTTTCACCAATGAAATTGTCTTGATTATCCCATAGCACCTTTGAGAAGGTTTCACTAAGGAATGTGAATTTTTGACTTTTATTATCTTCTAGCACTTCCAAAAAAGTTTCACTAGAAGATGCTGAGTTGTGACTTTGATTATCCCCTAGCACCTCCAAAAATGTTTCAATAGGAGAGTGTTCTTCTACTATATGAATGTGATCTTGGCCTCCTTGCTCTTCTTCAACTGCTATGTCACCATGGATGTAGTTTAAAAAAGTGTGATTCTATCAATCCCAATCAACACTTGTGGGAGATGGAATGTCAATGATATGGCTATTTTGGTTGATGGTAATGGCTTGTGGAATGGTAATGGAATGGGAAGAGGTTGCACAATCTTTATAGAAAATACTAGGATAACTTGTGTTGAAGCTGAAGAACTCATCTTCAAAAACTATAAAAGGGTCACAAATGTATTCAAACTGATCTGTGAGGCATGCATAACCAATATTTCAATAGCCATGAACATATTATTTTTCTAAATCTAATTCTAACTCAAGGGACTCTGAATTTGATGTTGAGACTGATGTTGATTCTAATTCTAATGCTAAGTCTGATGTCAGTTCAAGAATATAACCTAACTCTAATTCTAATTCTTCATCTGATGAGTACTCTATTATAATGATGTCTTGCTAAATATTTGGTATTGGACAAGTAATAACCTATGATGGCATAATGGGATCCACAAAAACTAGTTTGTCAAAGTGAGACTCCTCTAAGATGGGAAATAGGTCAAGAGATAACTCCATAGAGACTATCTTGTTAATAGGAGGCTCTTGAAAAATAGGCACATGGTCGAGGTAATGATTTACCCAAAGGTAGTTATAATCATTAAGAAGTGACTCAGTAAAGACTGGCTCATCAGTGTGAGACTCCTTGACAAGTGGTATAGGATCAATAGGCGATTCATCATAGGTTGAGTTATCAAAAATGGTTGGTTCAACAAAAATATCTCAGATTGGTTGGTTCTCTTGGCCTTGGTTTCCAATGAGTTGAAAAATACCAGTTTTGAACACAACTTGGTCTTCAAATGATTAGATGGGTTGAGGTTTGGATGGGATTGGTATTAGATGAGGAATGACTTGTGGTTGGATAATGGTAGGGTCTTGGGGAGCATGATTTCTTGCATGATCCAAAGGATAAAGTCTTGAGATGGTAATGATAGGGCATTGTGGGGTTTGATTTCTCACACAAGCCAAAGGACTAGGTCTAGGAATGATGAAGGGGTGTTGTGGAGCTTGACTACTCGCACAAACTAAAGGACAAGATCTTGGTATAGAAATGGTTAGGTGTTGGGGAATTTAATTGATCATACAAGTTAAAGGACTAGGTATAGGAATGGTAATGATATTCCTTGGATACTGTGGAGCTTGATAGCTCATATAATACAAAGGAAGGTTAGAGGTAGTCAATGATTAGATAGCAAAAGGACATTGTGAAACTTGATTTCTTGCATAAGCAAAAGCATCCAAGTCTTCCTCATAAACCATATCATCCTAGTCATGAGTTGGATCATAAGCTAATTATTGACTATGTTCCATGTACTAATTTTTGAAAAGAGGGTATGGATTCATATCCTAAACAACATTATCTTTAGTTGGGTATTCAAAGTCCTCCTCACAATCCTCTTCATACCAATCAAGGTCTCAAGCTGGATCGTAAGTTGTTTCATGACTTTGTTCCCATGAATGATTAATATGAGATGGATACAAATATATCTCACAAATCATATTAGCATCATTGGGGTCTTGAAAAAATCCATAAAAGTCATTTTGTGTGGCTATTATATCATAAGTTGGATTGTAAGTGACTCCACCATGAGTATAGTTAGACATATCTGCATAAATGATGAAATCTCTGAAACAAAAAGGCTTAGAATTTTACAAACTTTGAAAAATGATCCAAAGGACAAATGGGTCAAGCTTGGTCTAACTTAGTCAAAAGGTGGAGCTGTATCTCCAAAATGATTTGTCCTAAGACTTGGCATAAAATATCCTAACGCCAAATGTCATATGCATAAAAGGTCAAGTGTCCAAATAAAAACTAACATGTCAAAAGTCTAAGTCAAAGTATTCTAAATAAAGTTTAAATTAGGAAAGGAAAAAGTTGAGTAACTAGGTCTTTTGTCCAAATGTGGAGTCAAAAGCTAGGCTCAAACAAACGGGCATGTGCTAGGACTTTTGAATATAGACTTGAAATAAAGGCTAACGTGATTTGATTTAATCTAACAAGTTTGAATTTTTTTTTGATATAGACACGGCACATGGAATCAAACATAAACATGATCAATTGACAAAAGGCATAAGACAAAAGGCTCTTTGAAAAAGGCTATGTTCTCCCAAATAAAGGTGCAAATAATGATGAGGATAGGCTTTAAACAAACAAACCATCAATAGTTTTCAAATTTGGGTAATCGATTGACTGAAGTTATGCAACCCAAAAGAGAAAGATCTATGTATCAGCTCCATGAATTGAGGCCTAAACAAAAATCAATTAATGTTTGGATCTAAACTTGACAAGTTTAATTAAAAACTCAAAGGTAAAAACTAGGATTTGACCAAATAAGCTAGACAAGATTGGATAACATGAAGGCACTTGACAAAGGTATAAATGGTATACATAAAGTGGTTTGAAATAAATGGTTTTGATACAATGGTAAACAAGTCTTTTAAACAAATTGATCAGCCTAATGGCATAAGCATGCTCAAATGATGTGATCGATGCTATGTTTCAAAAGACTCAAAGGCAAAATAGTTTTTAACATGATTTGGGAAGCATAACACTACCCTTTACAATTCAAATACATTATTTTGACATGGCTTATGAATAAACAAACAAGTTTTAGCCTTAAAGCATACCAAGCAAATAATGACCAAAATACACTAAGTATAATCATCCAAATCCTAGCAAGGGTATAGCAATGTGGGGTTGACCAAACTATCAAGTTTTCAAATGTTTCTAGGGGAATTAATTACACAATGACTTTTACGTTAAATGATTTAAAAGATAAGCACAAAAATTGGGTGACCATGGCATTGGCTAGTTGTAAAAAGGTCTAGTCCTTTTTACAACCACTACATCTTGTTGTTCACTTAATGTAGTGTGATGTCCAAATGCAAATGCATCCCATGTGAAAATACAAAGAATCCAAATGAATTCAATGTCAGGAGATGAAACCCTGGGTCAAAGCTTCCCTAAAGAACTCATGGGAGGTAATGAAGTCCCCCTCGCAAACTAAGTTTTCATAAAAATAAAGAAAACATGAAAGTAGAAAGACTTTAGGGTCATTTTCAAGGTCACCCAAACTTTGAAAAGTTTTTGGGGAGTGCTTTAGACAAATTTATTTCTAAGCCTTGGACTAGGATACTTGTAATAGGAATGGCACTTTTGATTCTAAGGGTTCCCTAAAGGGGACAAATGGAAGAGTATACATGCAACATTCTTCTTTTTTCCAAACAAAATTTAATTAAACAACTATTGCCAACAAGAATTAACAAGTGTGTTCAATTTTAAGCCCAAAATTAAAGATTTGGTGGTATTCATTTGACCCCTTGGTCTTAGTTACAAACTTTGAAAACATTCATTTAAGCATCTAAATTCTTTGTTAAACACCAAAACAAGGCTCCTAATTGATTTTAAGAATTCAAAAGGTGATCTAAACATGTTTTGAGCAAATGTCAAGATTGGTCATGTAGCAAAAATGTTAGCATGTCCTTTAGCTTTGAAGCTCTTTTTGATTTGAAACAATGAACTTTGGAAAAGTAGCTCTCAAGTCTATGTTTTAAGAAAAACATAGTGATCGATGTCGGTTATTACCATCGACGATGGCTACTTTGGCTAATTGATGTTGGTTATCTAACTAAAATCAGTTATACCACTATGAGCATTTTGATAGATATATAACCAAAGTTGGTTTTTCTAACTGATGTCAGTTAAGATATGCCATCAATGTTGATATTACTTATTGACGTCGGTTACTGTGTAAAACTATGACAAATAAAAAATGGTGAAATAAAGTTAGAAAATCAATTTATAAGAGTTTTAAGAGCCTAAATAAATATTTTAGAGTTAAAAAATGGTCTTCTTCAGGTGTGAGATGCATTTAGTCCCACTGGGTGTGCCATTATGTGATATAGGAATTTGACTCAAGATAGGATGGTTAGTATGGTGTTAGTTCCAAAATGAAAACAAAATGAAAGAAACACACTAATAACATAACATCTCTAGGCCTAGACACTAGGGAGAGATTAGTTAACAAACATGAATAAAACACACAACTAAAATGCAAAAGAAAACTTTATTTTACCTCCCTTATATGCTCCAAAATTCTTGTTGTAGTGGCTTGCTTGGCTTGTGCTCATGAAGTCCTTGGCAATGGAAGCTTGACTACCTCCATCTCTCATTGGCACCTTTGGCTTGTGAGTTGGCTTGGCTTAGAATCAATTTGTCATGGTAAATTTTCATAATCAAATATTTTTAAGATATTTGAGCATAATAATTTTTCACCAAATAGCTTAGAAATGATGTTTATGGCTTCTCTATTTATAGATTGTTTAGAATGTCTAGAATTAACATGAACTATCCATCTCAAGATTAAGATGTGTGGTTGAGGATTAATTCAATTTTTGGAATTAATTTTTTAATTATCCTCATCATGAAATTGGAAGAAGGGGAAATTAAGAGGCATGGAGGGCATCATGGAAGGCATTAATGAGGCATGGAGGGCATGAATCCTAATATTTGTGGCATTTATGGCCTAGGGATGTCTTCCTAAGAAATAAGGTCCCCTGATGATGTAGATATTCAATATCTAATTCTAAAAATAATTATTCAAAATTTTTTCATGCAATTATTAATTATGCCTTGATTTGGGTTAATTAGCTCTTAAGCATGATTAAGCACTTTATGCACAAATTACTCAAATTGATCAGAATGTCTTGTTATTGGTCCAAAATTTGATTGGATTGGAATTGGAAGGTGATATTAGATGTGTTAGAACCATACTCCCATTTAGTATGTTTCTAAAAAAAATTAACAAAGGCACATGTCTTGTGCAAAATATTTGATAGGGAAGAGCAATCTAGAGCACCCAAGTGCAAAATTGGTATTTTGACTCAAAATGATCTGATCAAAGTTAGTTGGCCCATAAATTGTGTTACCCCATTTAGGGATACCCTAGCCAAAATTGGCACTTGAATATGTCATTTTCACATCATTTAGTGTGTTTTATTGTTTTTAGGCCAAATTGTGCATTTTAAGTGGAAATTGGTTAAAATCCTAGTTGGAAATTATCGGTGGCCAGTTTTAGGTGTCTACAGTAACTACTTATTCATGTCATAAAGAAGCCAAGTTCTAGTTCCTTAGATAAACACATGGCCAAGTATTAATCATCATACACAGTGGTTTGTAGGAGGATTTTCACTTCCCCTTCGATGAACATTGTCTCAAAAGACATTCACTAGCCCATGTGAAGCTTTGGAAGCTGCCCTTCACATTGAAGCTATTGGTAGTATTGATACTGGGATAAGTCCCTTCATAAAATTCCAAATAGATTCAATAGAATCATAATTTGAATAACTAACTACAAATAATGCACATGATACTCATAGTGGCCTTTGATGTACTGATTACGAGTCTGAAGGACATACCTAAAGCAACTACCTATATAAGAACATTCTGCACTATATTGAGTCAATCATGTAAAATCTGTTATGAAGAGCATGATGTATGCTCTTGTCCTATTTTATAGTGAGCTACACACTCAAAGGTGTCTAACTATTGTAAAATATGTGATGGCTACACCCATGACACTAATTATTGTTGACTAATTAGTGACATCCATGAAGCATGTGTGCATAGTACATAACAAACCTCTGTAGCCAAAAATTAGGATAATGATGGATATCATGGTTGAGGTAGAGGATGATAATGAGGAGGTGGTCATTTCCCACCAAGAACATGTTACAAGTTTGGATCATTAGACCACTATCAAAGAGATTATCCAGTTTACCCTACATGTGCTTTCTATAAAAAAGACCGTTAGTTGGAAGAGTGTCATGACTTGTACACAACCATCACTAAGGAGAGGAATGAAAAGGGTATAGGTATGATTTATATAAAGAAACCACATTGGAATGTGCATTCAACCACCCCAACAGCTCAACAAGTAAATATCACTACATGCAGTGGAGGACAATCTCAATCCACATCCAATCCTATTGCCCAAAAATAGAAGGACAATGTGAAGAGCCTCAGGAGAGGAAGTATCTTGATGCCCAAAAATATAAGGATTTTTTCTAGGATACTATGGTGTTGGTATGATAACTCCAAGGAGAAATTCAATTTCTCAAGGATAAAGAGGCACAACAACATGTTGATATGCAGAGGGTAGTAGAGCCTCAAAACATGGTGTAAGATAATTTTTAGGAGCTTTTCAAGTGTATGCTAGATGAAGACATTGTTCCACAAATAAGCATTTGGCTTAAAAATTAGGTACAAACACCAATTAAAACTCAACCTCAAGTGACTCACAAGATGAAGGATCATCAATTTAATCATGATTAGTGGTAAGATACCCCTATTTCTCCTAATCCTTCAAAAGACAAAGAAATACTAGCGAATGTTACCATCGATGGTTGGGTAATTCAAGACATCCTAGTTAACACTAGTGTTAAATTTAACATCGTCACCAAGGAAGCATGACACAAAATGGCTATTTTGGCATTAAAACCTTCACTACACATATTATTTATGGCTAATAAAACTTGTGCTCTACTAATTGGAATCCTTAAGAATGCAATGGTTGATATACTTGGAATACCTTTCAAAGCTGATTTTGAGGTTCTCTAGTTAGTAGAGGCTGAAGACTTTCCATCTCTATTAGGGAGACATTGGTGTTATGAAAGTAATGCATATTTAAGTTTCAAAAAGTTATACATCAATTTTGAGAATGCTAAATAACACATAGTCATTCCTCTTGATCAAACATATGAGCCCCCATATGTCAAACCTATTAATGTGGAAGAGGATATAAACCACATATATAATGTCACTGCTAGAGATGAAGAGAAACATGATCCTAATCTTGATGGAATCCTTTGATGGATGGACACTCAATCCCTTTTTTACACTATAAGTAATGCTTGTACTTATTGGGTACATAGTGATTATGACCTCGCTAGAAGAGTGTGTAGTGCCATTAAAAGTTAGGAGAACTTTCTGTGCTAGTTTCATAAATGCCACAGGTTTATCCACCTTATTACTAGACAAGTCATGAGGGGACCAATGATAGATACACCTTTAGAGAGACTAAATGAGGCTTTATAATTACATGGACAAATAGAAGTCTATGACTTTGTCTAGCACCTTAAGGAATTTTATCACACTAACATTGATCATATTCGATCCTTGGTTCACCTATTTGATGGTACAACTACAAGATGGTGGAGAACCCATCATGGGTGACTCCTCTACTGGGATCAAGTTGTTGGAGGTATAATCAATTAGAGGGGGGGTGAATCAGTGTTACAATATATTTCAAACTTTAATTGTAATCTTTTCAAATTATTAATCAATGGCCACATGAATTCATAAATCATAAAAGATATTCATAATAATGAATAATAAATATGATGCAAGATCACACACATAACACAAGATTTATGTGGGAAATCCTCTTGTGGAATAAAACCCACTCTCAATCCTATAAACACATGGACTACTTATCCTATAAGATGATCACAAACATGATACCTTTTAGTGAAGCACCCAATTCACAAGGATCACCCACCCATAAATATGAACAATTGCCCACTTTTTATATATGTTGATCACCCACACAACACCTTATGAAATCAACAACTCCAGAAATTTGATTGTAGATCAATCTGATTGGAGATATAATACATAACACCTTTTCTTTCAACTCATTACACACACTCAAAATTAATCATATAATAAATGCATCCAAACACCCCTTTTGGATCACTCTAGGATTTTTCACTTATCCTTAATCTACTTTATACTTTATTCTATCCATTGAACACACTCTCATTGATCTCTTTCCTTCATCTCTATCTTCTGCTCTCTCAACACATTCACATTCAAGTCTATAAACCATTGCCTTAGTCTCCACTCTTTATAGAGTCTTCATGAATATCAGCTTCTAGGTCATTCATAATACCTAACTTAACCCTGAAGACTTATATCATGCTAACTCATAGCTCAATACCATCCTTACAAGTTGTCCATATCATCCATGGGTCATACTTAAGCAAATACACCTTTTAAATAGGCTTTAGTAGCCCTTATAGGTATCATGGAGACCTATTACCCATTTTATCACTTCATCAAGTAAAACATGAACATAAGATCAATTTCACATACATGGTTCCACTCCATATGGCCTCTAAGACTTTTTCAAAAGAATACTCTCGCCAAAACACTATTATGCTAAAGCACAAATTGCTTAAACAATATTTTTCACATAGTAACAACATGAATGAACAAATAGTCAAATTTGGATCCCAATAAATTTGACTGTATATATATTCAAACATTATAACTAGGTTCTCTAGATGTGCCTTGAAGTCTTTTACAATATTTCCTTTTACACCACTATCAAATTCTTCATATATCAAAAGTTATAGCTGAAACAATATAGACTAGTTTTCCTTTGCTAATTTGAATATTCAAATTCCAATGATCATTTTTCAAAAACTAAACATTAGATACTTCTTCATCATCTCATGCTCCTTGGAAACTTGATCAAATGTGTTTTTTTTTATCTTCTTAGTATTAGCCTAGTCTTTATCTTACAATAGTTATTGTTTATCTTAGATCCTCACTTTTGTGATTGTGCCACTTGGTAGCTCTATGTGTCTTTTATGCATATTGACTATTTGAATCAATAAACTTTGTTGATATCCATATATATGAGCACTCACATTCGATTGATCTTCTGTGAAATCATCGAGATTGAGACACATGTCTCTAACACATGTAATCTCAAGAACCTTTAACAAATTGACTTCATGTGTGTCATTGATCTCTATCTAACAAGATCATGTGATCCATTAGATCCTTATCTGGTCAAATTAAATACTCATCATTAGATATATATAATCCAATTAAATGATCAATGTATATCTTCAATATCAAAAAATTGGCCAAGTATGGGAACTTATTGAACACTGTTGAACTTTGTTTGAGAAGCCAACTTTTCACCCTAATAACTTTTACTACGCTCTATGTCCATATCTAAAATTTGAACCACATGATATTCTCACATTGGAAAATCTATCCATATATCAATCTGATCTTGAAACCTTCATATGTGTGAAATTTGGCATCATCAATCTACTCTCTTAATTTTATCTATCAAGATGACTACTTGAGCTTAGATAATCGTATGACTATTCTGATGAATTCCATTCACTTTCATAAGCAATCTAAGCACTTATAACATCCCATAATATATTTTCAACATGTCCATACCATTAATATCATCCATTAATTTCCTCAATAAGTAAAACACTCTTCAAACCATCAATCTGATCACTTTTTCATTAATGCACTAGTACCACATGCTCTCTTTGACATGAATGACAACCAAACATCAATGACCATGCTCAACAATCTCCCCCTTTTTCATTGATGGCAAAACACCCTCATAATGAATTATTACTCATTTTAACTTCTTCATTTTGATATTTCTCCCCCTTTAACATTAATGACAAAGGGTCTCTTCCTTAACATGCCATCAATAATTCCTCAACATAATGCATGCATTCAAATACTATTTAAGATGCTCATGATACTTACATACTTTCAAGCATATGAATCAATTACTCCCCATTTGAAATACACCAATATAAACTTGGAACTATCTGATCCTTGGACCTGATAAACTACTCATAGAGCTTAAAAAATCTCCCCCTGACATCAAGCTCCATCTCATGTCATCTATTCTTTGACATATACCAATATGAACTTGGGATTTTTTGGTCCTTGGACCTATCTACCTATAGAATTCACAAGCTCTCTTTGTTCATGCATGAAGATTCAATACCTTGTCAAAATACATTACTTGGTTTGATCAAGTCATCATGTCAATCTTCTTGAATTCACAACTATAGTAGACATCTTCACATTTCTATCATGACTGAAGCATATTTACATATGCTCCCCCTTACATCATTCACATCTTCTTCAAGCCACTCAAGCTAACTAAGTTATCTCCCCCTTAGCCAAACACATCTTACGTATTATCAAATCAAAAAGAAACATACCTTTGTACTAATTGGCATTTTGATCATTACCTAGAACACACACACTTACTTCCACATATGAAAGATGTCTCCTACAAAGCATAGGTAGAGACAACCACTTATCATAGAGGAACTAAAGATCCCAAAAATAATGAGACTCTCATATCTCCATGATCTTAATTGACTTTCAGTCCTTCCTCATCTTCAAATTAACTTTGAATGAGTTCTCAACCTTATTCTTTTCTTTTATCTCAAAATCCTACTTGATTTCCTTGTCCATTTGGGAAAATAAGGTTTGTTCCTTGATACTTGAACTTATTCCCTATTTTTCCATGAAAGATAATCCACTTTGAGCCTATTTTTCATTTAACTACTTAGGCCTCCATTCACTATGATTACTTCTCTTCATGACATGATTGACAATTTTTGAAGTAGAATACTTATCATTCTTATAGAACCTTTCTATGTGACCTCTCTCATGACATTTGAAAAAATTAGGTTCTCATATTATACATACCTTTTGATATTGAAGTTTCATGATTATGTACCTGATCATTTGGTCTTTTTATGAAGATATTACAAAACTTTACAATATGACCAAATCCTTGACACTTATAACAAAAGATGTCATTCTTTCCTTGTGAACCTATTGATTGTTTTGAGTGATGATGTTATTCATGATTACCACTGTATTGCTCATAATTCCATTAAAATTAATTCCTTGAGGATATTTTACAATATTTTGACCTATGACCAAATTGATTTCAAGAGTAACAACCATTGAAATTTACATACCTCATAGCATTTGGTTGACTGATCTAATTTATCTTCATTTTATTAATAACTTCATTCCTTGAATGATGATTGATCTTCAAATCCTTCATATTATCTTGAGTTACATTCTTTTGTTAGTCTATGAATCCAAGACCAAATCTATCACTGGCATGCTTTTGAATACTTTGTCGAGATCATTTAAGCTCTTTTCATACTTCACAAATGAATTTACCTTACAATATGTCTTATCTAAATCAGATTTTAATGACTCAATTTCAATCACATACCTTAATAACTCATATTTTGGATTTTAGGCTTGTATAAATAGTTTATAATTGATTATTGATATGCTCGACAATATCTTCACAGTCCCTGGTGTCATCATTATATCTTGATTCAAACACAGTGAATTGTTCTTCATAGTCCTTGATTTGTGACATCATCTCTTTGTTATTTTTCCTCTCAATCTTTATATCTTTAAGAGAATTCATCAATTCATCCTTATTATCTAAATAATCATCTATATCTTTGCTCATATCTTGATTTAGTTTCATTTATAAAGACTCTATCTCTGATTGATACAGGATACACTCTTCATCTTTACTCTTTACTTATTCATTAAGAGTACAAACCTAAGTTTCATGTTTTTGTGTGATCTCATCATGTTTCTTGACTTCATTACTCAACCTTCCTTCAAAAATTCTAATTTTCTCCTCATAGGATTTGATCAAGAAATTTTGTTCTCTATTCTTTCTTTGTAGTATCTTCATTTCTTTGACAATATCTAGATATTTATCTTCAAGAGTAACTTTCTCATCTTCTTCCTCTAAGCTATCTTTTCCAAAAAAAACTTTGCTTAAAGAGCATTCACCTTAATCATCACTATCAGATGTGTTTACTTCTTCTACAAATGAGTTACTATCTTCTTCAAGGTAAAGGCTCTTATTACCTTAGTATTATTCCTTCTTTCCATTTTTCTTACTGAAGAACTTTCTATATTTTTTAGGACCCTCAAATTTCTTATCTTCATCCTCATGATATTCCTTATAAGCTTCCTTGAGTTCAAAATTTTTTAGACATTTAGCTGCAAAATGACCAACTTTACCACATGAAAAAAATTAAAAGGGAGTTTTCCTTCATACTTAAATGATCCTATATTCAATTTTATTGCAATCATGGATTCAAGTTGATCTTCATTAAGATCAAAATATTCAAGACTTAACTTGTTCTTCATAGCCTTTATCTTCTTGATCACCTTGAAAGTTACTTCCTTCTTAGGAGGTCTATCCTTATCAACTCTCATCAATCAGCTCTCTAAGACCTCTAATAATGTTTACTACCTCATCAACCCTTATAATATAGGTTGCTATAAGATATTCTTCCTTCATTTTAAGACCTTAAAATTACCTTTGATAGGTCTGCAACTTAGCTAGTTTTACTTTTGAGTTTCCTTCATAGAGATTCTATAATTTAACCCAAATTTCCTTGGATTAATTTTAATGGATCACTTTGGTGAACTCAACCTCAGATAGACCATAAATGATAGCATTCATATCTTTATAATTATTCTCACTCAATTTATTGTTAGTAGTACTAGTTGGAGGAGTAGTTGGTGTAGTATAACCATAAATGATAGATTTCCAAATATCAAACCTTAGAGACATGATGTATGTCCTCATCCTTGTACTCCAAAATGCATAATTTGACCCATTAAATAATGGTTCTTTCTTTATAGATTAACCTTACTTCTGTTGACTTATCATATTGTACCTTGGATCACCTTCAAGTGGTTAAACTTACAATGAAGGTCCACTCTAATACTAATTATTAGAGGTACAATCACTATGAGGGGGTAAATTAGTGATGCAAGATATTTCAAACTTCAATTTTAGTCTTTTCTAATTCTTAATCAATGACCACAAGCATTCATAAAGCATACAAGATGTCCATAACAATAAATAATAAATATGTTGCAAGATCACACACACAACATAATATCTACATGGAAAACCCTCTTGGGGAATAAAACCCACTCTTAAGCCTACAAATACATGAACTACTTATCCTATAAGATGATCACAAACATGAGACCTTTTAGTGAAGCACCCACTTCATAAGGAGCACCCACCCCTAATTATGAACAAGCACCTATTTGTTATAGATGTTGATCACCCACACAACACTTTATGAAATCAATAGCTCTGGAATTCTGATTGCATATCAATTTGATTAGAGAAACAATGTATAACACCTTTTCTTTCAACTCATTACACACAATCAAACTTGCTCATACAAGCAATGCATCCAAACACCCATTTTAGATCACTCTAGGATTTTTTTCTCATCCTCAATCTAATTTTAATTCATTCCATCCACTGAGTACACTCTCACTGATCTCTTTCCTTCATCTCTATCTTTTGCTCTCTCAACACGTTCACATTCAAGTTTAGAAACCAATGCCTTGGTCTCCACATTTTATAAAGTCTTCATGAATATCAACTTCTAGGTTGTACATAATACTTGACTTAACCCTTAAGACTTCTATCATGCTAACTCATAGCTCAATTCCATCCTTACAAGTCATCCACAACATCCATGGGTCATACATAAGCAACTACACCATTCAATTAAGCCTTAGTAGCCCTTATAGGTCTCATGGAAACCTATTACCCCTTTTATCACTTAATCAATCAAAAAATGAACATAATATCACTTTCAAATACATGGTTACACTCTATATGAACTCTAACACATTTTCAAAATAATACTCCTACCAAAACACTCTTCTGCTAAAGCACAAATTGCTTAAACAATATTTTATACACAAAAACACCATGAATAAATAAATAATCAACTTTGGAGCTTAATAAATTTGACTATACAGATAGTCAAACCTTATAACTAGGTTCTATGGATGTGCCTTGAAGTCCTCTACAATATTTCCTTTTACACCACTATCAATTTCTACATATATCAAAAGTTATAGATCAAATAATACATACTAGCTTTCCTCTGCTAATTTGAATACTCAAATTCCAATGATCACTGTTCAAACACTAAACATCAGAAACTTTGTCATCATCTCATCCTCCTTGGCAACTTGATCAAATGCATTCTATCGATCTCCTTGGGAGTATCTTGGTCTTTATCTTACAATGCTCATCATTGATCTTAGATCCTTGCTTCTGTAATTATGCCACTTAATAGATCTACATGCCTTCTACACAGATTGGCTATTTAAATCAATACACTCCATCAATATCCATCTATATGAGCACTCATGTGCCATTGATCTTTTGTTAAATCATTGATATTGATGCACATGCCATTAGTGTGTGCAATCTCAAGAACCTTTGACAAATTTACTTCATGCATGTCATTGATATCTATCTGATAAGATCACACACTTTGTTGGATCCTTATCCAGTCAAATTAAATTCTCTCCATTAGATCCCTGATCCAATTAAACACTCACTATATATCTTTGATATCATAAAATTAGCTAAGTATGGGAGCTTATTAAACACTATTAAACTTTGCACCTTAATAGCTTTTGCTACGCTCCATGTCTAGACCTAAAATTTGAACCATATGACATTTTCACATAGTTGAATCTATACATATATAAATCTGCTCTTAAAACCTTCATACATGTGAAATATGACATCATCAATCTACTCTCTTAGCTTTATCTATCAAGATGACTACTTGAGCTTAGATAATCATATGACTATTTTGATGAATTATGTTCACTTTCATAATCACTCTAAGCACTCATAACATCCCATAGGGTCTTTGAAACATGTCCATACCATCAATATCATCCATTAATTTCCTTAATAAGTCAAAAAATCTTCAAACCATCTATCTAATCACTTTGTCATTAATGCACTAGTACCACATGCTCTCTTTGACATCAATGAAAACCAAACATCAATGACCATGCTCAATACAAATACACTTTGCCTTGCATCACCAATTATATCATGAAAACAAAGTCATGTGAACAATTAGATAGTGGACTACAAGCACCTAAATCCCATATAGAAGCCTATGAGAGAATGTGGAGAGATGAAGAGCCTTACGTATTAGAGTACTTGTGGGTGCATGTATTTTAAATAAATTTAAACACATAGGCATGAGCATGGTATTTTCATAAAGAGTGACACATGGGTACCTAATTTTGGCATCTATTAAAGGAAAACATGAAATTGGCACTATATTATTCCTCATCAAGGATGGATTTATGCCTCACTCTCCAATCCATGCATGAAGTAGTTGTTGGTAACCCGAGTCTCATTAAATATCACATAATTTTTTTCCATAATGTTCCTAAAGAAGGACTAATTTTATTTAATAAACTAATGGAACAATTTGCTTCTACTTTAGAACCAGTCCTAGATCAGGATTTACATGAAGAAATGCATCTAAGAAAACATAAGCTAGTGTTTCAAGTAGAAGAAGGTGAAGGATCCAATCCACTTGACCCTTTGTCAAATAATTTATATTTTCATACAAACTATGGCACATGAGCTATTCATAATTCTAGTGTTGATATAGACCACCCTATTCCAAAACAATTTAGACTATCCAATGTAACATTGGCATAGAATAAGAACCAAAAATGGATACTATAGGAAATTATTGGACTGACATTGATATTTAAAAAATATTCAAGTTGTTAAAGTAATATCAAGATGTATTTCCAAGAAGATACAGTGAGATTAAAGGATTTCATCCATCCATGGGAAAGATGCATATTAAACTGGTTGAAGTCACTCAACCAATTAGAAAAAGACCATATAAGATGAATCCTAATATGTGGGTGTGCGTAAAAGAAGAAATTGATAGTATGTTGCATGTTGTAGTAATCACCCCCATTGATGAATATGAGTGGGTTATTCCCATGGTGATTAGTATAAAGAAATATGGATGCATCAAAATTTGCCTTGATTACCAAGAACTATTGGAGGTTTAGATTGCACCCTAGCTGGAGGTAGGAGTATTCAGGTCCTACTTCCAAATCTAGCTCAACATGGGACTGACCCTAGGTTATGGGTATCCTATAATGGGGTTATACCTCTAGGATTTTTAATGAGGATGGATCCTTTGATGCATCATTTTAGCTCATTCCCACCACTAAAACCTACTAATGACTAGGGAAAAGGGAGAGAGATAGATAGAGAGAAAATTGAAAGGGAAACCTAAGCTAACAATGGTGATGCATCTAAATTATGGTTGATCCACCATATTTGACTCTTAAGACACTAATGAAACAAGTAAAAGATTAGGTTTAAGATCTCAAATATCTATCATACATTAATGTTTCATATAGAGGCTCACCAAATGATCACAAACTGAGGGAAGTGAAGGAGAGGTCTAATGCAAGACACTAACCAGTCAAAGTATCCATATGCAAGCTTTGATCAAAATATGTCGAACACTAAACATGACTTACATAAAAATATGAACTAGTAACTGGGTGAGATCATGACTTGACAAGGGAGATATTTCTACCACATATGCAAATTTGACATATACACACTTAACCAAAATAATGAAATCTGAAATATAGTCATGTATTCAACTCAAGAGGTTACAAGCTCCATCTTGGTATATTTTAGTCATGCCCAAGAGAGGGAGTAGAGGAATTATATAAGGGATCCTTTTTTTGGCTCAAAATCATCTATATACAACAATAAGAGAGAAAGAGAGATGGAAACATGCATGAAAAGTGGAGAAAGGGTCCTAGTCATGTGGTGATAGCTCATTGATTGCTTTCTGACTTTGTGCCTTCTTCCAATGAACTAGCCATTTCTTTCTCCAATAACCTTCAAGATCCTCTCATTGGCCAAGAGATACCACTAGAAGATAAGAGCTTGTTATGCATAATGATAAAGTCTATTTGAATGAGATCAATGTCCTCAACTACTTCTCCAACTACCAACTCACCACCTTAGGACCCTAAGTCCACTTGACATGTTCATGAGGATTAAATCCTCAAATCCTAAAATTGATAGTGCCATGCTGTGAAAAGTGGTTTATCAATCTATAACTATGTTGAAGGATGATAAGCCCCCACCATATCTCATTTATCTACCCCTACATGGGAAACTAAACTTGGGACCACTATAGGTGAAAACCAATCTAAATTATTGGTTTTCCTATAGTTTTAATCGATAAAAGAAGCTCACCAAGTGCATTTTATTGAATTATTAATAAGCTACTACCCCTTTGGTTTATATTAGGTCTAAAATACCTACTTTACCTCTATGGAGGTTTTTTGGCAATGTTTGGTCCCATTTTGTCATTTAAATTATTGACCCTTTATTTATATTAGGTTTGAAAGACCCATTTTGTCCTTGTGGAGATTTAATGGTGATTCTATATCTTGTAATGTCCATTTGGTTTAGCCTAAACTGAGCTTGAGCTAGGTTCCTTCGTCTTTACCTTGCTCAAGTCTAATAATTCCCTATCAACTTTCATTAAAATGTCCCGAGCTTGCCCTTTACTTATTAGCTATTGATCATGACTTGACATGTTGAAATTTTGACTTGTCCATGTACCATTGATCTCACTTGGTATGAATTAATGCAAGCCCTTGGATCTATCCTTGAATTTTCCACTCCATCCAAGCTGGCACCACTTAGCAATCCCATATTTTCACTCAAGATGCACTGTCAGTCTGTCACTTCAAATGCTTATGCCATGTAGTGGTCTTTCAAGATCCTTGAACTTTTGACTCATTTCACACCATTAGATCAAGATGTATGAAGCAATGCTAATTATTATATCTCTAGGTCCCACTATTTTAAATCTAATGGCTACTTCATGAGCTCAAAATTGACATCTACACACCCATAATTTTGCATTCACATGATCATATTTGACATTCACACAACCATCAAATTTAATCTTAAAGGGGTTTATTTTTCTCAAGCTCAATTTTGATGTTTACATGGACATCTTACTCTACTGGTTCAATTTTGAAGCTTCATAACTTGATCTAGAATCTCGTACGGACATGAAACTTTTAAAAGATGATCTTAACATGAAAAAATTCAAGGCACTACATTTTTTTGGCTCATGTGACAATCTGAGGTGCATTTATTAAATGTACAAGTGAACTAGTTCCTTCATTTTTGGATGACATCTTGGATGGTTTGGCTCCTTAGACTTTGCAAGCTAAAATTTGAAGGTTTAGATCTCAAGATAAAAGGCTCATTGGGATATAAAACTTGCAGAGAATGATCTTAGCACTAAGGATATTGATCATGCATGGTCTTATAGTCATGCAAGGATTTTTGAACACACACACACACACACACACACACACACACACACACACACACACACACACACACACACACACACACACACACACACACACACACACACACACACACACACACACACACACACAAATTGCATAAATAAGTTATTGCATTCTAGTTTTCATGTGATGTCCTAATGATGGTATTTCCCTTAAACTTGCATGATTCATTCTTTGATCCTTCTTTCAAGGTTCTAATGATTTTCTAAGTCTTTTTGCAACTTGGTTCATGCTTCTTGTTGTCCCCCAAAAGTAGCAGTCATTTTTGGGACAACATTTGAACTATTTTGGTCTTATAGACCAAAATCGTCTCTTCCATTTCCAAAATTTGTCCTAGATATTCAAATTCCTCATTTTCCAAGCTTCTCATAAAATCTACGGACTCTGCAGGCTTGAATCTACGGACTCAGTAGGAAGAAAAATCTATAGACTATGCAAGAAAAGGAAAATCTACAGACTGTGCAGGCAGGTTCATTTATATAGGTTCAAAGGCTTCTACAAGTGGTTTTAGTCAAAAAAATCAATTTTCAACACTTAGTCATTCTCTGGGATTAGTTCAGAGCTTTGGTTTAGTTGAAAATCTCCATCGACAAGCATCTGAGTGTAAAAAGAGACTTGAACCATTGAACCGTTGAACCATTTTTGGTTCAACGGGTTCAAAGGTTTAACAGGTTCAAGGTTCAAAAAGTTCAACATCTTTGGCAAGAGTCGAGCACTTCATCAAGGTTCAAAGTCTAATGCTTAGTTCATCGGCTTCCAAACACTTGGCCAAATCAAGGCGGCTTGAACTGTTGAACCATTGAACCACTTTGGTTCAAAGGTTCAAGGTTCAATGGTCAGTTCAACCAAAGGAATGAAATAATGGCTTGGTTCAACTAAGCATTTCAATGCTTTATTTTACTCAGGTGGTTCATTCCCTTTATTTTAGCATCTTTTGGTTCAACCAAATAATTCACTTAGTTGGTTCATTCTTTTAGTTCATCCTTTGGTTCAATGCCTCAAGGTTCAACAACAGGTTCAAAGACATTTTCAAAGCTTTGTTTGAACCATTGAACCAAAACTTGGTTCAACGAAAAGGTTTAATGTTTTGGTTCAAAGACATGGTTTAAAGGCAAGTTCAATGCTTAGTTCATTCATTCAACCATCGACTTGAACCATTTTTGGTTCAACTGATTGGTTGAACATCTTGGTTCAATGGAATGGTTCATCACCAAAGTTCAAAGGGATGGTTCAATGCAAAAGGAAGCTTCTTGAAGGACAAGTTCCCTTACAGAGGACACTTAGTCAATAAAAGCACCCTTTGGAAGGGTCATTTTTCAAGGAAACAGTTAAGTAAATCTTTCAGATTTTTGTTTAAAATAGTTGAAAAAGACCAAGGCAAAGAAGCAATTCCTTCAGACTTTTTGTTTGAAGGAATTCAGAGAAGCTGCCGGTTAAAATATCCCAAAAGAATTTTCAAAGAGCAGTCAACATTTCCGCAGACTTTTTGTCTGCAGAAAATTTCCACAGACTTTTCATCCGTAAGAATTTTCTCTAGGATTTTTGTCTATGGGAATTTTCCCCATGGAAAATGTCTGCGGGAAACGTTCACGGGAGAAAGCTCGGGGATTTGTCCGTGGGAATTGCCAAGGCAAAGCACTGCCGAAGGACCCTGAAGGGCAGGTGCCCTTGTGGGGGACTCTCGACAGCCAAAGTAAAGGCCTATTTCAACTCGACACAGGTCATTTTTCAAGGCTCGAAAGGGCAAGTCTAATCTGGAAGAATACCAAGAAGAAAATTGAAAGAAGACTAAGGGGTGACGTGCTCGAAGATGTCAAATTCAAGACAGTGAACTAGCCGTTGAGAGCACATTGACGGGCATGTAAACGTAAATTTTAAATCCATGAAATAGCTGTTGATCCTTTGAATTTACAGACCTGAATGCATTCCCAGAATTCAAGACCAAAACAAGTAGAAAGCAAGGAAAGACAAAACAACGAATGAATCCAAGACCCGATTTAATTAACCAGAAAAGGAGGAATGATGAAGACAAGATCAGACCGCCAAATGGACATTGAAAGTTGCAATCTTTCAATTGTGTGGCTTGTTTATCTACATTGAGAAGATGAAATGGGTAAAATGCCCCAAAGTTCTAGCCTATTTTCCTAACAGTTCCCAACGCATCATGATGTATTACTGTTATCGAGTCCTTCTTGAAGTGACTATATAAGGGACTTTCTTTCATTGTAAATGGATCTCTTTTTTGACAATTAGAACGAAACTCTACCCAAATTGTAAGCCATTACTGAGACTTTGAGCTCAAATTACTGATCATATTTTATTACTAGAATAAGAAAGCAAATGGTTTTTCAGACTTTGTGCTGTAATATCTTTGTTGTTGAGGAAACTATTTTTATGTCTTTTTCTTCAATATATTTTCTATTCTTTTAATTCAACAGGCAAAATTAGTGACAGTAGTCAAGAAGGTGTCCTGAAGAGTCAAGTGTGGAGAGACTTTGTGCCCCCATAATTGCCTTTAGTGTGTTTTCTTTCCATTTTTGTGTAAAGGACTTTGGGATGACTTTGTGCCCTCATTGTCCTTCGTATCTTACTCTTAAGAAATTCAGGGGGAGACTTTGTGCTACATCTCGATTTGCTGGTTATTACATCCTTTGTTACATTTTTGCTATTACTACTAAGAGTATTCTTGTGGTTTGCTGAATAGTACTTCTAAAAGAAGAGGAGTGCTATATGTTATTTCCATTGAGTTTTTCTTTTGATTTGTATGCATCATCTCTGAATAAAGAGAGATGGATGGTTTTTCCTACCCTTGAGTATTATTTTTTGTTTATATATATATAACATACCTACAGGGAACCTCCCCTTGATGAGAGGAGAGATCAGTCCCCTTTTGATGTGGTAAAACTACACATTTGGATGACTAATCTTCCTACTTTGGCTAATAAGACCTATTTTGTTTATCAGTATGCTGATCGACAAAATATTCAACCAACACTTCTAAATGCCCAAAACACATGAGAATCAGCATGGTCTTCTTCATTTTGAATAAGCTTCATATGTGGGCCAAAAATGGCCAAAATCTTTAACAACTCATAGGGGTTACATGCCTATCTATGCAAGGGAACCCAACCCATGTTGTTTTGTCTAGTCCATTGGGCATGGAGTCTTTACTTGGGTCCAACACATTGACTTAGATTTGGAACTGATTGATAATATTGTTCTAACCTATCTTGAAAAAAATACAAAGGAATAATAGGAACAAAACAAGATAGAGTGCCCAATGCACTTATTTAATGAAAACTAACCTACTAAACAAAATAGGGACAACAAATAAAAGTTCCAAAAATTACACTTAGAGGAATTTGAATAAAACTAATCTAATATATACATCCTATAACAATGTGTACCTTTCCTCTTGGATCAAAAAGAAAGTTTGATAACCTTAATGCATCATGAGATGAGTAATTAAATGAGGCATGTAGCTTATTGACCCTTGGTCTTGATGATTGACTCTTTTTTGTTACATTTATCAACCTCTTTTTCATGATGTTCAATGAGAACCAAGTAGCTCCAAATAGGTTAGCTATGTGCATCTAGATAGTTTCAAATTTTTTATATGCCTCCTCAATTGCAACCTCCAATGGTGGTTCAAAAAGGCATACCTCTTTGATTTCCATGGTGCTCTTAATTAGATTGGGCTTCTTCTTGGCTATAAGTTCCCTAGGCTCATCAAGGAGTTTTGCATGTTCTATCTAATCTTGGTCATTATCCTCCATGTGAGACTCTTTGCCCACCTTCTCAAGCACTTGATCCTCAACTTGACAAATATATTCAATAAGAAATATATAAATCTCATCCATGTCTTCAATTTGTACCAATCTCTCATCAAGACCAGCCTTATCATTTTTCTTGGGCATCCCTAGAGTAGTAATGTCTTTTTAAAGCTCCAAAACATTAATGGAATCTTTAGGTGAAGATTCAACTTGCTATATTTTCTCATCATCCAAGTCTGCCATCTTAAGTTCATCAATTTCACTCATGAAATCATGGTATAATTACTGCCAATGGTCTTCTTCTTCATGGCTACCTTCCAAATAAAAATGAGCCTATACTTGATCTATATCAGATACCACAAGATTTTGAAAAAAATCTAAATTTTGGACAATTGATATGTGATCAAGAGGTTATTGAGAAAAAACCTCTTAATACACATCTAAGACCTCTTCCTATTGGATCTCATCTCCAACTTAAACTTGTTCCTAAAACTTTCCCTTTTTGACATTATGAAAGACTAAGACATGCTTCCTCTTACCAAGTGGTGCTCCAATAATGATCTCCTCTTCTGACTCTGATAATCCATCATTATAAGTTATTAGCTTAACATGGAGTTCAATGTTTACCTCTTTAAGGAGTGGTATAGGTTATTATTGGGATGACTCCAAAAGAGATGAGATATATGTGGCACCTCCTTGGTCCAACTATTTATCTTTGATATTCATGTCCTCCTTTTGCATACTACTCTAGATGAATTTCCAAGATGGAAATGTCCTAGATTTTTGAGAAGGGAGGGATGGGGGCTGAGTCGCTTTGGATTTGATTGAATACATGACCTAGTTCCAAGATGGGAAAGATAGAGGTTCTCCTTTGACCTTTTGATTTGGATATCCTCCTCTTTCTTTGTCTTTAGCTTGAATTCCTTGATTTTTCTATTGATATTATCTTGGCATAACCTCTCTTTAAGGTGGTTAGTGGCTTCATGAAGACAAGGAACCCAAGAAGACACTTGAAGAGGGGTGATAGAGGTTTGCATAGGTTCATATCCTCCTTTAACTTGGGCTTTCAAATCTAGATTTGATTCACTTTGCCCACCCCATGACTTCACCACTTTTTTCCAAATTGGAACCTTGAAAGACTTCATAAGGGGTTCTTAAGGAAGGATGGAGTCTTGGGTCCCAACAATAAGCTATTTCACAATAATCTCCTTCATTCTTTGATAGTTTTCTTAGATAGATTTATAGGAAGGAAAGGTATAAGAAACATATGAATAAATAGGAACACTCAAAGGGGCACTTGGAATGGTCTCTTGAGGAGGAATGAATGGCACATAAGAAGGCTAAGGTGGTGTATATAAAGGCACATAATATTGGTGAGGTTGGACCTGCTACTCTTTAAGGCCTTTTAGTTTATCTTCAATGCTTTGAATGTAACCACCTACATCCAACATCTCACTTGTGATATTTTTCCAATTTTCTCTCTCATTAGGTGTTTATTCTTCCTTTATTTGCTATAATGACTCTCTCATATGATGAATCAAGTGAGTAGGGACATTTTGGCCATATCAATTTTGTGAGAAAAATTCTAGTGCATGCTTTTCATGGTTTATTAGAGTCCACTTAAGTGCTGGTATGGATGGCTCATGATAGGGTTGATGAAGAGAAGTATTATGATGGGATTTCTATCCATAGGAAGGATTAGGGAAATACTTTTTCAATAAGGATCATGAGAAATTTGACAAGGCTCCTTATAGATTTGACAAAAATCTTGGTAGGGATGATAAGGGTCATATGGATTATGAGGATCATACTAGGGCTATTGATAAGGAGGTGGATAATAGTAAAATTCACCATAGTTGTCCATATTAACCTCATATGTCAAATGAGATGCAAAAACTGACTAAAATCTCTAAAGAGACATACCTAGTCTGCTCATAACTAGAAGCTTGATTTGGAGTAGTCATTGGTGGTAACTTGCTTGCTTCCAAAAGCTTATCAAAGGAAAGACACACCAAGATATTCCTCACATTTTAGACCTTATCCCACCGAGCATGTTAGAACTATTAGAGGTCTAGATTTCACCCTATCTAGAGGTAGGAGTGTTCAGGTCCTACTTCCAAATCTACCTCAACATGTGACTAACCCTAGGCTATGGGTATCCTATAATGGGGTCAGACCTCTAGTAGTTTTAATGAGGCTAACTCCTCTGATTCATCATTTTAACTCATTCTAACCACTAAAACCTACTAATAACTAAGGAAAAGGGAGAGAGATAGAAAAAGAGAGAGAGAGAGAGAAAATTGATAGGGAAACCTAAGCTAATAATGGTGATGCACCTAAATTATGGTTGATCTACCCTATTTGACTCTGAAAACACTAATGAAACAAGCACAAGTGTAGATATAAGATCTCAAATACCTATCATACATAAATGTTTCATGAAAAGGATCACAAAATTATCACAAGCTTAGGGAAGTGAAGGAGAGGTCTAATGCAAGACACTAACCAGTCAAAGTTTCCAAATTTGGGCTTTGATCAAAAGTTGTTGAATATGACCTGCATAATAAAATGAACTAGTAAATAGGTGATATCATGACTTGAAAAGGGATATATTTATAGCACATATGAAAATATAACATGTACACACTATATCAAAACAATGAAATCTAAAAAATAGTCTTGTATTCATCTCAAGAGGTTACAAGCTCCATCTTGGCAAAGTTTAGTCATGCCCAAGAGAGGGAGTAGAGGAATTATAGAGGGGATCCATTTTTTGGATCAAAAGCCTCTATACATATCAGGAAGAGAGAAAGAGAGATGGGAACATGCATGAAAGATTGGATAAAGGGTCATAGTCATGTGGTGGTATCTCATTGATTGCTTTTTACCTTTGTGCCTTCTTCTAATGAACTAGCCCTTTCTTGATCTAATAAATTTTGAGTTCCTCTCATTGGCTGAGAGATCCCACTAGAATTCAAAGGATTTTTATACATAGTGACAAAGTCTATTTGAATGAAATTAATGCCCTCAATTGCTTCTCCAACTACCAGTTCACCACCTTAGGACCCTAATTCCACATGATGTGTTCATGAGGTTTAAATCCTTGAATCCTAAAATTGACAGTGTCATGTCATGAATGGTGGTTTATCAAGATATGGTTGTGTTGAAGGATGAGAAGCCCCCACCATATCTCATTTATCTACCCTTGTATGGGAAACTAAACTTGGGTCCAATATAGGTGAAAACTAATCCAAATTATTGGCTTTCCTATAGTTTTAATCAATAAAAGAAGCTCACTAGGTGCATGTTCTTGATTTGATAATAAGTTAACACTCTCTTGGTCTATATTAGGTATAAAAGACCTATTTTACCTCCATGTAGCTCTACTAGCAATGTGTGTTCCCATTTCATCATTCAAACTATCAACCCTTTATCTATATTAGGTCAGAAAGACCCATTTTGTCTTTATGGAGTTTTAATGGTGATGTTAGATCTTGAAATGTTCATCTGGTTCAACCTAGACCAAGCTCGATCTGGGTACCTTCATATTTACCTTGTTTGAGTCTAAGAATTCCCTATTGACTTTCATCAAAATGTCTCAAGATCACCCTTTGCTTATTGGCTATCGACTATGACTCAACCTATTAACATTTTGACTCATCCATGCACAATTGATCCCACTCGATACGAATTAATGCAAGACCTTAGATCTATCCTTGACTTGTCTACTCCATCAAAGCTAGTACCACTTAGTAGTCCCACATTTGTACTCAAGATCCATTTTTAGTCTATTTCTTCATGAACTTATGTCATGTGGTGTCCTCTTAATCTCCTTGACCTTTTATACTAATCATGTACCATTAGATCAAGATGTATGAAGCAACATTGATCATTAGATCTCTAGGGCCCATTGTTTGAAATCTAATGGCTACTTCATAATGTTAAAATTGATGTCTATGTGCCCATCATTTGACATCCATGAGATCAAATTTAATGTTAGAGAAACTATCAAATTTAAGTTCAAAAGGGTTTGTTTTGATCAGCTTGATTTTGACATTTGTGTAGACGTCTTACTCTATTAGTTCAACTTTGAAGCTTCATAACTTGAGACAAAAGACTCACATGGACATGAAACTTTCAGAGGATGATCTTTGCATGAAAAAATTCATGGAACTATAATATTTTAGATCATGTGGATTTCTAAGGTGCATTTATTAAATACACAAGTGAACTAGTTCATTCATTTTTGGAAGACGTCTTGGATGACCTGATTCCTTAAATTCGGCAAGCTAAACTTTAAAGGCTTAGATCTCAAGATAGAAGGCTCATCGAGATATAAAATTTGATAATAATGATCTTATAACTAAGGACATTGATCATACATGGTCTTATGGTCATGTGAGGCTTTCTAAACATATATACAAATTAGACAAGCAAGTTGTTGCATTCTAGTTTTTATGTGACATCCTAATGATGATCTAGCCCTTAAAATTACAAAATTCATCCTCTAATCATTCTATCAAGGTTCTGATGATTTTTGAAGGATTTTTTCAACTTGGTTCATGCTTTTAAATGCCTAAAACATATGAGAACCTACATGGTCTTCTTCATTTAACAAAAGCTTCATAGGTGGGCCAAAAATGACCAACATGTACTTAATGCATCTTGTGTCATAGATCCCTTCCCAACCCCTTTTACAGAGGAAATACTTGAAGGCATATCCAGATGTGAGATATATACATTTATTGATGGGTTTTCAAGATACCATTAAGTCTAGATCACTGAGGACCAACCGAAGATGACATTCACTACTAAATGGGGATATTTTGCATATACTATCATGCCTTTTGGGTTAAATAACACACCAAGTGTGTTATCATTGATAGATTTTGAAGCCTTTAAGGATTTCATCCATAATTTTCTTCAAGTCTACTTGGATGATTGAATATTCTATTACTTGGTCAAGTACCATTGATCTAACCTAAAACTCTTTCTTGAGCACTGTCAAGTCTTACAGATATCACTAAACTTAAATAAATTCCTATTTGCTACACCTTTCAATGTGATACTAGGACATTATTTGTAAGGATGGACTTCTGGTAGACCTAGAAAACATATCTATTATTCTTCACCTCCTAGTTCCCAGGTCTCAATGCAAGGTAATTTCACCTTCCTGGGCCATATAGGTTATTATAGGAAATTCATTTATGTATATGCAAATATTATTATGACCCTATACTAACTCTTAAAACATAACAAAAATTTCACATGGACTTGCTCCTACCAAGAAGCCTTTGAAGCCTTAAAGGGCAAGTTGGTTACTGATCCAATCCTCTAGTTCCCTAACTGGATAAGACTATTCCACATCCATGTTGATTTATTTATAATGGTAGTTGGTTCAATCCTTTCACAAATAGGGGAAGGTTACCATGATCACCCAATCTACTTTGATAGCAAGAAACTCACCCTAGCCAAGAAAAATTACACAAACACTGAGTATGAAGCATTATCAATGGTCTATGCTCTACAAAATTATTGATAGTGCTTATTGGCAACTCCATTTGTATTTTATACAAATCATGAGGCCTTAAATTACCTAATAAATAAATATGTGTTACATGAATGAATCTACCATTGAATAGTGTTGTTTTAAGAGTTTCAATTCTCAGTCATGGTCAAACCTAAAAAATCTAATTATGGCCCTGACCATTTGTATTGAATTATGTCTAGATAACCACTACACACTATTAAAGATGACTTACTTGATTTTGACTCTTCTATGTTACTTGTGTACCTAAGGAGTTGGAAGATATTTTAGCCTTTTTAACCACTAGCTCAACACCCAACTATCCCACTCTATAGGCCAAGAAACAACTTGTGGTTTACTCCACACCCTTTCAACTCATAGGAGGGGATCTTTACAAGCTTGGTCATGACAAAGTTCTTTGGCACTATGTTATGAAACATGAACATTTTGAAGTACTTTAAGAAGTTCATGAAGGTATTACAGGAGGGCACTATGCTAGAGAGGCTACCGTGTGTAAGGTTATACTAGCTAGATTATGGTGGCCTACTCTTTTTCAAGATGCTAAGGTATATATTAGGAAGTGTGATATATGTCAGCACATAGGGAAACCAAACTGATGAGATGTCATTCCTCTATAACCTATCCTCTCTCAGGATCCATTTGAGAAATTGGCCATTGATTTTGTTGGGACCCTCACTCTAGCTAGATGATGAATAGGTTCTTGATATATTATCACCATAACTAACCACCTCACATACTGAGATGAATTTATGCCAATGAGATATTTTAAAACTACCACTACTATTCATTTCATTTGGGAGCATATCATAACTTGGTTTGGATGCCCACTAAGTTTCACTAGTGATCATGACACCCATTTCATAAATGAAACTATTCACTTATTACTAGCTAAGTTCATTATTACACACCAAAAAATAACATCATATCATACTCAATCCAATGGAACTACCGAGGCCTTTAATAAAATTCTAGGTACCACCTTAATGAAGATTTATAATATTGGTTGAACTGATTGGGATGATAGAGTGTCTATGGTATTTTGGCCTTGCCAAACAACTTACAAGCACATAAATAATAACACACCATTTAATTTAGTATATGGCAAAGAGGTCATCCTTTTAGTTGAATTTTTAGTATTGTCTCTTCATATTGCATGCATAGGGAAATTGGATGAGGATTCATCCTTGAGTCACACCTTGATACTTTATTACAACTTGATGAAGCCTTTTTCTCACTCATTGAAGTCAAGATGTAGAAAAGTACAAACAAAAAGCATGGTATGATTGACACATAAAGTATAAAATATTTTATTCAAGAATTAAGGTCTTACTATATGACTCCAAGTTCACATGCCATTTTAGAAAACTTTGGATTCACTAGGATGGTCCTTTTATCATTCATAGCATTCAACCTATCGACACTTGTTGATTATAAAGGTTGGATGGCCAGTTCCTCCCTGGGCATTATAATGGAAGTTGACTCCGACCATATTTCACTTCTAAATAAGTTAAAGTATTGTAAACATTAAGGCTTATGCCATTACTTTAGCATTTCCTATTTTAAATAAAAGTGTTGCCTTTATTGTGCACAACATTTATTTTATGTAATTGTGTTTTAGTTTTGAACTTGTTTTTTCATAGAGGACCCTAACTCAATTTTAGTGTGGGGTAAGAGAGATCTGAATTCATGATTAAAATTTAGGTGCATAAGTTACCTAGGCATGTGAGTTAAATAAGTGCGCAAGGTACCTAAGCACACAAGGTATTTTAGGCATGCAAGTGTTTTAAGGTGATCAAGATATTAAGGCATGAAAACTACGTAGCCTAAGGATAGGTGTTCCTACCAATAGTTTAAAAATTTGAAAGACACATAACTTTTTTCCACTTCAAAATGAAGGCATGATATGAGATGTGTCATTAATATGAAAGAATAGTGGTTGCGATGAATGTGCTAATAGTGTGATAAGACATAACCAATAGATGCATTGATGGTGAGAAGAAACGATCGAAGAATGATAGATGTTAAAATTGCATTAATGATGAGAAGTGATGGATGAGCTAAAAGGGGATAATAAATGTGATTAAATCTCTCAAGCCTGTAAAAAGAAAAGTTAACTCATTTTTATGTTTTATCTTTGTGTTCATTTGATATTACTAATCCAAGAGCAAATAAATACTAGCGCTGAGAGTAAAGAGAGAAAATTTAATCCCAAAAAGAATTATATGAAGCATTACGAGTCTATTTATAAGTATTGAGCTGAGTGTTAATCCATGCAAGCAAAGCATAGGGTAACTATAGGAAACAACCACGATAGGAAAATTTACAAGTTTTAGGGGAAGTCTTCCATTAGAGGGTAGTTAAGCTCAAAAAGCCAAAGTATTTGACCACAATCATGTATTCCTATGGGAATGTTGGATGACCATGCCTCAAGTTTAGATCTCATTGGAGGGTGACGTAGCCTAAAAAAAGGCCCTAAGGACTAATCCATTACTAACAATACCAAAATAAGAGGAGGTACTTAGAGGGGAAACTGCATTCATTCGAGAAGAGACACCAAAAGAGAAAACACAATATGTAGAAAGGGGAGAAGCTAGTATGGAATGATAGGCCAAGAAGACTCAATCATCTTCACCTCTGCCACTAATGATTAAATAAATATAGTATCCTAATATTGTATTATGCATGGATAACTGGCTCTCTAAGGTACCCACATGTGTTATTTTTAATTACAACCATCATCAACCTAGGAATGAGGTTGAATTGTAAAATGATTATCGAGTCGAGTACCAAAACCCTAAGAACTAGTTAGTGTATGATATTTCAATATTCAACACCTTAGATGCTATAGGGTTATTACAACCATAAAATTGCCTTACTTTAGAAAACCCATTGAGGCCATCAATTTTTTAATCTCATGCATCCATGAGGACTATCTATACTTCATTGGGCATAGTATGAAAATCACACTCGAGAGGATAAGCAAAGTATCATGATTATAGTATTTAGAGTTGGATGTGGCCTATGATTTGGGGGACACTAAGGAGGTCCAAAAGATAGCCATGGTATTAATGTATTATAAGCAAGTTCATGCCATACATATTAAAAACTTATAGGATCCTACCCTCTAAGTTTTGACATGGATCATCATGATCAAGATCGATGGGACCAATTATTAGAAAGAGGAAAACATGACTCACCTATACATCACCCACCAAGTCCCTTAGGGCTTAAAGTATAATTAGGATATGTATTTTATCCATAAAATTATTGATGATGTAGAGAAGACCCATCAGATACCTATTCATAGGTTTCCATGGGGTGTATTTTTACTTTTGATGGTTTTTTATGAGATCAATGTACCATATTACACCATGAGATAATTGAAATGGGATTATTCACTTGATAATAAGTCCTTTTATGAGCATTATAAAGTGTTCACATGCCCAAGATAGATCACCCCATCCTATAAAATAAAAATGAAGTATTGGTTCAATGGGATAAAGGAAGCATTATAGAATGAATGGCACATCCCAAAGGATTTACCCCCTTGGTTGTTGAGCAAGTGTAATTCACTATGAAGTAGCACTTCTCTCTCATGTGCATCAAGATGGTCCCTTCTATAGTTTTCTTCACATGGCTAAAGTTAATATATGCCTTTTTAGCATGGTAATTTGTTGACTCTATGCACTGGATCTATGATGCATAGCCTATTTCCTTAGAGGTAGATAAGATTGACTTGGAAATTCACACTCTCCAAAAGATGTATGTCTATTTAGGCAAGAAGGCCTATAGGGAGAAGAAGGAGATGGACCAAATAGATATAAATTTCAAGCCCATATTAGTGGGAGAATAGGTACACAATCTATTTTATGTGTTGTGACCCAAGAATAAGAACTCAAAGGGAACATATCATGAGAGGGAAAAGCTCCCATAAGCACCTCCCTTAAAGAAGAAAAAGTGAGCCTGGCATGATGCCAGCACAAGTAGTTAGCAATTTTCCCAAAAATAGTAGAATAATACCCAAGCACCATAGCCTAGCCCCTCACCTCCAAGACCCTTAGCTATTTAAACTTCTCCATCACACCTTTCTCCACCTCACCCTTCACCTCCTTGACCTTCTCCCCCTTTCCCTTCACCACCGTACCCTTATCCACCTTGCCCTTCTCCACCCAAAGTTCTACCACCACAAGTCCCTCCACCCCCATCTTCTCCTCCACACATTCCTCTAACTCTACCTTCACCTCCTATGACAACTCTATAGGCTTCCCCTCCAAAAATTTCCTCAAGAGTTGTACCATAGTAGGCCATAGAGTAAGAGCCTATGTAGGAAGTCCCTACAATACAGAAGGAAGAATCAGACTCTAATTATAAAAATACACCCTCCCTAATACACAAGGAGGAGGCCACATTTAAAGGCTCACCATTGGACATTAGGGTGAATATGACAAAGAGAAGGATGATAAAGAGTATGAAATGAGTGGGATGGCTATCGATAGAACTTCATTAGCTACCAAAGTCAAGGTCAAGATCTTGGAACACAACTTGAATAAAGGGAAGGAGTCAATCGGGTCCATAGAAGATCCTAGCATTGATGCATCTACCAATCTACATGACCATATCAATTGAACATCCCCAACAGGTGTTGTATCTATATCCACACTTCCTTATATAAGATGCAACTTTGGAAATAAGGAAGCAAGTGTCTTTCTTATTCGACATGTACAATGAGGAGCATCACTTTGTGCTCCCTAAAGATAGCCTTATTTTAGGTCCTAATGCTCTTGAACTACCCAAACCACTATGGGTTAATCTTCAAGAGATCACCCCTCTACAACCTTGTATGACATTCTTAAAGATAGATTTGGAAGTCATGCACCAGAACATACTATTCAACCCTAATGCATGTGATACAGAGATGAAACATGCATAGGTTATATGCATAAATGAGAAGGAAGTTTACACTAAGAAGGCACTCATCAAGGAAGTAGCTACTTTAAAGCAACAAGTAAAGGAGGCCATGAAGGTGAAATTTAAAACATTAAATTTATGCAAGACAATTTTGGGCTAAGAACTAGAATTAGTGGATGGTGTGCCTCTCAATGGGGATGCCATAGATAAACTTGAAACCTTGGTGAACCTCCTTTTGAAAATTTTTAAGGATAAACCCACATTAAGAAATGAGGGATTGATCATAGTAGATCAATTCACTAAGGTAATTGAAGTATGAAACCATACCCTCAAAAGAGTTAGGGAAGTCATCCCCATATTGGAAAATATTTTTGAATGATTATCATGCCCAAATAAGATATTAGAGGCTCAAATCCAAGTAGAAGAAGCCCAAAGGTAGTAAATAGATAATTATATCCTCCTAATAAGTTATCACATCGAGCACACAAAGGCATTCAAAGACGTGGAAACAATAGGGGAAAATATCAATACACATCACCAACAATTTAATGGTAGTTTTTTATCCCTCTGAAGATAAGTTGACTAAGAATTCTTAACATTAGAAGACATATAGAAGGATGATAGCACATCCTTGGATGATTTATTCAAGAAGGCCAATGAGAATTCTAATCAGCTTGAGGAAATGAAAAAGTCCAAAGAGGCCATTGAAGTAATAACTGATAACTTTCTCAACACATTGTCACATTGGGACAATGTTAAGAAGTAGATCAAGAAGATGGGACCTGAATTTTTGGCAAAGGCTGGCAATGAAACTTAGTCTAGGATGGACTAAGAGCATAGTGTGGGGTGATGTTGGACCCCAAATTTTTTTGTGTTTTTTTATATTTTGGTAAGGAATTAACACAATGCAAAAGGAGCATAAAATAGAAAGTCTATGGCATGGAACTTGAATGGCACAAAAACACCATGGTGTAGAACCTATAGGACATGTAAGGAAAAGGGCATGAAATCACCAATGTGAGAGGACCTAGTAAAAAGATAATTAATCACAATTAACATAAAATCATAGGGTTTGAAAAAATATTATAATACTTGGGGAGTGTATGGAAAATAGGATATGATCAAGGAGAAATTCTCAAGGGTCACCCAGACCTTCTCTATTAGAGTTTTACACCAGCCCACAGGGAGATAAGTACATGGCAACAAGGATGTAGCATAGAGAAATTATATAGGGGGTATGAAGGCTTAGATCCTTAAGAGGATTTTATTAATAGACTATCATGACTCTCAGTTTGTAGAGAGTTTATTGTCCAACTACTCCTATCATTAAATTTTATAAATACTTGGTCAGGGATAAACAATTATAAATACCCCTATTGTAAAGCACCATGAGATGGATTTTTGGATAACTTTTGTTGAAGCTTAATATATGAATTATGAATGTTATAACCATACTTATGTTCATGTTAAGTTAAATGGATAGTTATGTAACTACTCTAGGATGAGTTGACCATTTGGTGATTAGAAGTTAGTATGAAACCTGTATAAATATTTTCTTTTTCTAAATAATAATCTCATAACATCATGGCACTCTTTTGCATAATTATGTTGGTTGAACACAATGATCATAGGATTAAAGTAGTTTATATTTTTATTTATGTAATATTTAATTAAATATAAATTAAACCCAAGGAATATAGCTAGTTAATATTACTACTAAGTTAATTGACACATTGTGACAATGTCAAGAAGTAAATCAAGCAGACAGGGCCTGAATCTTTGGTGGAAGCCACCAATGAGACTTAGTCTAGGATGGAATAAGATCATATTTTGGACTAATGTTGGACCCCAAATTTTGGTTGTTTATTTTTATATTTTGGTGAGGAAATAACACAGTGTGAAAGGGAACATAGTGCATAAAGTCTATGATGTAGAAATTGAATGATGCAGAAGTACTATGGCACAGAACCTATAGGGCATGTACGAAAAAGGGTAAAAAAGTACTAGCATAAGAAGACCCATTCAAAGGACAATTAATCATGAGGAACCCAAGAGCATAGGGGTCAAAATAATAGTGAAAGGCTTGGGAGAGCATGGAAATTAGGATATGGTTAAGGAGTAATTCTTGAGGGTCACCTAGACCTTATCTATCAAAGTTTTGCACCAACCTACAAGGAGATAAACACATGGTAGCAAGGATATAGCATAAAGCAAGTATATAGGGGGTGAAAAGTCATAGGTCATTAGGAGGAGCTAGTTAATATACCACCATGACTCTCAATTTTTAGAGAGTTTGTTGGCCAATTAATCCTATCATTAAATGTTGTAAATAATTGGTCAGGGACAAACAAGTATAAATACCCCTATTGTAAATCACTATGGGACAAATTTTTGGATAACTTTTGATGAAACTTAATATATAAATTACTAATGTTATAATAATACTTGTGTTTATGTTCAGTTAAATAGATAGTTTTGTAACTACACTAGGTTGATTTGAGCATTTGGTGATTGGAAGTTAGTTTGAAACCTATACAAATATTTTTTTTGTTAAATAATAATCTCAGAACTTCACGACACTCTTTTGCATGATTATGGTGGTTAAATGCAATGATCCTAGGATTAAATTAGTTTATCTTTTTCTTTATGTAATATCTAATTAAATATATGTTAAACCCAAGGAATATAACTAGTTACTATTACTGTTACTATACAACATAACTTGCAGGAACCGGTCTCTAGCTGTGCGCTTTGGGTGAGAGTACAAGACCATAGTTTTGCATGAAAGGGCTAGTGATCTAGATTTTTGGGCTATATTTAAGTGTAGAGTCACTATTAATAATAAAAACCTAATAATGACACATAATAATAAGCATGTTAGATAGGGGTGTTGACAAGAAGCTTTGGCATATACATTGGGATCAAGTAAGAGCATAAATGATAGAGTGTTTCCTTAATTAGGTAGGGTTATCACCAAGCAGATTATGGACAAATGGATATCCCAAGGGGATATTCAATGACTTTAACCACAAAAAATTTAATTTAAATATTACTTAGCATGGTCTTTATCCTTATTTCATTAGGATTATGCATGGACTAATTTAAATTTGGGTATAAATAAGCATGTATCATTATGTATTTGTAACCACTAATTAGTGGATAAAATTTTCATGACTTAGTGGAATAAAATGTCTATATGAGAATTTTATAAGGGTGTAAAGTGGTCCAATCCATTTATAATTAGATATATAATAAAGGGGATATGCCAATTTCATTTCTTGTGATTCCTAATTTATTAGTTTAGTTTTTCCTTTTTGCATGAGCCAAGTTTTTATAAAGACCTTTTCTGTAACTTGTCTAAGTATTGCTTGATATTAGATTTGTGTTTCATGAATCATTTATTATATAAAAGCTTTGTGAATGATATTCATTATTTGTACATGTATATGGTGACTTTTTTTCACTCTTATACATAGCTACTTGCTCCTTAGACTCTTACACCATCTCTAATTTATGGTTGTGCTATGTTGGCCAAATAGAGACTACTTTTTTCAAGAGATTTGTTTGCACAATAGAATCAGGGTTGTCCTCATTATATGGTGAGCTCATATTTTATTTCTCCTTAACCTTTATCTTTTAATGTTTTTTTATCTCTACGTTATATTATATTTAAAATAGTTTAATTTGAAGTCAAAATTTTAAGCTTTATTTGGACTACATGTTCATCCTCTCACTTTTCTTATTTTATGCATTGTTAAAACTAGTAGACTAAAGACAAGTGCCAACAAGTATTAATTTCATTGATAAATCTAAACAACTTGGTTATCTTAGACATAAGAGAGACCAAATTTTATTTCATAAGTCCTAGAGTGTAGTCCAAAAGGGCCCCTTTTAAGGTTAAAAAAAGCTTACATCAGCCAACTGAGGTATCTAGTTTTTCATGACCTAGTAGATAGAGACTTTGGGGAAGTTGTTGTCTAGCCTACTTCCTTTTAGGAGAGGTGGAAGCGAAAAGGGTAAATCCTCACCAGTTGATCTTTTTCTCTCCTCTTTTCCTCTTATATTCAATGTGTTATTCCAAATGTACCTCAACACAAGTGATGCATGGAAAATCCTTGATTCTATGAATGAGGGCACTCATCTCTCTAAGATAATTAAGCTTATTTTTGAACTACTAACTAAAACTATGAAAGGTGATGAAAAAATTATAAATTTTATTACAAAAAATAAAAACATTAAATCTCAGTTAGGTGGATACATTTTTAATTTAATTCAATATCTATTGTTGTATTTTATTATTTAGTTAAATATTCATGAAAAAAGTCACAATTTTGTTTCAATTTTTACTTCAAAATACCAAATAGAGCAAGATATTCTTGACATCAATACCCTTTCTTATTTTATTGTGCAAAAATTACATGTGATGCCAAATTTTTAATCTAAAAATAATGCCACTTGACACTTCTCACACTCAATCCTATTTTTGTAAATAATAGAAACTAAAAATCTAACCTGAACTCTACCAATGGGAAAAATGAGAACAATAAATTTGGTAATAAAAATCATAAGGTCAAACTCAATGGAAAATATAATTTGTGTGGTAAATTTTGACATAGAAGGGAATATTGTCACAAAAAACAAAACCTCTAAAAATAACAAAGGGAAGAAAGGTTCTAATCAAAATCAATAAAAAAATCAAAACCAGAATTAAAATAACAATCAAGATCAAAATACTAACATTATTGCTTTGTAAGCTACCCTAATTTCTTCTAATGAAAAGTTTGATTTTTTAGATAGTGATGCATCACATCATATGACTTGTTTATCAATTATTTTATCTAACACTATAGATATATTTGAAAGGATTTGTTCAAGTAATAATATATTTCTAGAGGCTCCTAAATATGGAAAAGTTAAATTTGTAAATGTTGTTATAAATGATGTTTTCTATGTTCCTAAACTTAAGAAAAAACTATTATCCTATTCACAGTTTATAAATTATAATTTAATAGTGAATTTTCTTAAGGATAAATGGTCTATTGGAAATCAATCTAGTTCTCTGATTACTGAAGGAATTCAATATAATGGTTTATACATGTTTTATGATTTTCATGCATGTTGTCTTTTATCACTAAGTAGAAATGAATCTCAATTATGACATGGAATATTAGTTCATATTAATTTTATAAGTTTATATGATATGTCTTAATATGATATTGTTGTTGGTATTGTCACGCTTTACTCTCAACATGAAACTTGTGAGGGTATGTGGTAAGAAACACATTAAACCCTTTCATAAGGATGATGATGTTAAATACATTAATCCTTTAAGATTTTATTCAAAGTGATGTTACAAGACCACTAGAAGTTTCATCTCTTAACGATTCTTTATATGCTAACTAAATTGATAGTGTCTCAACTACAATGGTATTTGTTAGCAATATTATTTAGTTTGATTCTTGAAAAATGTTAATTACAATTTTATATATATACATATATATAGGTCTTAAATAAGAAAGTGAAAAAATATATAAACATTATATTATTTCCAAAATCATTACATTTATGATTATTTTCAATTCATATGAGTTTTCATTGAAATACATTATATACATAATGTATACACATAATATTTTCAACTTTTATTAATTAATGATGTTTTACATCTTGCAGGAACCCATCGAGACTCAATCTCTCTGAGTGTACATCCTAAGGGGTGCACTGAGAAAGGGGTGGGCAGACCTTTGGTGCTTTGTATGATTTTTGTCCCTTTTTTTGACATCATTACCAATCCAACTAGTTCTTAAAGCCTTTCCCTAATTTGTTTCTCCTTCCTTGCATAGTCTTATAGTCTTTTCCCTCTCTTTATCCTTCATTTCCTTACTTATCACCCTTTTGATCTATTTATCATACTAGGTCATCCTGATCAACCTAGTACAGTTTAAGGATATTTTAGCTCTTTTGGTTTATTGACCTCTTGACCGACCTAGCACAAACCAGGTGTGTTAGCCTTAAATGTGCTAGGTCGATCAGGTCAACCTAGTACAATCAACATATCTAAATGATTTTAGGGTAAGTTTAACTTATAAATTAAAGGTCATTTTGGTCATTATTATAATATGAAATCAAGAGTTATTATTTGCTTACGCTTCTTCACAATATTCTCTTCCACCATTCTACTTGAGGAGACTTAGTTTAGGTTTCTTATTTTGGAGAATCTAGTCTTGTGGATAGGTCTTGGATGCTTTGGCCTTAAAAAGTGATCATTATAAACCATAAAAACCTCTTGAGAAGCCCCTTTAGCCAAGGGAGAGATTGAGTCTTGATAGGTCATATTCAGGTAAGTATATTATAACTTTGTTCTCCTCTCTTTTAGTAGATATAAGTAGCATAAGTGTTGGCTCAAATAATATTACTCTTCATATCTCATGTATTAGAGTGTTACTCATAATTTATTTGAGATTATATATACATATTTTGATTCCTTTGATTTAATAACCCCTCACATTGTGCCACAAGCTTTTGTGTACACTAGATTAGTTTTACTTTCTTGTTTATTAGATTAGTGAAATATTAAATCATATAACTCTTTTAGGGTTGTTGTGCGATTATGTTAGATTGTAGGCTTTAGAACCCTACCTCACATGATGTGTTGTGACAAGTGATCCCCTAATTAGGGCTAGTATATCCTCCCATTGGTCATGATCACACGTAACAAGTGTATGCCCCAAATAAAAAGTGTAGGTGTGCTCTATCCCATCTGATCTAGGATTGATTTATGGACATGATGCATTTCTAATTACATACATTCTAGCGAACTTGATGTGAATCAAACCCTTGTAATATTTATTTCTCTTATTTTATTTATATTCATCATCATTTTTATCATATATTTACTAGGTTAGATCGACCCTATTGACCTAGTTTTATTTATATTTGTGCACAAGTTTGCAAGAACAGGTAACTAAATCAACCAGTTTGACCTAGTATAGGTTTTCAGACTTGCATAATCTATTAAAACAATTAGATCAACTAACTCAAGATAGTCCAAGTTTTTTAGGTTTCCAGACTTCCTATTCAACCTACTAGGTCAACTAGGTTGACCTAGTGCATTTTTAGCACTTTTTCAATAGGTTTCTGTACAGATTGATCGACCAACTCGACTAGTTTACAGGTTTTTGCCAATTTTCTCCAAGGTCTCAGATTAGAAATCTTATCCTTTTCATCTTTGATCCACTAAGGTCAATTTATATTTATCTATATCTTTCCTTTTATATACTTTCCTTTCATAGTTTTTAGTCTTTAAAACTGCCTCCACATAGTTAATTAGGTCAACCATATGGACCTAGTTCTGTGTTTTCTAAAATAACTAGGTTGACCTGATTAACTTAGTACACTTTTAGACTTTGCTTCTACAGTATAGGTTTGACCCTATCTACCCTATTATATATGATTATCCATATAGTTTCTCAACTATACCTTGTTTCAAAGTTGGAATGAACCATATTTTTTAACCACATATTTCTTTTAAGTTGCTTGCATGCTTAGAATAGTTCACATAGTCTAATTAGGGGATTTTAAATCAATCACTTAGTTTCATTATTTTTATTATTTTGTACACATGGCCAAACCACATAAACATCAACAAGAATTTAAACATTTGGCTAGCCAGGTCTACCTACTTGGATTTCATCACCAAGGGGGAAGCTAACTTGATGCTCTAATTAAGTATAAAATGTGGTTAATTGTATAATATAGTGAAGCATCTAACATCTTTATCATTTCAATGTGTGAAGTGAGGGGATAATCCCCAATACCAATCCTGTATCATTATAACTAAAGTCCCTTTCATCCTAAACTTACCTAAAACTATTCATAGATTGTTATCTAGTACCTTGATTATAGCCAATCTCTCTTCACATTTAAAATCATTCTTAATAATCTAATCAACATTCTAGGTTGACCAAGTAGCAAGATTTACTTTAAAGTTATTTGCTTGCTATTTGATCAATTATGTGTGGAAATCTTGCATTATCTAGCATTATTGCAAGATTTTACTTTGTGTGCAGCAATTGGATTGGCCAACATAAATTTAATTGATTATGTGTTTCCTTCCTATGATTACTTTCTTATATTAGCTATAAATTGTATTATTTAATTTCCAAATTGTATTCAAACTTTTAATCTTACCTATCTACTCTACTAGGTCAACCTGGTCAACCTAGTCAACCTAGTGCTTTTATGACTTTTGCACACTATACTGGATCAACTTGGTTGACCTAGTACAATCTATAGGCCCTATTTTTGTGCTTGGTCAACCTAGTCGACCTAGTACTATTTCCTTCTTTTCTTATTTTTCAATCTAATTTTCTAATTCTCCTATTTTGCATCTTGTTCATCCCTCTTCAATCAGAATGAGGTCTCCTATCATAATCTTCTTGGACAACTTAAATCCATTTAGATACTATATGGGATGTTCATTCCTTCTTCTCTTTTCCTCCCAAGATAACCATCACTCTTGGGGAACCTCTTCTCCTCCTTCATCTATGAATTGTAACATGGTGTAAATAACACCTCAAGATGAAGTTGATGGATCCAATCCTTTCCATACTTATCAATAAACTTCTCAAAATCTCCAAACCAATGTGGGAATGATTGATACAAATCTATTTAACAATCCCACTAATAACCCTTCTTCCAATAATCCTCCCCCTAATAATAATTTGGGGAGTGCTCTAACCAGCACTAAATCACCTCCAGATACAACCCAACTCTTAGATCAAGTTATGCAACAAATGAACATCATGGAAAACTCTTATACCAACAAAATTATGTAACTTCAAAACCATCTAATCAATGTGACTAAACAAATTCCAGCTATGCATCCTCAAGCTAATCCTAATTACTTTCCTCCACCTCTTAGGGATGCCTCAGGCAATGTTATTCCTCAACCCATAATGAATAATAAGATGCTTCAAACCATTCAAAATGGGCCTTTAGCTCCCTTCATTATATCCATTGATATTGGTAACATAACTCTAACTATCAAATATGATGGGACTAAAGACCCTGCTTCATTCCTTAAAACATTTGACAACTTGTACAAAGAGTGGATCCAAACTAATACATTTGCCATAACTAAACTATTAGTTAAAACTTTCACTAGTGATGTATTAGAATGATATAATCAACTTCCTTAACATTATATTTGGCAACTTGAAGATTTGTTCAATCCTTTGGTTAAAGATTTTCAACACAATGATCTTCCTAAAAATTATCTTAGTCACTTCATAAATTCTAAACAATCTCCTAATGAATCGGCTCATGACTTTATTAAAAGATGGAAATATTTAGCTCATAAAGTTGATCATAATATGATTGATGATAATTTAGTCAAACTCTTTATTACTACTTTGACTCCCACTCTTTAATACAAAAAATTAATCAGCCAAATTTGATGTTCCTTTACCATCTCACATACCTCTTTCAATTCAACAAATGAAATGACTTTTACCACCCTTGAAACCTTTCATTTATCCCAATGCTCCTCCTAAATTATATGATCCCAATCTATTTTGTTAGTTCCATTCCATAATTAGGCATTCTCATGAGTCTTATAGAGGGCTCACTAAGTGTGCCATTTATTATATGCCTAGTGACTCATTTAACCATGAGGCTATGATAAAACTTCATCATCAAGAGTATGTTACCGCATCTCAAAAACAACAAATCTTTAAAGATTTTAATTCTAATAATAATAAAAAATCTTCAAACAATAGTCAATCAAATGTTAAGGATGTTTGTGCCATCGATGTCTATTATGACCTATATTATAACAACTCTCAATATGTAAACATTTTAAAGGTTAATTATCATCATAAACTAGTTCACAAAGATCTTTTTACCAATCCTAAGAAACCATCTTTAGAAGAACAATTACTTAAAGATACTACTACCACTCATGATGATTCAGAAGCACCTAAGGAACAACTTCCTCCTTCTGATCCTCCCACCACATCTATACCTCCTAAATATAATTGACCTTCTCAACCTTGTGCTAGTTCTTCTAAATCACATTGTAATTTTCTTGAATAACTCAACCTTATGCCTTGTAAGATTCCTCTTATGGAGTTGGTTCACACTTCACCCTATCATCATAAATTTCTTATGCAATAACTTCAAGAAATTGAAGATCCATATTTTATAGATGAAGAACCACCTTTTTATTGATTCTCAACCAACTAATGTCAATACCATTGAAACCTCATGTCCTTATTCCAAACCTTACATTGAATTTCTTGAAGATTACATGATTAATGATGAAATTCTTTTTTGCACCGATGATCTACCTCTCTTTATCAAAGTAACCATTAATACCACCCTTATCTAAAAAGTTATAGTTGATGAAGGTTATGGTATTAATGTCACATAATTATGGCTCATTAAAAAACTTGGTTATAACAAAGATCATCTAAAACAAACCCATCTTACTTGCCATGGCTTTGACAAGACTATTCAAAATCCACTTGGTTGTTATTGACCAAGTTTGACATTTAGGTCAAACTTGGACCCCTATAGGTAAAAACTTGGGTTTTTAGATAGTTATGGGTGTAAATATTTTTCATAGGCTATATTATGCTTTAATTTATGTTATCTAATGTATTTCTAGCCTTAATCATGGTTTCATTAGCTTATTTGTCAATTTGGGTCATTAATGCAAGTGACATAGTTCCCAAGATGCCCAAGTGTCATTTTATCCTTATAACATCTAATAGGTCATTTTAATTATTAGGGATGTCACTTACATCAGAATATTGTAGGTTCCTTAACTAAAATTTAAGAAATAACTAAAAAAGAGAGCAAATGGCACTTATACAACTCATGGGGAAGTGTGCCACATGAGAGAAGATTTTGAAGGGACTCTTAAAATTCATAAAACTCATTTATAAATTTATTTTGATTTGAAAGTGTCATTTTAATTCCAAAACCATTCTTCTTTTTTTTGGTTTTCTAGACACACAGAAGTGACTTTCAAGTTTTTACTCAGTACAAATAGCTAGAGGGGTTTCAATTCAAATGATTTTAAGAGGTTGTATTAAACTAAAATAAATTAATTTACATGTAAATATTTTGAATAATGGTTTAATTTTCTTCATGAACCATCCTCATGAAGTTGACTGTACTTTTTTGGTCGTTGTTTCATGCACCTTATAGGTTGTGCTCCATTTGTGGCAATTTCATATGAACTAGTTGGTGATTTTGACTCCAAGGGATGTGGTATATATTTTAATATGATCAAAATTCTTATTTTCATTTTTCAAAGTGTTTGTAAAGGTCAAGTACATCAAGGTTGCAAGGGAAGCATCATTCTCTATTAATTGGTAGGTTTCTACTATTTGTAGTACCTTTATGCTTGTTCATGGTTTAAAAGAGTTGGAATAGGTCCTTAATCATGTTTTAAATGTGATTTTTTATCATTTAACCTTAAACTATCATCTTATAAGGCATATTTCCATGAGTTTGTGGTCATGAGCAACATTAGTGCATAGTCTGCCACTAGTGAGCACCTACAAGTGCTCTATGGAGTATGTCATGTTGAAAGGGGGAGTTTTTATTTGTGTTTTCAATTATTTTTAGTGCTAAAAATACATTTTATAACTTGGTGAAGTCTCATAACTGATCAAAATCATGTAGATCCTGGACACTTCCCATAATCTTTTTCATTACTTGCATATATGAGTAAACATGCATCTACAGGTGCCATGAAGGAAGTTTTCACATTAAAAATAAGGAGTCAAATGTTGTTTTAGATGTTTTTAGTTATGAATAATAATTTTGGAGTGTTGATAATGACTCAAAACCTAGGAGAAGTAAGAATCATGTACCTTGCTCATGTTTCCATAATTGATGCCTGAATATAGTAGTAATCACCTATAGGTGACCATAACATAGATGTATGAGTCCTTGTTTGAGAGATTAAAACATGAAAAATCATTTATTTAGGAGATTAATAGTCAAAATTAACCATATTAGGCATCTTTGAAGTGTCAAATGAGCAAATTGGGTCATGGATCACTTTTTAAGACCAAATAGTTGTGTTTAGGGCCTTTGTCCCCAAAAGGTGAAAATGAGGCCCTTGAGCATTTTTTGAAAAGCATATGACATGGATACATGAGGTTTTAATGATTTATAATGATCTTGATTATTATTGTCTATCATGGAGAAGGACCTTGAAAATAAGGAGGTCAAGAGAAGCAATGGAGACTAGCTATTGAAGGGATCAAACTTGCCCATTTTTGCTCTAAGAACAGTCAATGTTATCTATAGAATTTTGGAATTTGAGCAAATTTTGTTTTCAAAACTAGTATTAGACCATGATATTAAGGTGACATGATTAAAAATTATCAAAGTGACATATATTTCATAAGTAATCATCAAGAGGAGAGGATAGATGGTTTTTGTTCTTTTTTTACATCTATAGTCTGTACACTATGGAAATACGTACCTACAGTAGGGTAGGTTGATAGTGGGCTGATAGATGGTGTATAGGTGGTGTTTTGAGGAATGAAATGTGAATATAGTTATGTAATATATTTTATAATGATATAATTATTAATTAAAAGTATTTAAACACCATGATTAGTCTCAAGGAGCCAGTACACACCTATAACAGGGTCAAAGGGTAGGTTACACTCAACAAGTAGTGGAATGGAACATGACATATATGTGTTATTTGCATGATCCCAAGGTAATAAAATGAATCCATTCAATATTTAAAGATAATAAAGGAATAAGGAAAGGTTTTCATGTGGTTTTAAGGCCTAAATCATATGAAAATCACCTACAAGCCCCATACATTCAATTGTAGTTGACTGTGAGGGGTAGAGAGTAGGATTTGAAACCTCTTGATGTGGAAAAAAGAATAAAGGTGAGGAAAATAGGTATATAAATATTTAAAATGAATATTTATGATTTATTTAAGGTTAAAAAATTGTATATAATGACAAATTAATACAAAATTACCTACAAGTACACTCCAAAAGTAGGAAACACAATCAACAATCCATCAAATTGAAAAGCAAGGTTGGTATAAGGTGTTTGAGAGAGTTAGAGTGATAAGTGAGTTGGTATTAATTTAATGATGGTATGAATAGTATCATTAGACCTATAAGCATCATGAACAGGATCTAAATGAGATAATATGCACCTACAGGGGTGAAAGAGTAGGGTGTCTTAGTTAGAGGACAGTGGAGGACTTAGTTATGATCAAAAGTGCATAGGTATGGTTAATGGGAGATAAAACCTGATGAATTAATTAGTAAACACCTTAATGTGGATATTGGTGATTTATTAATACTCTTTCAAGGGAAAAATGAGCTTACACAGGTCCCCAAAACCCCTGTATGCACCTACAGTAAGGTGCAAGCTAGTGAAGGTAGTGTAAGGCATGAATTTGTCTACGGGGATGGAAAAAGGTTAAAATAAATGTAATTTGGTCCATTATAGCCATAATTTTTATTGATAAATCCAAATACTTTTTCAAGGTGATCATTTACCTTTCCTACTTGGTCAAAAGCCATCAGCCCATACAGTTGCTCTAAGGAACCATGTTACTCAATAGGCAAGTATGTAAAATCCAAGGAAGAAGAAGGTTTTTAGATGAATTAAAAGATTAATAAGTATTAATTTAGGATGATTAATTTTTTTTAACAACATATAAGCATGGGTTTAGCATGGAAGGGTACTCTTAGGTGGATTTAAGGAAAATGCAAGAAAATAGGCTTTTTACAGGTCTTTTTTTGGGCATTTTGAGATGGTTAGGCACACAAATCAAAGAATAAAGATAAAAAATTTGGTAAAATAATCATAAATATTTTTGAAAACTCCAAAAATACTCATTTTACCTTGGGGATGAGGGATATACCTCAAAATTTTATCTCATAGGTCATCTAGTCTAGGAAAATCAAGCTTTAACAATGCAAGCTAATAAATACAAAATGGGCAAAGGGATTGACATGGAGATTTGGTAACATTAGGAAAAATATAATGAGGTTTATGGAAGTAAAATATATTTTAAGGAATTATAAATTAGGTTCAGACCTCCCAAGATGACCCATATACCCCTTGCACATAGTCCAACTAGGCAAGCTTTCATTAGGCCTAGTTAGTGAATGAGAAAAGAAAGAAGAGGAGTGTTTGGGAGTTGTGTGGTGATCCTAAAATTTTTAATTAATAATTAATAATAATTATATTCTATCCCAAGCATGAAATGTACAATTAGGTAGCTCAAACTTACAAAGTACATGTTAAACCCCTTTAGGCCTTTAAGGGACCAAGAAGTAATTTGGGGTCCATCTTAATTTCCAACTCTTGGTGAGATATCTAGATAATTTGAACATGTTAATTGGATAAAATTAGACCTATATAATCTTTTTGAGTGTAATGAAACTTGTTAGAAAGATACTTCTATCTCAGAGAGATTTCAAACATGTAAGAAAGCCAAAAACTAGCTTGATGGGGTGTCTTCAAGTACTCATCTATTTTCTAAGGATTTGCATGGGAACCAAAATAATTTGAAGAGGTTAATAGGGAAACTTATAATAAAGTTTGTGTAATTTATTATTAGATTAAATGTCAAATATTTATGAATAAAGCTTAAGACCAAAAACTACTTATAACCCTACTAAAGCCTCAGCCAAGACCTAATGGAGAAGAAAATCTTGGAGAGCTATTCAGATGACATATTTTGACCATTAAATCTGGTATAAATTATAAAGGAATCCATAATTATATCTCCCACCAAGATGATCTATATGGAATTGTATGGATAGAGTGAAAAAAAAGGTATTTTTTTTACCATTTTTTGTGTTTTGCAAGCTACAAGAGGTTTCGATGGATGAAACCAAGTTTGGGTGGAATATTAGGAATTTTAATAACTAAATATGGAAATTTTATTCTATATAAAAAATCCTAAGTGTCTAAATCAGATCCCTCATCTCAACCAATCAAAACTGGCATATTGGACACAAGGGTGAGAAGTGCGAAAAATCCAAGTGTCAACCCTTTTAAAGTATACCTAGGAATTATAAGGCAATGGATAGTATTTATTGGTGTCACACACTACCTCCAATGGATTTTCATGGAAAACTAATGCTATTTTTGAGGCCGAGTGTGAGGGGTGACAGAAAGGAGGAGATTTTTAGACTGCAAGCAGTGATGGCTTCTTTTTAAATGATTCCAGATGACTAGAACCAAAACCAATGCATGGAGAGGCATGTTTGAAATACTTCCCTCTCATCCCAATCATAAAACTTATCCCTAGTTAGTTTTGGGACATTCAAATAGGTCCAAATTATGAAGGTAGTTTTTTTAGCCAAGACTAGGCATTTTATGTTGCATTTCATAGGTTTCATGACTTGTATGGACATTGGGACCTCCTAAAATTGCATGATTAATTACATATATATTTATCATGAAATTTTAGCCTATTTTATTATATTTTAAAGTGTCCAAGTGACCTTTGGACTTCTTTTGTCATACTCTTATCTCAAAGGCTATAAATATTGACTCTTTTTGCTCTTTTTAGTATCCTCCATTGGTTGATAGTGAAACCCTAGCAAATTTTATACTTTAATTTATCTTGAATAAATAAAACAAGTGAATTTTCCTACTTAAATTCTATATAATTGAGTGTTATTATAATCTTGTTGGTCTTGTCTAATAAAAGATCATCTTTTCTAGCATGTTATCCTTGATTGTTCACCAAATGTGTAGAAAAGTAATTATTGTAGGTATTTGTTAGTGTTCTCTTTTAAGTGTATATGTATTTTAAAATTGGTTCATTATTTTATTTTAAAAGGGAATCATCCATTACTCTCTTAAGTATCTGAATACCTCTTGAACCTAATATATGAAACATTGATGTGACAATTCATCTTGAGTTGTGAGTTTTGTGTGAAGGAAGCTTTGTTTAGGTCTAAGAAGTATAAGTTAAGTCAATAGGAGAAGATAAAATATTGGTTCATCACCTTATTTAGTTTTCTTATTTTTTCAGTTAACCCCTTTCATCCAAAGTTAATAAGCAAGAAAGTAATTTAAAGAGTGCATCAAGGGAACTATCCCTTCTAGAGATTCATCTCATCAAATTTTTACCCACAATAAGAGAGATGTTTCCATTATGCCACTTGGATGAGAAGAGATAGGCATCTCCTCAAGGGGTGAAAATTCAAGTGAAAATATTTTTTGGCATGTTCGGTGGGACTCTAAGTCTTAGAAGATTGTCCAAGATTAGTGTTAGTCTTGATATAATTATAGCTACAAGAACATCTACATTCAGTACCTGATGACTCCACTAAAGTTTTCATTTCTTTGGTTACCAATCAGTCCCTAATTTCCATGCAAAAGGTGACCACTAGGTCTACTTCTAAAGGTATACCCTTTGAGTTTGTGCAATTGCATTTGTATTCTATCAAAAGGTTTAGGTTTGTGAATAATCATCCTTATTTAAGGGAGTTGGTGTTTAAAAAGTCCAAGTTCTTATTTTTTTCAACCCCTGACATGCATAGTATACATTCTAAGATGGATATAAACCAAATTTTGTACCTTTCATGAGATCATCTCATTTGAATCTTGCGCAACATGACCAAATTCTAGGAGAAGCCCTTAAGAGTGTTACATATTTTAGTGGAAAAGGTCTTATTACTGCCATTAAACACATTAAAAACATATCAAACTTCTAAAATATACATAATATCACTCAAGATAATGTGGATATTAGGTTATTGGCATTGTCTTTCAAAGGGCAAGCTTTAGATTGGTATGGGACTCTACCTAAAAATTCTATTAGTTCATGGGATGAACTATGAGATCTATTGACTAAGAGATTTGGAGAGAAAAGTGATCATCTATCACTAGTTGAGAAATTGACCACTATTAAGAGGGAACCACAAGATTTTATGCAAGATTTTAATGCTATATTTTAAAAGACATGGGATAGGATCCCATCCCTTATGAGACCTACTCCAAAATATGCCTTTTTGTACTATCTAAGAGCATTGAATAGTGATATAGCCATGGTGATCTAATTCATAGGTGGGAATAAACTACCTATTGCCTATGAGATATCCATTAATGATGAGAGTTGTCTTGTTCAAGTAAGGAAGATTGCTCCTAGACCACCAATGCCATTGTTCCCTGATTTGTATCCTCCTAGTCAAGTTGCATTACCTAGCTTGGTTGCTTTGCTTAGTCAATAAAAGTCAGCCATTTCCCCCAATAATGAGATCTATGAAGTCAAGAGTTTGATATAAAGTGTTACTAAAGAATTTGTTACCCTCAAAAGGCAACAAGATCAAAGTTCTAGGCTATACCAGTCTTATAATCAGTTTGGGTAAACAAATAGGCCTCCTTTTCAAGGTAATAATCAAGGACAAGGTCAAATCACCCAAGATAGACCTTACCAAAATTATAATCCTAATTCCCCATCATATTCCAAAGCTATTATTCCCACTCAAAGCAATTTTGTTCAAGAACAACCATGTTATCCCTCCTATGACCAAAATCAAGGCCAAGTTGCATATGATAATGAAATGCCTAGCTAAGATATGACAATGCAAGGTAATCAAGCATCTCAAGTTTCCATTTTTAAGGTGACAATGCAAATTGGAATGAAAATTGATATGGAGAATGGAAAAACACTATCTGATTTTACTCTCATAAATCACTTGGAGGGAGAGTTTTGTGTCATCAATCATTTGGGGAATTCAAGCAATGCGAATGTTAGTGTGTCATCTAACATTAGGTATAAGAAGAGGGATGTTCAAGAGACATAAGGAGATAATCAAGGACCTATTTTTACTCTTACATCATCTCCAATGGTGTGTGGGTCTAAATTATCCCCTAAGGTGCAAGAAAATCAAAAAAATTAGAATGTAAGGCCTATTCCTACACATCCACCTTCACAAGCTACACCATAAGGTATTAGTGCTTCCAAAGAGCCTTTTAAGGTAAGAAATACTTATATAAATGTTGTGGAACAAATGAATAATTTTAATATGAATATATCCTTATGATATTCATTGACAATACCAAGATAAATAGATATGCTTCAAAAGGAATTACAAGGACTAGGTAAGCAAGTTGGATCAGCTAGGAATGACAATATTGTCTTGGTGAATGGAACTCAACCCATTGATGAACAAGTGAATAAGATTGATAAGACTCATATTTTTTACCTATCCTTGATTATTGGTGATTTCTTAGTTCACAATTGCATTATAGATAGTGGGGCTAGTAGAGATAGTGGGGCTAGTACTTTATTTATGCCCAAGTGTATAGCAGATAAATTAGGCCTCGAGTATGAACCAATGGATAAAGAAGTTTTACAATTGGATGGATCACCAACAAATAAATTGGGAGTAGTAAAGGATTTGAATCTTATTTTACATGATTATCTCACTTTTTCTATCACTCATGATGTGGTTGTGGTAGATTTACCCCCATATTTTTCTCTTTGTTTGTCAAGAGAGTTTACAACTAAGACAGGTGGATACTTGGCAACCAATTTGTCCTATATGGTTCTTAGGACAAAGTATGGTACTAAGGTGAATATTGAATCAAAGCCTATCCATCACAATCACTTAGAGCCTTACATGTCTAAGGTGGAAAGTGTCAATTATGCCATTATTGATGAGGAAGAAATTCACATAGATCAATCTCCAACATCTTCTCTTGAAGGAGTTTTTTATTTATATTTATATGAATAGGGAGATGCAAATTATGAGAATTATACTTAAAAGTTCATAGAGGAAGCTGGTCTTAGAGTTTATTGAATTCATTAGGACTCTTTCATACCATACTTGATGAAGCCAAGTGAAGATATGGATGGTTTATGGCAGCTTTTCTTTGATCGATCAAGAATTAAGATTGGGGCAGGTGGTGGAGCAAGGTTGGTTTCCCCATCCAAAGAAAGGTATTATTCTAATTTCATAATTCAATTCTCTTGTACTTGTTATGTGGTATAATATGAGGCCCTCATTCATGGCCTTAAGTGGGCTAAGAAAAGAGGTGTGAAAGAGTTACGAGTGTATGATGATAGTGAGTTGATTGTGAATTAAGTAAGAAGCCAAAATGTGACTAAGAAATCTTTGCTTAAGTCCTATAATTATAGAGTGTGGGATATTTTAGAGGATTTCCAAGATTTCAACATCTAATCCATCCTAAGAGAAGAAAACAAACACGCTGATAGGTTGGAAACAATTGGAGCTCAATTTGATGTTCCAAAGGGGATAAGAGAAGATAAGAACTAGTCACATCTCAAGATGATTATAAGGCCATCTATACCTGATAGTGTCACTAATTATAAAGTGTTTGATAGTGACCAAAAAATATATTTTTTTCTACAAGAGGAGGTTGAGTTTTCTTCCAAAAATTGGTCCAAACTACAACAACAATATGGAGGGTAGATTATTTAATTGAAGACAAACAAATTTCCTAAAGGCTTAGTCACACTTCAGAACATTTTCAATGATGATGAACAGTTGAAAAAATAAAAGGTAAGCATGTATACTAATCAAGAAAACTATGAGAAAGTATAAATCTTCAAGGATAAGTGCTTACACTTGGGAAGGTATGTACTAGTGAAGAGAAAAATGCTTTCATTGAGTTATGCAAAGAGTTTTTTGATGTCTTTACATGAGAATATAGTGATTTGAATGGTTTTGATCCAAACTTGGTTCAACATACCATAGAGATATATGATAATGATAAGCCTATCAAGCAAAGACAAAGTCCAATCAATCCTAAGATTGAGGCTCTCATGAAGGAGCTTACTAAGTTGATTGAATCCAAAATCATTTTTCCTATTAAGCATTCATCTTAGTTGGCAAACTTAGTCCATGTTAGGAATAAGAATGGGGAAATTAGGTTATGTGTTGATTTTAGGGACTTGGATAGACTTTCCTTGAAGGACTGTTATCCTCTTCCCTCTATGAAACAAATTTTGCAAGTTGTGGTAGGTAGTGAAAGGTTTTCTCCCCTTGATGGATAGTCCAGGTATAACCAAATTTTGGTGAAGGAAAGTGATCAATATAAGATAGCCTTTACTACTAAATGGGGTGAATATGCTTATAGTAAAATGAATTTTGGATTGTATAATGCTGGAGATACATTTCAACATGCAATGGATATGGCTTTTCAAGAACTAATAAATGACATTGTGTTGGTGTATCTTGATGACATCACAATTTTTTCTAAGGATGCAAAGGATCACTTGAATCACCTTAGGAAGATTTTTTAGAGATGTAGAGAGTTTGGAATCTCTCTTAACCAAATTAAATGTGTGTTTGTTATCCATGAAGGCAAAATTTTAGGACACACTATCTCAAAGAAGGGTCTATCCATAGATCCTGAAAGGGTGAGTGAAATCTCAGCATTGGCTTTGCCCAAACACAAGAAAGGTTTGAAAAATTAATTTGGGAAAATTAATTTCATAAGGTGGTTCATTATTGATTTTGATAATTTATTCAAGCCTCTAACCTCTATGCTAAGGAAAGATTAAGTGTTTACCTGGACAAGAAGAAATAATGAGAGTTTTGAAGAGATTAAACAAGCCATTGCCCAAGTTCCAACTCTTGCAAGTCCTAATTTATCAAATGATTTAAAATTGTATGTATTTGGAAATGAGGAGGTAATATCTATCATGATTACTCAATCAAAGGAAGAAAACTTGGAGTTAAGTTTTGGAAGGCTATGAGTTAAGATACACTTATGTTAAGAGACAAGTGCTTTTAGTTGTTAGAAGTCTAAAAACATTTAGGCATATGTTATCTAACAATAATATTCTCACATTGGTACCTCATCATAATGTCAAATACTTCCTTTTAAGTAGATATTTGAATGAAAAAGGGCTGGTTGGATTACAAAAGTGATGGAGTATGATGTAGAAATCAAGACAACCAAGCTAGTGAAAGGAAAGGGGTTATGTGAGAATCTTGCTTCAAATTTGAAAGAACAAAAAGAGGTTGTTTTGAACTTCATGATGTCCCTATGATAACTGCACCTTCATCCATGAAAATTTGGACACAAGATATGATCCATTTTATTCAGACAGGTGAGTGTCCATAAGGTTTAGATAGAGATAAAAGAAGGTACTTTAGATTACAATCTATTCCTTGTGTGATTGTTGATGGAGTTTATTTAAGAAGGAATTCTTAGGTGTGTTGAATTAGATCAAGTTGAGAAAATACTATTTGAGTTTTATGATGGACCAGCTAGTGGTCACTTTACTCCAATAACCATAGCTACTAAGATTATGAGAGCTAGATACTTTTGGCCTAGTTTATTCAAAGACACCCATGCTTGGGTAAGGAAGTGTCAAAAATTTACTCTCTTTGATGGTAAACAAAAGCTTATTGCCTTGCCTCTTCATCCAATTCAAGTTGACCAACCCTTTATGCACTGGGGTCTAGATTTCATAGGCCTAGTCAACCCACCTTTTAGTTCTAGTCACAAGTGGGCATTGACTGCTATAGATTACTTTACAAGATGGGTGGATGTTGTAGCTCTCAAGGAAGCAAATGAAATTTCAATTCTAGACTTCTATGAAGGCATAATGACAAGGTTTGGGGCTCCTTCAATAATAATTTCATACAATGCATTAGATTTCCTTGGAATGAGGACAAGTGAGTGGGATTTGAAACATGACATCTATCTTAGTACTTCCTCCAAATAATATGAACAAGGGAATGAACTAGTTGATTCCACCAATAAAAATCTAATCAGGATCATAAAGAGGATAATGGAGGAAAACCAAAGGACTTGGCATTCCAAGTTGAAGATAACTCTTTGGGATGATAGGATTACCCTAAAAAGAGCAATTGAAAACTCACCATATACACTTGTTTATGGGAGAGAAGCTAGATTAACTATTTCACTTGAGATACCAGCCTTGGATCTCACTTATCAGCTGGAGTTGATGGAGAATGAAAGCATGGAAGTTAGGTTGCATGAGTTGATGGAGCTTGAGGAGATAAGAGATCAAGATAATCAAACTATGAGATCTCACCAAAATAAAAAAAAAGAGATAATTTGACAATAAGGCCATGCCAAGAAGTTTCTAGGAAGGAGGCATTGTTCTAAAGTGGGATGAATATAGGGCTAAATCTAGAAGACACATAAAGTTTGATGCTTTGTGGAGTGGCCCTTATGTTATCACCCAATAAAAGAAACACAATGCTTTCCAAATCTCAAAGTTGGATGGAGAGGAGATTAATATCCTAGTCAATGGGATATATCTTAAACATTGCTACTAAGGTTCTCCTATCTTCTTGTACATATTTATTGTTTTCCTTGTTTTCCCTAAGTACTTATGCACATGTGTGAGTCTTGTTAATGTCTTGCTTTGTCTTGTGTTTACTTAGTGTGTTATGATTGTTTTATGTGTGTTTTATGTAGTTACATAATATTTGTCTTCAATAATTCATTGAATCCCTTGGCCCATGATAGGATAAGGCTACTAGTCCTTACTATAGCAGATATACTACCCCTATGAGTCATGATTTTGTTGACCAAGTTTGACTTTTAGGTCAAACTTGGACCCCTATAGGTAAAAACTTGGGTTTTTAGATATTTAGGGGTATACATATTTTTCATAGGATATATTATGGTTCAATTGATGTTATATAATGCATTTCTAGCCTTAGTCATGGTTTCATTAGCTTATTTGTCAATTTGGGTCATTTAATGTGCTTTTAAGGGTCATCAATGTAAGTGGCATGGTTTCCAAGGTGAAAAAGTGTAATTTTATCCTTATAAGTGTCCAATAGGTAAGTTTAACAATCATTGTTGTCAATTACATCATAATATTGCAAGTTCTTTAACTAAAATTCAAGAAACAACTAAAAAAGAGAGCAAATGGCACTTGTACGGCTCATGGGGAAGTGTGCCACATGGGCAAATATTTTGGAGGGCCTATTCACATTATTAACACTAATTTATAAATTTTTTTACTATATAAGTGTCATTTTAAGGCCAAAACCGTTCTACTCCTTTTTTGGTTTTTTATACACACAAAAGTGACTTTGAGGTTTTTTATTAGTACAGACAACTGAAGAGGTTTAAATTAAAATGATTTTGGGAGGTTGTATTAAAATTATATACCTTAATTTAAATATAAATATTTTTGATAATGGTGGCCTGTGCTTCATGAACCATCCTCATTAAGTTTATTATACTTTTGTTGTAGTTGTTTCATGCACCCTATAGGTTTTGCTCCATTTTTAGAAATTACGTACAAAAAAGTTGGTGATGTTGACTCAAAGGGATGTGGGATCCATTATAATATACTTAATATTCTTATTTTAATGTTTAAAAGTGTTTGGAAATGTCAAGTACATTAAGGTTACAAGGGAAGCATCATTCTTTGTTGACTAGTAGGTTTATGCTATTTATAACACCTTCATGCTTGTTCATGGTTTTAGAGAGTTGGAATAGGTCCTTAATCATGTTTTAAATGTTATTTTATTTCATTTCACCTTCCAATATAATCTTCTAAGGAACATTTCCATGAGTTTGCAGTCATGAGCAACATTGGTGTATAGTCTGTCATTAGTGAGCACCTACAAGTGCTCTATGGAGTATGTCATGTTGAAAGGGGGAGTTTTGATTTGTGTTTTCACTTATTTTTAGTGATAATATAACATTTTATAACTTTTTTAATTCCCAAAAATGATCATAAGCATGTAGATCTTATATACTTCCCGTACTCTTTTTCACTGCTTGCATATATGAGTAAACATGCACCTATAGGTGCCATGAAGGAAATTTTCATGTTAAAAAGAAGGAACTAAATGTTGTTTCAGTTTTTTTTAATGACAAAGAATAATTATGGATGTTTAGATTTACTTACAACTAATGATAATTTAGAAGCATGTACCTGGCTCATGTTTCCATAATTGTTGCCTGAATATACTAGATAATCACCTATAAGTAACCATAACAGAGATGTATGGTCATTGTTTAAGAGATTAAAACATGACAAAACCTTTCTTTAGGATATTTTTAGACAAAATGAACAATATCAGACCTATTTGAAGTTAAAAATGATAAAATTGGGTCATGGATCACTTTCTAAGACCAAATAGTAGTGTTTAGGCCCTTATCCCCAAAAGGTGAAAATAGAGGCCCTTGAGCATTTTTTGAAAAACATATGACATGGATACATGAGGTTTTGAAAATTTATAATGATCTTTATTTGTAGTCTCTATCATGTATAAGTATCTTGAAAATAAGGATGTCAAGAGGAGCAATGGAGACTAGTTATTGAAGGGATCAAACTTGCCCATTTTTGCTCTAAGAACAGTCAATGCTATCTACAGAATTTTGGAATTTAAGCAAATTTTGTTTTCAAAATTGTTATTAGACCATTATATTAAGGTGAACTGATTACAAAGGATAAAAGTGACATCTATGGCATAAATAATCATCAAGAGGAGAGGATAGATGGTTTTTGTTCCTTTTTCATACCTATAGTCCATACACTTTGGAAATAGGCACCTACAACAGGGTAGGTTGACAGTAGGTTGATAGATGATGTATAGGTGGTGTTTTAAGGCATGAAATGTGAATATAAATATGGAATATATACTATAATTATCTCATTCTTAATGAAAATTCTTCAAACACCATGATTAGTCTCAAGGAACCAGTACACACCTATAACAAGGTATAAGGGTAGGTTATAGTCAGCAAGCAATGGAATAGAACCTGACATATAGGTGTTTTTCATGAGCCTAAGGTAATAAAAAGAGTCCATTAACTTTTAAAATATAATAAATTACTAACGCAAGGTTTTTATGTGGTTTTAAGGCCTAAATCATATGAAAATCACCTACAAGCCTCACGTAGTCAACTATAGTTGACTTTGAGGGGCAGAGAGCAAGATTTGAAACCTCTTGATGTGGAACAAAGTATGAGGAAAATAGGTATATAAAGATTTTAGATGAATATTTATGGTTGAGTGATTGTTAAATTTTTTTATTTAAGGCCTAATTAATACAAAATCACCTATAGGTACACTCCAAAAATAAGAAACACAATCAATAATCCATCAAATTAAAAAGCAAGGCTGGTATGAGGTTTTGATAGAGTTGGAGTGATAAGTGAGTTGGGAGTACTTACATAATGGTATTAATAGTATTATTATACCTATAAACATCATGAATAGGATCCAAATGAGACAATATGCACCTATAGGGGTGAAAGAGTAGGGTGTCTCAGTCAGAGGATAGTGGACTTAGTTATGATCAAAAGTGCATAGGTAGGGTTAATGGAGCTCAAACCTAATGAAGTAATGATTGATAAAATAAATGGGGATTCTGGTGATTTCATAAGACTCTTCTAATGGAAAAATGAGCTTACACATACCACCAAAACCCATATATGCACCTATATTAGGGCACAAGCTAGTGAACGTAGTGTAAGGCATGAATTTATCTAGGGGAATGGAAAAATGTTAAAATAAATGTAAGGTGGTACATGATAGGAAAAAATGTGTCTCCATAAATTATAATAATTTTCCAAGGTGATCATTTACCTTCCCTACTTGGTCAAAATTAGTTCGTACAGTTGTTCCAAGAAACCATGTTACTCAATAGGCAAGTATGAAAAATCCAAGGAAGAAGAAGGTTTTTAGGTGAATTCATAGATTAATAAGTATTAATTTAGGATTATTAACATGTTTAATCAACATATAATCATGTTTTTATCATGTAATGGTTACTCTTAGGTGGATTTAAGGAAAATGCATGAAAATAAGCTTTTTAGAGGCCTTTTTTGGGAATTTTGAGATGGTTAGGAACCTAAATCAAAGAATAATATTAAAAAATTAGTAAAAATAATAATAAATAATTATAAAAACTATAAAAATACTCAATTTTCCTTGGGTATTAAGGATATACCTCACTATTTTGTCTCAGAGGTCAGCTAGTCTAGGAAAATCAGGGTTTAGCAAAATAAGCTAGTAAGTAAAAAATGAGAAAAGGGATTCATATGGAATTTTGGGAACCTCAATAAAAATATAATGATGTGTATGGAAGGAAAATATATGATAAATAAAACTAATTAAGGCTTAAAAATCCCAATATGACCCAAATACCCCTTGCACACAGTCCAACTAGGCAAGCTTTCACTAGGCCTAGTTAGTGAATGAGAGAAAAGGAAAAAGAGGAGTGATTGGGAGGTTATGTGGTGATACTAATTTTTTTAATGAAGCATGAATAATCATTATATTCTATCCCAAGCATGAAATGATAGATTAGTTAGCTCAAACTTACAAAGTACATGATAAACCCCTTTAGGCCTTCAAGGGACCAAGAACCAATTTGGGGTCCATATTCATTTCCAAATCTTGGTGGGATATCCAGATGATTTAAAAATGTTAAGGGAATTAAATTATACATATCTAATATTTTGGAGTACAATTAAACCTGTGGAAAACCTACTTCTAGCTCAGAGATATTTCAAACATGCAAGAAAGGCAGAAACTAGCTCGATGGAGTGTTTTCAAGTATTCATATATTTTATAAGGATTTGAATGGGAAAAAAATTAATATGGAGAGTTTATTAGGGTCCCTTATCATAAATTTTTTGGAATTTATGGGTAGGATAAATGTCAAAGCTTTATGAATAAAGCTTAAGACCAAAAACTTCCTAAAACCCTATTAAACCCTCAACCAAGGCCCGATGGAGAAAACAAGCTTGGATAGATATCTAGATGACATATTTTAACCATGAAAGATAGTGTAAATTAAATATGAATACCTCAAGATATATCCCACCAAGATGATTTGTAGAGAATTATACAGACAGAGTGAAAAATAGGGTAATTTTGACCTTTTTTGTGTTTTTCAAGCTAAAGGAGGTTTCAAGGGATGTAATAAAGTTTAGGTAGAATAATAGGAATTTTAATAAATCCATATGGAAATTTTATTCTAGGTAAAAATTCCTAACTATCCAAATTAGAGCCCTCATCTTAGCTAGTCAAAACTAGCATAGTAGACACAAGGGTGAGAAGGGTGAAAACTCTAAGTGTGAGCCCTTTTAAGGTGTACTGAGTCATTATAAGGAAATGGATAGTATTTAAAAGTGTCATTCACTCCTTTCCATGGATTTCCATGGAAAATTAATGTTAATTTTGAGGCCAAGTGTGAGGGGTGACAGAAAGGAGGAGTTTTTTAGACTACACGTAGTGATGGCTTCCTCTCAGATGATTCTAGATGACTAGGACCAAAACCAATGCATAGAGAGACATGTATAAAATAATTCTCTCTAATTCCAATCATCATACTTATCCCTAGTTAGTTTTTCAATGTCCAAACAAGTCCAAATTCTGAAGACTAGGAGTTTTATGCCACTTTTCATAGGTTTCATGAATTGTCTGGACATTTGGACCTCATAAAATTTCATGGTTCATTATATATCTTTTTATCATGAAATTTTAACATAATTTATTATATTGAAAAGTGTCTAAGTGACCTTTGGACTTACTTTGTCTTGTTCTTATCTCAAAGGCTATAAATATTGACTCTTTTGGCTCTTTTTAGTAGCCTCTATTGGTTGATGGTGAAAACCTAGATAATTTTTTACTTTAATATCTATTGAAGCAATAAAAAAAGTGAATTTCCCTAATTAAATTCTGTATAATTGAGTTTTATTGCAATCTTGTTGATCTTGTCTAGTATAAGATCATCTTTTCTAGCATGTTATCCTTGATTGTTCACCAAATGTGTAGAAAAGTAATTATTGTAGGTCTTTATTAGTGTTCTATTTTAAGTGTATATGTGTTTTAGAAGTGTTTCATGACTATATTCCACAAAGGAATCATCCATTACCCTCTTAATCATCCGAATACCTCTTGAACCTAGCATAGGAAACATTGATGTGACAATCCATCTTGAGTTGTGAGTTTTGTGTGAAGGAAGCTTTATTTAGCTCTAAGTAGTATAATTTAAATCAATAGGAGAAACAAAATATTGGTTCATCACATTTTTTAATTTTACTATTTGTTTTCTTAACCCTTTTCATCCAAAGTTAATAAGCAATAAAGTACTTCAAAGAGTACATCAAGGGAACTAGCCCTTTTAGAGATTCATCTCATCAAATTGTTACCTAAAATAAGAGAGATGTTTCAATTATGCCACTTAGATGAGGAGAGATAGGAATATCCTCAAGGGGTGAAAATATAAGTGACAAAATTTGTATTTGGCTTCCATTAACCATAGGACCTAAGACTGTTAGAACCAATCTTATGGTCCTTGATATTCCTTTATCTTATAACATTCTTCTTGGTCATCTATGGACTCATTGGATGAGGGCCATCACCTCTTCTGGTAGTTAGTGTATTCAATTATTACATAATGGAAAATGTTATAGCTATGAAGCTAATCCCAACCCATAGAACATCTAGCTTCCTAATCCTAAGCCTCAATATCAAATTCTTACAATTCCTAAAATCAATAGTGATCTTTTACCTAAGTTCATCAACATGAATCCTGATCTTCAAGTTACTCTTATGTATTTTGATGATGATGATCCAAATGAGTTGTAGCACACTTTAAATACTAATAAGATACCTCCATATATTTTAGATTGGCTTCCACCTCTCTTACTCAGAGATTATATTGTTCCTATCATGGATGAGATTACTAATTTTCCCCCTACATATAATGCTTAAGAGCCATATTTACCTGAATATGCATTTACTTGCAATAAATTTGGTTTCGATAAATTATTTCAAGATCTTCTCACCATGTCCCCTCATGCATTTATCAACATTGGGATTTTACCTTCTAAAACTCCCCTCAGTTCTCAAGCATGTATGATTTATCCCATATATGATGACAATTATGTCATGGCCCAAGATCATGATAGAGACTTGGATGTATAGCATTATAAAAATATTTTATCCCAAATTCATGCCTTCAACTGAGATGTAGATACCATATCTACACCTCATGATTTAGATCTTGAGGGTCATGTACCTCCCACTAATTCTCCACTTATCGATACTCCTTGGGTGGTAGAATACATTACACCTTCCAAACTTATGTATGTTCATATATCTTCTCTACCTCCTTTAGATCCTATCATTTCTTCAAATTCTTCTCTCATTATTGAATCTATCAACACTTCCATCTCTTCAAATCCATCCTTGTCATCTAATACTAAAATTTTGCTTGAATCCAAGGCAACTAATGTCCATCAGATTCATTCTAAGTATGATAACCATGGCAATCAAATTCTAGACCTTAAAGTAGATATCAAATATTATGGTCCTCTTCCTACCTTGCCTAGTGACGAAGCTATTCTTGAGTTAATTCATGCCTGAGAACCTCAACTTTCTAGGCAACATCATAACTTGGAAATTTTAAAACTGCAACTCTTTGCTTCAATAACTTTGTCTCTAGCACTGATCCTCAAAAAAATATAATTTCATCCTTGCCTAATGCACCTTACCATTTTCAAGATGACATACCATGCTTATCAGAAAAACAAATTGTATCAAATATGATAAACCATCTTCTCCTCAACCAATCATGGTTTCTCAAGAGCTCTCACCATCTGAGCATGATAATTTTAGCTTATTATTTGATAAATATCAAGAAGCATTCACTTGGTCCTACCAAGACATACCTGGTATTGACCCTAGTATTATGGTTCATAACACCATCACTTATCTTGATGTTAAGATAGTGCATCAAAAATAATAAAAATTCCTAGTTGAAGTCACTAATCTATGTCATAAATAAATTATTAAACTACTAGATGCCAAATTCATTAAACCAGTGGATTATTCTAAATGGGTTTCTAACATTATTCCTATTAAAAATAATGTCACTATCATCATTCATATTTATATTTATTTATGCAACCTTAATCTTGCTTCTCCTAAGGACAACTTCCCCTCACCTTCAATAGATACCATCGTTTATTCCATGGCTAGTTATGAAATATTGTCTCTTATAGATGTATTCTCAAGATATAATCAAATTCACATTGTTCTTGTGGACTAACATAAGACTACTTTCACCATAGAATGAGGCACCTATTGTTATGTCAAAATTCCCTTCATACTTAAAATGTTGGAGGTACCTATCAAAGTACCATGACTCACATATTTCATGATCTCATCCACAAGATTATTCAAACTTATGTGGATGATCTTATTTCTAAATCCAAACATCTTAAGAACCATCTTTCCAATCTTGTTATTATCTTTGACCATCTCCTTAAATACAAAGTTAGACTTAATCCTTTAAAATGTGTTTTTGGAGTCACATCCATAAAATTGTTATGATTCTTAGTCTCTCTCTAAATCATCAATGTTGACCTAGCCATAATTAATGTTATTGTTAACATGTCCATTCCTCAATCTATTCTTGACATTTGTACTTATTTATGCAAACTTGGGGAAATCAGATGATTTATCCTTGAACTAGCTTATTGCATTCACTCCATCAATTCCCTCCTCAAGAAATGTATAGCTCTAGAATGGATGGTTCCATGTCAAAAATCCTTCAATAATATGAAAGAGTCATCGATTCAACCACCCGCACTTCATCCACCTTCCAATGATAAACCATTAATTATTTATACTTCTTTCACACCTATTTCAGTTGGGGTAATGCTTACCCAACAAGATGATACAGGAAGAAAGTATGTTATTTATTATATTAGTTGAGGCCTCATTGATTATGAAACACATTATACCAAATTTGAGCATGATTACCTCACTATATATTTTACAGCTAAAAATCTTCATCATTATGTGCTATATCAAACTACTTATGTCATCATTCATTCTGACCCCCTTCATTATTTCTTATCCAAAGCCTTTCTTCCTAGACATAGAATTGGAAAATGGATGGTCTTATTGATGGAATTTGATCTTTGCATCATCACACAAAAAGCTATCAAAGGGCAAGTCATAGCTTACCAACTTGGCACAACTCCCATTCTAGCCATTTTTCCCTTCAAGATGACCTTCAGGATGATAATATCCTCCACATTGAAGGTATTAATCAAGCTATATCCCTTAAATATTACTTTCATAGCTTTACTACTGATCTTGAAGCCAATAATCTTGAAGAATCTTCCCCTCCCTTTGGTACTACTAAACCAAAAGTAGTTATTAAGGAGTTCCCTGAAATCAATATTAACTTACATGAGGATACATGGACCCTTCACTTTGATGGCACTAAATGCCTTCAAGGAGCTGGGGCAAGTTGAATTCTCACTAGTCCTCTTGGTAAGATCATTCCTTTATCCTTTCATCTCACTTTTGATGTCACCAACATTATGGCTGAGTAAAAAGCTCTTATCTTATGCATGTGAGTTGCTCTTGATCTAGACATCTAGTATCTTCATGATTTAAGAAATTATCAGCTCATTTGTCATCAAGTTAATGGTGATTATTAATGTAAAATTGAGAACCTTATTACATATCATCAAATTAAAACCACTCTTACTAAATAATTTATCTCTTTCACTATCGAGCCTATTCCTCAAGACCAAAATTCCATTGTTAATTCTATTGCTCTTCAGCTTCTCTCTTTCTTCCTTATCAAGTTCTATCTAATCCTTATTTTATTATACAAATCATAAAATATATATCATCTACCCAACCACCTAATTCACTTATTTATCACATCAATGCTATGACCATTTGACAAAGCCCATGATACCAAGATATCATCCAATATTTAGAACATCAAACTTATCCTCCTGATTTAGATTCTCGTGAAAAGACGCACATTCATAAATAAGCTTTCAAGTATGTTTTTTGACATAACATACTTTATTATCACAATACCAAAGGTACCTTTCTCTATTGTTTATGTAAGATGACGTCCCTCCTCTTCTTTAACAAGTACATAGGGGCATTTATAGTGCTCACTGTAGTAGACATGCTATAACATGTAAATGCCTATGTATGGGTTACTTTTAGCCTACTCTTTAAAAGGATGTAATTAAATATGCTAAAAACTATACTCCTTATCAGATTCATAATGATCTTATCCATTCAACAACTTATGAGCTTCAAAATATCAAATTTCCTTGGCTATTTTCTACATGGGGATTTGATCTCATTGGTAAACTTCCTCGCTCCCAAGATGGGCATGTCTTTATCATCACTGCTATCAAATACTTTACCAAGTGGGTAGAAGCCATACCCATTGTTAATGTTATTGGTTATACCATATCCAAGTTCATTCTTAACCAAATTATTTACCACTTTGGCATTCCTCATATCATCATTTTAGATAATGGTGGTAATTTCAAAAATAAACATGTTAAATAACTTTGCACTAAATTCAAAACCAATCATAAGTTTTCCACACCTTATCATATGGAATGTAATGGTCAAGCTAAGGTCACGAATAAAGTTCTTAACAAAATTATTCAAAATATAATTCATGAAACTTGCACGGATTGGCATATTCATCTTTACCTTGCACTTTGGGCCTATCAGACTAGCATACATACTACCACTGGAGCAACTCTATTTTCGGTAGTCTATGGTTCCAAGTCAATTAGTACTTTAGAAGTTAAGCTTCCTCTCTTCATATATCTCTTCATTTCATTATTCCTGATGAATAATTACATGAAGCTCACCTACATGCCCTTGATCTACTTGATGAATGCCATCTTTTTACCTTACAACATAATTACCAATACAAGGCTCGCATCATCAGACAACATAACAAACACGTTAAAGTCCACACATTCAATGTTTGTGATCTTGTCTTTAAATTAGACTACACCCATGATAAATAAGGTAAATATTTTCAAAAATGGTGGGGCCCATATTTATTTAAAGATATCCTTGGTCCAAGCACTTATCACCTTTAAACTAATGAAGGCCATGTTTTCAAAGAGCCCACCAATGCTCAATTCCTTAAAAATTACTTTTCCTAAACATTTCCTTCTTATCATGTTTTTTATCTATATCTATATAGCATCTTTTTGTAAGTTACTTAAGCATAGGTCTCTCCCTTTGTAGCAAGTTCATCTTTTTTACAAACCTTTAGTCCTCCCATTTAGTCTTTTGGTTTCTTAATGTACCACAGTCTTCTTTATCTTCTTGCATTTTCTCTTATTTTTTGCACCCCTTGGGTCTTTCTTTTGTGAGTTTCTTTATAAGACCATGGATAGGACCAAACATTCCCCATAAAACCACCATATTTTAATCATTTCTTTCTCTTGTTTCTATTTGCCAATGTTGTTTTGGCATCCTTTAGTTTTCTCTTTTCCTCTTGCTTATTAATACCCTCATGGGTCTCTCTTTTATGAGTTGATTTGTAAGACCATGATGCAACCCAACATCCTTATAAAACTTCCACCTATGTATGTTCTTGATATTTGTTTTAAACTTTAACTTTGGCTTCTTTTGTTAGATGAAATCTACATAGAAATCTATGTTAGCATGTTGTCCTCCATTTCCCTCATTCTTATGATACAGAATCACACCTTTGTTGTCATTTATCCCTCTTTTTTCCCTTTGTCACATTTTTTACAATTTGAAGTAATTTAAATTGTTCCATGTGTCACTCCTCTTGATTTCCCCTTTCCTTTCACTTTGTATTAGATTAAACAAGGTCGAAGTCAAGATAGCATTTTTTTTTACCTAGATTTATGAGACTCTTAGACCCTATTCTCTTTGAAGTTTATCTCTCTTAGCAACCTAGTCCCAAGTTTTCAAATGAAAATCATCTTTAGCACCCATGTTTGGTTTTGTAAATCTATATGGAGGAGGAATAGAAAAATCCATCAAGAAAGTTAAAAGCCAAATCATTTGAAACAAAAGGAAATGATATCTAAAAGGCAACATATAAATATCAAAAGTCAAAATCGCACCAAAATACATGATTACAAGCACATCTCCTATCTCCAATTGAATGTCAAACTCCATAGTCAGCTTCACATAGAGCTGAAGTCCTTTGGGGTGTGGTAGGCTAGTAGATTAGAATAGGGGATTTCAAAAAACTCTATGGTGTTACCTATTTTATCACATAAGTACCTAATCTTTATAGTATATCGACGGTTCTATAAGGGGTCTTGAAGAATAGGGAACACATCATGGGGAGGTAGGTCCATTTTAATTTTCATGCATATAACCTTCATGGGATGATATATATACTACATTTGTTTACCTAAGACTTGTGTGTCTAAGAGAAGTTATTCATAGTATTTAAGGTCAAAAGTCCTCTTATTTTGAAAAACATAATTTGAGTGTCTTGACTTTGATAGAGAGTTCCTCTACCTTCGATTTTTCTTCATTCCCCCCCTCCACCCATTTCATTTCCCCCCCTTGATAGCCAATTGTGATTCCAAATATATTTTCCCTCTTCTTCTAAATCCTTATTATCTATATCTTAAAAACATGATAGCATTACTTTGTTTCAATTTTATCTATCCTTAGAGTGAAACAACATGTTCGAACAACTATTGATCATTTTCTTTACACCCTCAATTTACATTTACTAGACTTACTTTACCTTCATTTTTCCATTTATCATGATTTTGCTATCTTATTATTATAGACACTCGAGTTCATACCCTTTTGCCATTATTGAGTGAGATGTGGATTATTAGTGCTCACTCATTAATGTTGTTTTCCATTTTATGCACCTTTTTCCATTATTGAGTGAGATGTGGATTGTTACTGCTCACTCATCAATGTTGTTTTACCATTTTGTTTTTCCTTTTACCATTGATTTTTCTTGCTTATAATTCCTTTTTAAACATGTATCCTTGGTTTGATTTGGTGAGTTTGCCTTTCTTAATTGAGGTTTAATTATTTAAGTTTGTCGTGTTTAATAGCCTTGGCTTTTCGGTTATCCAATTTAATATTGTTGTTTTTTACTTGGTTATTTGGTCTAACATAGCAATTGTCACCCTAGCTTACCAAATTTTCCAAGCACGTCCCATCCTCATAACACTAGCTATCTTGGTTTTTCCTACATTTGTTTATTTTTACTCTTTAGTTTTTTACCCTTGGGTTTGTTAAAAACAATCTTTTTTCCCTACATAATCAAAACTAAAAACATAATAGACAACCATCCCATGATAAAGGTAAGTCAAGGTACACATCACATTTACTTTTTAGTTATTTGCTTTTTTAGATAAGTTTCCTTTTTAGTCATTTACTTTCAGTTATTTTTTGCTTTATAAAATACTATAACTTTTTGTAGCATCAACATTATGTGTGTCCTTAGGTTATTTTCTTGAAGCACCATCCCTTATTACACCTTAGTGACACATGATGAGCTTTGAGTGGGGCATATTTATACACATAATATTTTCAATTTTTATCAATTATTGATGCTTTACATCTTGAAAGAACCTATCGAGACTCAATCTCTTCGAGTGCACATCTTAAGGGGTGCACAAAGAAGAGGGTGGGTAGACTTTTGGTGCTTTTTAGGATTGTTGTCCCTTTTTACCACATCATTATCAATCCAACTAGTTCTTAAAACCTTTCCCTAAGCTATTTCTCCTCCCTTGCATAGTCTTCTAGTCTTTTCCCTCTCTCTATCCTTCATTTCCTTGCTTGGCACCCTTTTGATTTATTCAACATACTAGGTCAACCTAGTCAACCTAGTATAGTTTAAGGACATTTTATCTCTTTTGGTTTGTTGACCTCCCAACTAACCTAACTAACATAGACCTAGTGAGTTAGCCCAAAAATGTGCTAGGTCGACCGGGTAAACCTGCGTAATTGACATATCTAAATGATTTTAGGGTAAGTTTTACCTATAAATATAGGGTCATTTTGGTCATTATTATAATATGCAATTAAGAGTTATTATTTGCTCACGCTTCTTCACAATATGCTCTTCCACCATTCTACTTGAGGAGACTTAGTTTAGGTTTCTTATTTTGGAGAATTTAGTCTTGTGGATAGGTCATGGATGCTTTGGCCTAAAAAATTGATCCTTATAAACCATAATAACCTCTTATGAAGCCCTTTTGGCCAAGGGAGAGATTGAGTCTCGATGGGGTCACATTCAGGTAAGTATATTTTAACTTTGTTCTCCTCTCTGTTAGTAGATAGAAGTAGCATAAATGTTGGCTTGAATAATATTACTCTTCATATTCTATGTATTAGAGTGTTACTCATACTTACTTTATTTGAGGTTCTCTATACATGTTTTGATTTTTGTTCTTTGCTAACCCCTCACATTATGCCACAAGATTTGGTGTATACTAGATTAGTTTTACTTTATTGTTTATTAGATTAGTGAAATATTAAATCATATGACTCTTTTAGGGTTGTTGTGTGATTGTGTTAGATTGTAGGCATATGACCCTACCTCACACAGTGTGTTGTGGCAAGTGATACCCTAATCAGTTCTAGAAGATGCTCACATTAGTCATGCTCTCATTTAAGAAGTGTATACCCCCAATTAGAAGTGTAGGTGTGCTCTATTCCATCTGATCTAAGATTGATTTATGAACATGACACATTTTTGATTACATACACATAACATTGTTTTTCATTTGACAAGATGATCATGTTTATTTATTCCATCTGATAAGAATATCATGATCATGAAGAAAGGATATTTTGTGTTTCAATGATTAAGATGATTTCATTTGATAAGTGGTAAAATTCATGCTAACATGCTTAGATGTTTCATTTGATAAGAATACATGTTATGAAATGTAAAGTCTAAATGGAGTTTGTATTATTAATTGGATCCTCATCATTTAATTTTCTAAGCATTTTGTTCATACATGTCTAAAATTATTTGCTTCATTATTATATTTGTTTGATTGGATTATTTCATATCATGATAAAATTTTCAATATTTGATGTATTATAGGATACATACCTCAATCTTTTGAAAGATCAAATTCTAGATCATTGAAAAATGGTAAAAATCATGTTAAGCTTGCAAAGTTTTTATAAGAATCAAATTATAAAAAAAGAGTTGTTTACATTAAGATATATAATGTTTGGATAAATTATATTATTATATATGTATCACATGATAGATGGAGATGTTTATCTTTTCAATATTGGATATTTCTAATAATGAGAATGAATTACATATGATGAGTTATGTGTGTGAGTAACTTAATAATCAAAGTAGTGAAATGATTTTCCTAAAACATTACTTGATTGTTTAAAATTTATTTTATCACATATAACAATATGTCTTTATTTATCTTTATGTATTTAGTTATTGTGATACTAACCATACTGTGATATCATAAATATACTTATATAAATGTGTTTAAGTTTGATACAGGTGTTATCACTTATAACAACAAAAATCAACCTATTGTTTATATATATTCTATAGAAGAAGAGTATAGAAGTGTTATGAAAGTTGTTAAAGAATCCCATGCGACTATGAAGGTTGTTGGAATAACTCTATTTGGAATTTTCTCAAATTACCACCCTTCTATGTGATAACCAAAGTTGTATAGATCTAAAAAAATCTAGTGTAACACCAAAAAATTAATAATATTGAAGTTCATGTGTATTTTATCCAAGATAAAGTCCTCAATGGTGATATTGGCCTATAGTTTTATCCTATAGATGAGCAAGTGGTAGATATATTCAATAAACCACTTGGTGCTACCAATTTTTGTAATTTTCATGTGATTTTAGGCCTCTCAAAGTTTCCATTGAGGGAGAATGTGTATGACAATGTTGATTCTTAATGACTATGTGTTTCTTTATTATTATCTATACTTCTTTTCATTCTAAAGCATTGTAATATATCACTTTATGTGATTTTGGTAAACTTCATGTGAAGGTTTTAATTTGTACCCAATACTTAAAATCATATATTTGAATGGAGGCCTTTATGTTATATAAGGTTCCAAAATTTATTAATTGATTATTCATGAGAAATTGTGAGATGTAGTCTCATGACCATGCTAGCATAAACTTACTTTAATTAGTTCATGGATTATAATGCCTCTTATTTCAAAATATTTTTTTTGGCATGTTGAATGTTTTTAAATCTTTTAAAATTTTACATGCCTCTTAAAATCATCATAGTTTATTCATGGAGTATAATTCCTTTATTAAGATTATTATGGTATGTATCCCTACCTAACATTAAGGGGGATTATTGGAAAAACTAATGTTAAGTGGTGTCATTATTGGATCCTTTATAGTCATATAAAATGTGAAAATTGGTAACTTGAGTGTGGTTAATGACACCCAACCCTTAGGTCCCTCTTGCTTACTCTCATGACCCTCATAGGCATCTTTTCAATTATTCCCAGTCATCTGTAGCCTTCCAGAATTGATCTCAGCTGAGCTAGACCCCTTTTTCCATGACCAATCCATCCCCCCAGGTCTTGTCAACTCAAGACAATAACACCACACTTGGACTATAGCACTAGTGCCACTCTTGTTTTCTTTTGATTCTCTTGTATAAATGCATATTTGGTCCCAATGGTCAATTTATTCCGATTCCCCATCCTTCTCCTTATTAGCCTAATGTAAGCACATTCAACCCATGACCAATAGATCCCTACAAAATCCCATTTAAATATCATTTGGAAAGGGTTAGAAAATATCACTAAGCAAGCAATAATACAAGCAAGACTACTCAAGCAATCTTACCTATTCTTTGCATACATCTAGCTAATATATTTACAATCTTATTCAAATCCTTACACTAGTCCCTAGCCACCTCAAGTACATCTAGTTTAGAATTTTGCATATTCATACACTCAATTGCATAAATAATATCAAGTGGGAGAACTATATATGGATTGATCCCTCTTCAAAGTATTGGTATGTAGGTAGCATACCCACATAAGGAGTATGGATACACGTTCATTAAATATTACACAAACTAACCCCGCCTCTTTCTCAAAATTGGTCAAAACACAATGAAGTATAGGGTTTGGAGAGAAAAACTTCTCTACAAAGAGATATAAAGACTTTCAGATGTTGAAACTTCATGGATAGGGTCACACAAACCTGGTGAACAAAACCTAGAAAGGTTAGATCCTCAAGACAATAGCAACAAAGGTAGACTATAACACCGATGCCTCTCCTATCCACTTTTGGTGCTCCTATCCAATTATAAAATGAAGGTCAGATATTAGTTTGTGATAGTGTCCTAGTCTTGCACAGTGAATCTTAGACCCTATCTCAGCCATATCAACTAGTTTCTAGCTAAGTCTTATTTTCTCCATCTTATTACTATTTTTAGAAAGGTTAAAATTGTCATCTAATTTACACAAATTAATAATTTAATTATTTCATATTTATTTATTGATTTTACTACTTAGACCCTTTAACTAAATTAGGAATAATACACAAATATTCTAAAAATTGTTAAATCAGTTGGTGAACCTGAGTTACTTCGTTTGCGTATAAAAACCCTAGGGAAATTTTCCTACTGATTTTTTCTATTTTTTTTAAATTTTTTACCTAAATATTAATATTATAAATTAGCATTAAATTTTAAAATTTTATATTAATTTAAAAATAATTTTCTTTCAAACCCTAGTTGCCCATACTAGGTCCCAGTATTTTTCCAATATTTTTTTGATTTTTTACTAGCATATTAAAATAAAAAATTCACTTCAAATTTAAAAATTTAGTAGTAATTTTTAGAAATATTTATTTTTCAAAACCCTAGTTGCATCTTCTAGGTCTCTTTAAATCACAAAGTTTTCAATATTTTTTTTTATTTTTTACTTGCATATTTAAATCAGAAATCCACTTTCATTTTCAAAATTCCATAGTATTTTTCAAAAACAACATTTTTTAAACCCTAGTTGCATACAATAGGTCCTATTGCTTTTGATATATCACCTTACATTCTAAAATCAGATTTCAAAAATAGATCTCACTTATTTAAAAATTTCTCTTACATTTCTTGTAAATAATAAGGAGACTATCATTGGTCTTATCATGTACATGAATGATAAAGTTTATCATATGTTAGTACAAAGCTTCATTCTTTGCATTTCATGCTTACTCTTTATAATAAAGGATGATATTACAACATTTATTGCTAAAATTTCATAAGATTTCAATATTCCTTTTGCATATTCTCTCTCACTCATATGGAATAATTTCCAACTCCATTTTGCTAAACATGTTACCAATGTTATGTTACATGTCAAAATTTTCTATACATTCATGCACAATTTCATGTTCTCTATCCTTTCCTTTCTATCTCTCATGTGGAAAAATTTCAAAGTTTATCATGCTAAACACATTAGAAATGTCATAGTACATGCCAATTTTTTTTTATGAATTTATGCACAAATTCATGCTTTATATCTCATGCTTGTTATCTCTCCTATGGAATGCTTGTTATAAACATATTATTGTATAACTCATCACTCACATTTCATGCATTTCATTCCACATTCATGATTTATACCTAGATGCATATAACTCCTTGGCTACTTTTGAGTATCGTCCTATCACTACTAGACATAACCAAACACTAGAGGTTATATATATCCCTGTTCATTTCAAACTTAGTACATATAGCTCTTATCTCACACCTACTACCAGCTCTATGCCTATAGTAGATTATGTGGTACATGCTATCACCCAAGTTTTGAAAGATAGGAAGGTTGATTACACCCATGGCTATAACTTTATCACTCATGTTATCACCCCTTTCGATACATTTTTAGTTCTTGAGATCCTTTAGTAATTTAATGTTTACAAAAATGTGTTATATGTAACCCTTTGCAAAACTAGAATCCCTATTTCTGTCAAACCATCTTATGTTGCATATATCTTCAACACCATGTAATGGACTGAAGAACATATTTCCTTTTAAAAAAGAGGATTTACCCCCATGCCACTTTATTTAACAACATCTACCTCTATTTATTCAATTAAGAATTAATGATGTGGGGGTCAAAAGGGTATTATTTGATAATGGTTTAGGACTCAACATTTACAACATTTCTTTTCTTAAACATCTTAATATACAACCTCAAGATCTTGACCATTCTGATATGAACATCAGAGGATTTGACAACATTCCATAGAAACTCATGGGTCAAATAACACTCAATATTACTTTATGGCCTAAGACACTGCCAACTACTTGCAAATTCATGATAAATTACCTCAACTATAATTTATTACTTGGTTAGCCCTAGATTTATGATATGTATGCAGTCCCTTATACACTCCACGCTTGTTTAAAATTTAGTCACAAAGGTTACATTTACACATTCCCAATAGATAATGAACCATTTAAATATTTCCAAGTTTTCAAAACTCCAAAAAATTATATTTCACACTTTAATCTTAGCAACATACCAACATAACCATTTAACACATACCAATTGATTTAGATGATAATATTCCTACCACTCCCTACACACTTTAATATTCATAGTGTACCTTCAGACCATTTAACACATCAACAAACTCTAAGTTCTATAATAGCATCAATACCACGTCACTAGTTTACCTCTCCTTTTGCACTTAAATGTCTCAATAAGATTGGATATCATGGTAAAGGTCTTAGAAAGCATGAACAAAGAATCACCAATCCTATTGAGGCATATACACAACATAAAACATAAGGGTTAGGACAACATTTTACCCACCTTCATAATAAGCCTTTTTTGTCACTTCAAAGCATATAAAGTTTTGTCCACCCACTACACCAATAGACCACACCATTAGTCATAATTCAACATTATCATTGATCTATCTCAATCTCACTGATGATGCAATTTCAATAGATATGCTCACATTAGATGAATTATCCAATGATGAATCCCTCCTATAATTTTATAGAGCATATGAGGACCTTCCATCTTGTTATCATAAAAATAGATTTCCTTATCACACAAATGCCCATGCATACTTTGGATAAATTATAGATTATCCACAAGACATACTAGTTGATTTAGATGATAATATTCCTACCACTCCCTACAGACTTGACCATTCCACATCACTTAAAGAAAAAATAGTTTATTTCAATTTTAGAATTGATCAAGATCCCCGCATTGTTTTATTAGCCACTACCCTACGAAAGGAAGAAGATATAGATATTTGTCAAACCTTAAAAAAATTTCTAGATATATTTGCTTGGTCTTACTTAGATATTCTAGGAATTGATATATCCATAACAGTTCATTGGATTCCTTTATACCTAGATGCTAAACTTATTAAACAAAAAAATCTCAAAATGCATCCTAAGGTGGCTCTCCTAGTCAAAGATGAGATCTAATGCCTCTTAGATGTTGGTTTATTTTGACCAATAGCACACCCTGAATGGGTTTCCAATATAATCCCCATGGTTAAACCCAATGGACAAATTTGATGTTGTTCTAATTCCCATGTTTTAAATAAACCATGCCCAAAAGATGATTTTCCTTTACCTAACATTAACATGATTGCCAATTCCATAGCTAGATATGAAATGTTATCATTTATGGATGGATTTTTAAGATACAACCAAATCAAAATTGCTAAAGAAGATCAAGAGAAAACATATTTTACAACATCTTGGGGTACATTTTGTTACATTATCATGCCTTTCAGATTAAACAATGCTAGAGCCACATACTAGCATACCATGACACATATATTTCATGATTTGATTCACCATGCTATTGAGGATTATGTTGATGATATCTTAGATAAATCCAAACAATGACAACATCATGCTATTGATTTATGAAAGATATTTCAAAGAATTAAACAATACAATGTCTGATTGAACCCAAAGAAGTGTGTGTTTGGAGTTACATAAGGCAAACTCTTACGTTTCATTATTTCTCAACATGTCATAGAGGTTGACCCTAAGAAATTCAAAAAAATCATTGACATGCCACCTCCTACAAACTTAAAGCAACTTCGATCCCTATAGGGTAAGATCTAAGCAATCTATCATTTATTATCTCAACCTGCTGATAAAACTCAATCATTCACTTGATTGTTAAAGAAAGATACAAAGTTTGTCTGGGACCAAGCCTATTAAGAAATCTTTGATAAAATCAATCAATATCTTCTTAATCCACCTATCTTAGTACCACCTATCCCTATCAGGCCTTTCCTATAATATATCTCAGCAATAAAACATGCATTAAGAGCAATCTTAGTACAAAATGATGATCAACACACTGAACGATTAGTTTATTACATCAGTTGTACATTATTTGATAATGAAAAAATTACTCCATAATATAAAAGTTATGTTTAGCATTAGTTTTTGCCACACAAAAACTTTGACATTACATTTTAAATAATGAGACTCAGGCTATCACAAAAGCATATCCATTAAAGTTTCTCATTACAAAACCACACTTCTCTAGTTACATTACAAAGTGGGTCATGTTATTAATAGAGTTTGACTTAAAAATAGTTCTCCAAAAATCAATAAAGGGCCAAATCATTTCAGACCATTTGGTAGCTGCACCACTCCTGAACACTAATCTTATTAGTGACACATGTAGAGATGATTTCACTACCTATTATACTCATTCTAATATTTGGACCATGTTATTCAATGGTTCTTAATGCACATCTGGTGTAGGGGTAGGCAATATCTTTATTGACCCTTCTAGTCACATAGTTTTTATTGCATATTAATTAAGTTTCTCCTACACCAATAACACCATAAAATATGAAGCACTTATTTTAGGTCTATTTGCCACCTAGTCTCTCCAAATTAGATCTATTCAAGTCTTTGGTGATTCTAAAATTATGGTCAACCAAGTCAATAATGTCTATTAGACAAAATAAGAACATCTTATCCCATACGAAAACATGGTACAATGTTTATCATCACAGTTTGACTACTTTTTTATAAAAAGTATACCAAGAAAAGACAATCAACACACAGATACAATATCAAATGTTGAATATTTGATTTCTATCAACATTAACAATGATCAATCTATTTTCATAATTAAATGATTACAATCACCATCAATATCCAACATGGATTTGATTACAATATCTATTCTAGCCACTACACATAGTTCTATAACTCTAGAATGGTTCTCTGATATCTATAACTTTCTAAACAAATCTATTACACTAGACACTTTTTATTGAAATGAAAAATGTAAGTTACACAAAAAATCATTCCATTATGTAATCATTGGTATAGACATTTTTAAATGATCCTTCGATAGATAATTACTTTGATGTTTGATGTCAACATAAGCTAAAATTACTCGTACACAGCTACATGATAGTGAGTGTGGTGGCCACTTCAATGGAAAAGCCATGTCAAACAAAATTATTCAATAAGAGTACTACTAGCCCACCATATAAGATGAATGTATAAAATATGCAAAACTATGTGATAAATGTCAATGACACATTAACTTAAATCATGCACCATCACAATAATCATAGCCTATTGTCTCTCCATGGCCATTCATGTTATGGGAATTTGATCTTATTGGAAAAATTAACCTTGAATCTATCAATGGACATAAATTCATAATCACCACCATAAAATACTTTTCCAAGTGGGTAGAATTTGTTCCACTTCAATCTACTATAGGTGAGGACATTTGTAGCTTTCTCATGACTCGCGTTATTTCACACTTCAGCTTACTCATAGCCATCATTTTTGATAATGAAACATCATTCAAGAATAAAATTGTTAATAAATTGTGCACAAAATATAAAATTAAACACACATTCTACATTTCATATTACCCATAATGAAATGGTCAAATAAAGGCCACCAATAAAACCCTCAACAATATTTTGAGTAAAATAGTGACCAAATTTGGAGATGAATAGCACAATCAACTAGTATTTGCATTATGGGCCTATTGCATAAGTATCTACACGCCCATAGAAACTACTCCTTATTCACTTGTTTATGGTAGAGAAGCAATTTTACCATTAGAATTAGAAATCCCATCTCTTTGTGTCTCCCTTAAAGGTATTCTCACTTATGGCTTGTATTGTGAAAAACATCTACACTAGCTCAAGCAGTTAGACCATGCATGCATTCAAGAAATAAAACATCTCAAAATCTACCAAAAATATATAAAATCATCCTACAATAAATGAGTTTATGCCAAATAATTTTAATTTGATTATCTCATTCTCAAAGAAAATCTTCACAACATCAATGCCAAAGAAGAAATCAAAGGAAAATTCAAACCAAATTGGCTAGGTCCATACATTATTACTAAAACATTTAACCCTAAAGTGTATCATCTAGCCTCACTTGAAGGAAATAAACTCAAAAATTTAATGAATATTATGCATCTATGTAGATTCCATGTCTAACATTTGATTTCACACATTGTATTATATATAATTTTGTAAATTTATTTGTACATAGTTTCTTTTTGCTTACTTGTACATAGCTTCTCTTCAAAATTCTTGTACATAGTCTTCCTATGATTGATTGTACAGAGATCAAATCTCAAAAATAAAAAAATAATACAACATATCAAAAACACAAAAATATTCAAATATGCCAAAACACCAAAAACATTTTGATTGTATGCATTATCCATGTTTTACATTTCTACTGCTATACTAGACTTACATTTGTTGTTCTATGCTATTATTTATCAATTTATCTACATTACCATGCTTCACTTGATCTCCTTTGAGTGTGTATAGTGACATCTAGCTCTTTGATTGCTTCACTCTACCCATTTAGGGGGCATCCTACTTCTACATCAAGACATACATTGATATACATACCTATTAGGGGCATCTTCTACATGACTACACCATCTAGGTTATGTCATTCCTACACCACAAAATCTAGTTATCATGTTGATGTACATTACTTACTAGTTACACATATTACTCTATCGAAACTCACTCATATATAACACTTATGTATTTCTTAACATATACCTAGTCTTATACTAACATGTTTTGCATACTTTCACTTCTTGCTTTGATTAGTTAGATATGATTATACTTACAATATTTACATGCTTTCCTTTCTTTCTTTATGTAGCTAGATTGTTTGCATTTCTTCAAAAATTTAATGAATATTATGCATCTATGTAGATTCCATGTCTAACATTTGATTTCACACATTGTATTATATATAATTTTGTAAATTTATTTGTACATAGTTTCTTTTTGCTTACTTGTACATAGCTTCTCTTCAAAATTCTTGTACATAGTCTTCCTATGATTGATTGTACATAGATCAAATCTCAAAAATACAAAAATAATACAACATATCAAAAACACAAAAATATTCAAATATGCCAAAACACCAAAAACATTTTGATTGTATGCATTATCCATGTTTTACATTTCTACTGCTATACTAGACTTACATTTGTTGTTCTATGCTATTATTTATCAATTTATCTACATTACCATGCTTCACTTGATCTCCTTTGAGTGTGTATAGTGACATCTAGCTCTTTGATTGCTTCACTCTACCCATTTAGGGGGCATCCTACTTCTACATCAAGACATACATTGATATACATACCTATTAGGGGCATCTTCTACATGACTACACCATCTAGGTTATGTCATTCCTACACCACAAAATCTAGTTATCATGTTGATGTACATTACTTACTACTTACACATATTACTCTATCAAAACTCACTCATATATAACACTTATGTATTTCTTAACATATACCTAGTCTTATACTAACATGTTTTGCATACTTTCACTTCTTGCTTTGATTAGTTAGATATGATTATACTTACAGTATTTACATGCTTTCCTTTCTTGCTTTATGTAGCTAGATTGTTTGCATTTCTTAGTTCCTATTTTATCTCATACATGTGTTTTAGGAAATTTGACAATGTCCTTTGCTTTTATTTAGGTGTGTGCCTTAGGACATTTTCCAATGTCCTTTGTCTTTACTCTTCTATGTGATTTTGGCTTTCATTCCAACCTTGCTTATTTTAATTATATGTGTATGTGGCATTTGAACATGCCTTGTATGCTTTCCTTTCAATTTGAGTGACATATGCCCATGTCCCTTATTTTCTTGGCCCCTTGTCCACCCTTGTATGCTTCTTGATTCTTGCCTTGTGTGCTTATTAATTGATTGCTTTTTGATTGTTTGCAATGCCATGATCCACATCATGCATTATCTCACTTTCTTGGAAGTCATGATGGACATCATGCTCCATCTCTCCATGACAAATAAAAACTAATAACTAACAACTAACACTTCCAGTTCTAGTTTATTACTTTACACATGTTATTACATTGTTATATCTATCTATGCATACCCCTTTTTATCTAAAAATCTTTCAATATAAACCATGCTATATCTTGAGATATCTTGTCAATTATCATTACTCTATCATGTATCTTTACATCATAATACACTTATAAGGCTATTTATTTTGAGGGTAATCATTGTAGAGTCTTCATTCCTACCCTCAAAAGAGGGGGAAACAAATAGGGGTTTTCTCACAAAGATCAGAGCTTCTAATAGTAAAAAATCTAGCTTTTAGCACACCTATAATAATAACTAGACATCAAACCACTTAGAACAGACTAGACAAATAGTGAAAATGCTAAAAAAGTTACCAGATTTGGCCCAGGATAATAGTTACAAGATTAAGCTATAGTTTTAGTGCCACTACTATCCATTTTAAATTCTCTTTTCAAAACAACAAAAAAACTAGACTTTCTAGAAGCAGGCAAAAAAGTAGGTTCAACTATAGTTTTGCACAGTCAGACTAGTTCAAGATTAGCAATTTTTAGTACACTTTTGCTCTTATAATATAGATATAGGGGGAATTATGCATGGCATGATGGCTCTCACTTTAAGTTTTAGATATGGTAGTTGGTATAACTTCCATATCAGAATCCATGTTTTAGACACTAGTAATTGGGGGTAATGTGCACAACACATTTTTTTATTTTCTTTCTGAGTTCAACATTACCCAATCATTCTTAGTAGTTGCATGCCTTATTCCATTTATATGTGGTTGGCATAATTTTGGAGTGGATTTCACTCAAGCCTAATCTTCACATTTTAGAGTGACTTTCATATAAGCCTACTGCACTAGTTTCAGAGTGGCTTTCATACAAGCCTAATCTCCATCTATCAAAGTGGCCAAGAGTGGCCTAGTTTCTAGCATATATTTAGATATCCATGCCAACATTGTTATATTATAGAGAATTCATTGGATTTAGGATCAATCTCATATGACACACATTTCATATCAATATCAATTCATAGCTTCACTTCATGGGGCAATGATGGAGCCAAAGGACTAGTTAGCCTTTGTATTCTCGAGCCACCTATTCAAAAAGATTAGACACACAATCCAAACATTGTTTAACACATGCATGACCACCTAGCTTCAATTAGTGGAAAATGATAGAGCCAAAGGGACAACCTTTGCTTTCTTGAGCCACTCTTAGGAAATTGAGCACTCAACTCCATTTGTGATATCATTCTTGGTATAACATATACAACATATCCAACATATCCAACATCACTCAACATCATGATAGGTTTTGTATTGGTCTATATATATGGTGAGCTATATTCATTCTTTTATCTTCCTCTCTTTCTCTTACCTAACTTTATATGTTCTTATTTTAGATATAGCATATCTAGTAAGAACTAATATACTCTTTATTTTTCTTGCATATTCATAATTCATAGCATGCTCTCTTTATGCACACCTAGAATCACATAATCTTCATCGGCTTCACCCTTATAGGTAAGTTCAGGTACGCTTTCTATTTTTATTTTATCCTAGTATTTTGCTTTGCTTCATCACTAGAATAAAGGAGGGCAAATGTAGTCATATAAAATGTGAAAATTGGTAACTTGAGTGTGGCTAATGACACCCAACCCTTAGGTTCCTCTTGCTTTCTCTCATGATACTCATAGACATCTTTTCATTTATTCTTAGTAATTTTTATCCTTCCAAACTTGATCTCAGTTGAGCCAAACCCCTTTTTCCATGACTAATACATCCCCTAGGTCCCATTAGCTCAGGATAATAGCACCACACTTGGACTATAACATTGGTATCACTCTTGCCTATTTTTGATGCTCCTATCCAAATGTATTTTTGGACCCAATGGTTAGTTTCTTATAGTTCCCCATCCTTCTCCTTATTGACCTAATGTGAGCACATTCAACCCATGACCATTAGATCACTATAAAATCCCATTTAAAGATCATTTGGAAAGGGCTGGCCAATATCACTAAGCAAGAATACAAGCAAGACTATTCAAGCAATCTCCCTTATTCTCTACATACAACCAAACAATATATTTATAAGATTATTTAAATCCTTACACCAATCCCTATCCACCTTAAGTACATCTAGTTTAGAATTTTGCATATTTGTACACTCAATTCCATAAAGCACATCAAGTGAGAGAACTACATATAGCTTGATCCCTCTTCAGAGTATTGGTATATAGACAACATGCCCATAGAAGGGGTGTGGATACATGTTCAGTGAATCTTACACACACTAACCCCCCCTCTTTCTTAAAATTGGTCAAAACACAATGGAGTATAGGGTTTGAAGAGAAAATTTGCTCTATAAGGAGCTCTACAAGGTTCTAGCTATTGAAACTTCATGGATAGGGTCACACGGACTTGGTGAACAAATTTGAAAAAGATCATATCCTTAGGATAACAGTGATAGAGGTGGAATACAACATCGGTGCCACTCCTATCCACTTTTGGAAATCCTATCCAATTATAAAATGAAGTTCATATCGTAGTTTGCAATAGTGTCCTAGTCCTTCAAAGTGAATCTCAAACCCTATCTCAGCTAGTTTCCATCTAAGTCTTATTTTCTCCATCTTATTAATATTTTGAGAAAGGTCAAAATTGTAATCTAATTCACACAAATTAGTAGCTTAATTATTGCATATTTATTTACTAATTTTACTACTTAGACCCTTTAACTAAATTAGGAATCATACAGAAATATTCCCAAAATTATTAAATCACCATTGGTAAATAATAAATATTTTATTATTATTATTTAAAACAAGTTAAAAACCTCATGTAAATAAAATAATAAAACATATTATTAATATTAATGTTGTTTAAAATTTCCTCAAGTAGAGGTTTGGACTCATTGGTTACAATGGTCCACTCCACAATCCAATATAAAAAAGGATGTACCCCTTTGGTAAACTATGCTCACGATTATATAATAATTGATTATTGTGACATTGTAATATTTACATATGGTAAATATCACTATGAAGGTTTTATGAAGATTATTCATAGGAGAAATGAGAAGAGGGAGGATTATATATTGGGTAAGAAATTTTTCTCAATTATATTTAATATATCAACATGTGGTTTTTTACCTCAATTGAGGTTTTCCACATTAACCCCTATGTTCAAATGATCTATGTTATTATTTTCTTCCAACTACATTTTTAGATCATGTGCATACATTTTTGGTTATTGATGTATTTTATCAATTTTTTGAGGTTATTATAAGTGGTTTGGTATGCCCATAATATAGAAGAAACTTGGTCATCCCAGTCCTTGTACCCCACATCACACATCTTCATTAATGTTTGACCAAGGATCTTATTGAAATCTTTGACTATGTGGTTCATATCAAGATGGTAAGGGGTAGTCTTATGGTTTAGGATCATGAACTTGACCGATAAAATGTGAACCATCTCATTCAATAAATCTATAACTTTATCATTGGTTAATATCAAAGGACATGTATAGTTGCTAATAATATTTTCCCAAAGTAATTGTGTATTTATTACTATAGTATAATTTTTGGTTAGCAGTAATTATTCCCATCTTGTTAGGTAGTTTATGTTTTGATAATAAAACCACTTATTGAATTACCCATGAGTATTAATTAAAAACATTAGCATCTTATTGAAGTAGTTTGGCTTATGAGTTTATTGACAAATATCACATTTTTTTGAATAGTCTATCAAGTATTTTAACATTATTCACCACCATAAGCCAAAAATAATATTAAGTGCAGTGGCTTCACCATCATAATGGACACCTGTGACTCCTTCATGCCCTTTATACAAAACTTCAAATTTTTATAGTGTCTTAAAGCCTCATCCCATCTAGGTTTATAGATCTCCCCACTAATTAATTAGTAAGGCATCATGCAGACTACCAATTTTACATTTTCCTTTGATTTACAATCAATAGGAGCATGTACTAAAGTGAGGAATGTGGTGGTATGTGTTAATTTATCAATACTTCACTATAACTTATAAAATTGGGCATTTGACCTGCCATCATCTATGTTCTGCACATCTTCTCTTGGGGTAATTCAACATAGATGATCTAGGTTATAATTTTATTTGCCTCACTTAAACACTCTTGAGAACTAAAATTATTAGAGCATAATGATCCACCAAAAAATTATTTCATGCAATATTAGCTTATTAAGGAGATATGTGAGTACTTCATGGTTTGTGAATAATACAAATGGTGTGTAACTAGAATATATTGGCATAAAATTTCAAGCATGTAAACCATCATAAACACTTCATGCTCAATTATTATGTAGTTTTATTTTGATAGAATGAGGTTATAACTCTTGAATTATGTATGATGATACACTTTATCATACATCAGATATGATAAAATGGTGAAGATATCTATTCTTTATGCATCAACATAGTCATGGAATGAGGTGTTCTAGTCTAGAAATTATAAGATTAGATCACTTCAAAGCTTCCCATTGAGAGAGTCAAATGCATTATACTACTTCTCAATCCATTAAAATGGGCCATATTTTCACAACATATCTTCTAATGATGCATAAAATTTCACATAATTATTGATGAACTTGTGATAATAACTTGTGTTCCCAAGAAATGTACACATCCCATTGTGTGGTTGGTACTTCAAATCAAAAAATAATAACAATCTTGGTTGGATCAATGAGTATTAATTATTTTTAGATGGCATGGCCGATAAGAATTATTAATAGTTTCATTAAAATATACTTATTCAAACTTAATGGAATTTGAAACTATCTATAGTGATTGAGCATCATGCACAAATTGGTATGGTGATCCTTGACCAATCCATAAATTATCCAATCAAAAATTTATACCTAGAGTAAATTATGAATAAAATCATTTAAAGCTACCAAAATAACCATGAGAACACAAAAGGTGCATTATTTATCCCAAAAGTCTTGACATTATAGGAAAATAAGTTACAATAAGGCCATCTTCTTCAATTTTTATTTGATGGTACCCATATAACCCATCAGTGAAGGCATATATTTCACAATCCACTACCCCTTATAAAATTTCCTTGGTGAACAAATTGAGAAATGAGTTGATAAAACATGATGCATTAAGGAACCAAAAATCAACGTATATCCAAATGTGCCCATATTTTTTATGTTGATGATCATGGTACTCACCCATTCAGAGGCTTCCATTATATAAATGACACCAATGACTAACATTGTATTTTTATCTTCACTTTCACAAGTATTGAGGGGTGCACTCCCTTCATCTCCTTATAGCTACATGGTAAATTATCTTTGTATTCATGTAGTATCTTTATGATTTAATCTAGATATTTATTTACCAAATAATCACCAATAGTGGTGATATTTTGTTCTTCCTCGATGATGATATTAAATTTTGTGGTCCCTAGGGTTCCCAATAGGATTTTTTAGTCCTAAAATGGTCTAGAGTGTCCTATGCTAATTTTTCTTCTACTTGTCACATGACCTTATATTTACCACATTTACAATTCTAATTATGATTCATCCAAACCTCTTCATACTCTTCACTATAATCATTATTCACAACACACTCTTCAAACATTATTTTAAATGATAGGAATTTCTCACTATGAAGTTATCACATGCTCTCCTCCATGATAACATCATCATAGAATATAGCTCTACATACCCTTGGCTGGTATAGTTATAACCTAAATGAGGAAAATAATAAATTATGCATAAAATCAGCTTTTACCTCCCTCCCTATGAAAGTCTGATGGTGCATCTTGTAGATAACATACCATGTACATGCCCAAGTCTTCAGTGTCTAATGAAAATTTTGAACTCATAACCTTTCAGGAAGCTAGGAAGAAATTTTACTCTTATTAGGGTGGTATACTATTTTTATTTTGGATGTTACGTGTGGAAACCAAACCTTAGTTCATACATTTGAAATGGTCTTGACCATAGAGTCCCTTACATATTCTTGAGACATATGTGTTCTATGTTTTTAACTTGAAGCACCACACTATCTCCATATAATATCATAAGATTCTTATGCCCAATGGTCACAAGTGACATTAGTAGTGTTATTGATTGAATTAGAATCATCTTAAGTTAAAACACCTTCACTATTTACACCTATATGTTTGGAACTTTATGAAATTATGGTGTATATGTGGTTCAATTCCTCATTGAATTATAAATTTTTTAACATATGTGGGCCCATGGTTTTTATCAAGGGGAATGATGACATAATTTTCCTTATCATTGAAACCCATGTAGCACTTATTGAAGTGCATGTCAACATTATTAGCATAGCACCATGGTATTCCAATAAATTTTGGGTATTTTAAGCTTAGATAAACTCAATAACTTTAAAATACACATGAAAATTAATGATCATGACATCAACACAAACATTCTTCAAGATTCTTAAATTTTATGCATGGGTCTCATTTTCCATAAATAAAACATGAGCCAAAGGCCTCAATGAAAGAACCCCATCTCTTACTAAGAATAATGCATTATAATGTTGACCTTAGTTATAATTTCAATAATAATTTCACACACTAATCATCCATCAGTTATTTCATCAATGAGAAACTCATGGATCATATCTAGTATTTTGGGCATTTTTGACCTCACACTATTGTAATAAATGTGGTGTGGGTACTTTAGTTTTTATTATGGATTTTTATAATAACCAATTATTAATCATGGGAATTACTCCCTCTAAATGTGATAGATATAATATCTTATAAATATCATTTCCATACTCTATCTTTTGAGCATTTTATTGAAGTACTTCCCTAGTCTCTACCTCCAAGTCATTAGTATGTTTAATCTCACCTTGTAGGTTATAAACAATCCATGGCATCTTAAAATATATCTTTTTGGAATAATATATCAAAGTAAGTGGTGCAAGGATCTATGTGGTGTGATTTATATTCTATTTTTGGATCATATCCTAGACAAATATTCTCAATTAGTACATCCTGAGGTCAAGTAGTGGCACCACTATGCATTGCAATATTCACTTTTAGTCCTTGTGTTTTTTGACCTTCTCATTTTGTATCCATTTACCCACTAGGCATATGATGCTTATCCCCTACCCATTTATCTAAATTATAATTATGTGTTATCTTGGCTTAAATATTAGGGAAATCTTTGGTTTTGTGCTCACTCTACAATACCCATAGTTAGGTAACTCAAGGCAATCTCTTTGATAATGTTCTAGATAATCTCCCTTATAAAAGATGTGTGGTATAAATCATCCACCACCTCTTCCAAAATAGGGGAACTAACCACCATATTTTCTTTGGTTATTATTGGAATGACTAGTTTATGTCTGATGAAATCCCCTTTCATGCACCTTATTAATCTTGTCAATAACTCTATAATCTTTAATATTTTGGGTGGAGGTCTCATGTATATTGCACTACAAGGATACTTTTTTTGGGTTTCCTGTTGTAGCAAGGGACAATTACGTATATCACATCCTTTTTGATAAATCTCAAAATATACAATAATTAATCAGATGTTTTGCTTTAGGAAATTATTCTTATTATTATATTATATTTCATAGTCAATGCACTATAAACCACTATGCATTTCATGTACACTATTTGTAGTGAGATTCTATAATTGTGAGGCCATCAAAGTAAGTTGTGCTTTCATAAATGGACCAATTCTCATATCAACACTTCCAAATTCCTTAAAAAATGTAGATCCATAATATCAAATTAAGAAGTTATGTTGTTTAAACTCTAGAATATCAAATTCATTCAAAAATGCTTCCTTAGATTTATCATAGTCTATGATGGTTTGATTTGGGTCATACATGAAGTACCAAGTATCTAAGTGATCCAATAGTGTTGTACAAAAATTCATCATTTTCATTTTTGGTGTAGTAACACCCTTAGTTTTCTATAAAAAATCACACTTATGCACATGATCCTTAGAATTATCTACTCCCTTGTATTCCAGAAAGCTCAAAGACATCTCACAGATAATTTGGTGAGAATAAATAAGTTGTGTTATGAGTACCACTGATGTAATTTACATAATAAACATATATTAATAACTTGATCCTTGGCCACTTATAGGGTTTCCTCTTCCTAATGTTATCATATTTCCATCTTAAATAGGTGTTATGATGCCTATGTCATCATTGAATTATAAAACAACTTGATTGACACCTTGATTTTAAGCTACAACTTAGACATCCATTGTCTTACTAAAGACATTACCACTTATAAGGGTAGGTGGATTCTAACCCCATGCTAGTGGCATTCCCAACATAGATAGAATCTTCATTTTCATGGGTTTTATCAAAATTAGTCCCTAGACTTTATAAGATACTATCTATTAGATAATATTATTTACTTCATCTTGTCTTACCAACTCACCAATCAAAGACAAATCAATATAATATTCACTTACTCTTATCTATTCATAAATTCCACCATCATGCACTTTAGGTATACCTTGGATGGGTGCTTCCTCTTCTAAACTATTCAAAAACTTTCAGTTATCCAACCTTCTTCAATTATTCCTTCCCAAACATCTTATTCCTTGTTATTCATGATTCAATTTCAATAGATCACATCTCCTTAGTATAAGGCCATCCATATTCCATTCCCATTATATATAGGTCTTTGTGGCATCTCCTAATTTTAGCTCTTCTCTCCCCCGAGGGTCCTTGGGGACAATAAATTTTTTTAGCCTCATCATACTTACACCATTTGAGTTTGATATCATCTAATTTGTCTATTATAAAATTTTATATCTCCTTCCTTACCAATACGCATGAACTATGATCACCTTCTACCTTTTACCATACACATAGCTCATGCACATATGATACCTAGCTAGCCATATATAAGTTCTTAATCCCATAATATACTATTAATTTATTTATATCTGATAACAATTGAGCTATGTATGAACTCCTTTGTTTGCATATAATTTTATATTCTTCTTCTTATGGATAGGAATATGTAGATAATGAAAACTCCAATACATAATTTTTCAATGCTATAAAACATTAATAGCCATCATCCACATGGTGTCAAAATGTTTCAAATACTCAACATGGTCATCTATATAAGTGTTTTTTAGGAACATTTGTACTTTTACCCATAACATAAAAAACAATCCATGCATAAAAATGTTATAGTAATTCACAAAGGAATACTTCCTATAGTGTATCATACAAATTATCTTCCACCCATTCTTTGGAGGAAAAATTAGTAAGGTTGGGATTATGAAACACAAAGTATCACTATAGGTATTCTAAAGACCATTAAATATTCTCCAATGATAGTTTATATATATTCTCTACTCACCATATCAGCAACTCATTCAACTATCCTAAAAAATAGAACCAAAATGTTGGGTGTTTTGTGCACTCTATGAGTTCTATGACACTTGTGCTTACCCAAAATTAGATGCTTCACCATGCCAAAATATCATTCTAAAAAATTAACATGCTCACTATATGTTCAAAGAGAGTATGTCAAGTCATAGTTAGGTTAGTTTCACAAATATGTCATTGACATGACCTCTATTACTCAGTATAATATGAGTACATATCTCAACTCTTCTTATTGCCCTATATTTATATAGTATATATAAATCACAAGATTACACCATAATTCTTCCAGACATACATATATTCATAAAAAAATTCTAGATTAAAATAATAAACATTAAACAATCATATTATTAAAGTAAACAATCATTGGATAAGGTTTATACATTCCTTCATTCAAGTTCCCAAAATAATACATAATTTTATGAAATTTCACTTAGTAACAATAGCTTTTGATTTTAGTATCATAAGACTAAGAAATTTATTTCATCTACTATCAATAATAAGGCAATGAGGGGTTTAAAAAACTAAAGCACCATGTTGAAATTATATTATATTAATGTGAATCTAATAAGTGTGAAATAAATTTATATATTTAGTAGTCATAACTTATTACACTAAATTTATTTGTCCTAAAAGATCCATATATCTATGCCACTATTCTAGATTCACTCCAAAATTATTTTATCTTAATGTTCTTCTCTAATGGACTCACTATGCCAGGTTGGCCTATAATTATTTTTTATCACACTTTGTGTTTTGTGTAACTTCCTTCCAAATCTTGGTGCTCCTTGTTCTATGTCAACCAATGTGTTTCCATATGTGCACTTTAATACTTTTTCAAATTCTTGTTGAATTCTCCCAAGTCTTCAAGTACATCTACACAACCCTATCATCATGTGTTATGTTGCACTGATGGTTTTATTCTTTTGCATAGTCTTAAAAATGTGCACATACTTTATGCCATGTTATCTTCAAAAGTGGGCACCTCCATACTTAGCCAAAATTGGGGTCCAAAAATTGATAGCCATGTTATCTTCAAAAGTGGGCACCTCCATACTTAGCCAAAATTAGGGTCCAAAAAGTGATAATGAAAGTGGATCTGATGAAATCAATGGCCCATGTCTAAAATGGATCCTAAATAATGATTAGGACTAATGTAATTTTATCTCACTTATAGGGTTTTAAAATCTAATGATACATGTCACATTTATGTGTAATTTGTTTGGAATCCTTATAAAGTGTTGGCTACTAAAGGATAAAAAATAAAATATAAATGCAGTGGCCTCACCTTCATAGTGGTCACTGGTGAATCCTTCGTGTCCTTCATGCAAAACATTAGCATGATCATGATATTAAATGAATTGGTGCAACACCTAATCATACTTAAGTTTTTAACAATTTCTACCAATGAGTTGATATAAGAAATGTGTACTGATATTTTATTTTTATCTCTTGTTTTCCAATCAATTTGGGTAATGCCCAAAGTGAGAAATGTTGCTTTATCAACAAAATATTCAATAACTTGCTAAAAAATATAGGGAATCGAGTCTTCAATCCTTAATACTTTGTGCTTCTTCCCCTGACATGATCTATGATATGGTTTGGACCACAATTTTTATTGCATGACTTAAAAACCTTTGAAATTTTTAAACTATTAAAATAACACAATCCACCTACAAATCCTTTCATGCAAGATTAGTTTGTTGATATAGTCATTCAATGCCACATGATCCATAAAGAAAATGAATGGGGTGGTGAGTAAGTAATATTAAAATTTTGGAATGCATATACTGTAACTATAAATTTGAACTAATTAGGAGTATATTTACACTTAATCGATAATAGATTCTTATTGGTGAAGTAAATTAGATTATCAACTTTTTATCTCTTAATTGTGCTAAAATGGTGTCAATGGTTGACCTAGATGTATTAATGTGAATAGGAAATAGAGTCTTCAAATAAAATACATGCAATATTGGTGTGCTAGTGATATTTTTATTTCAATGTATCAATTACTTCTTACTACTTATCTATCTAGATGAAAGGGTCATCCTTGTGCAAAATTTATTTCAAAAGCCCAACAATATTCACATAGTTCCTAATAAACTTGAGATAATACCCCATGTGGATTAAGGAATAACAAACATCTTGTTGAGTATAAGGCTCCAATGAGTTTTAATATAATATAATTATTTTAGAATCAACAAGCATCTTTTCCTTATATATGGCAAGGCCAAATAATCTCCCAAAGGATGTGGTGAATACACCTTCTTCAAGTTAATCCACATTTGGAGTTGTTAACACTTATTGAACATTAGAATGATGTTTTTTAAGTGAAATTTAAGTAAACCATATATATTCCAATAATCTAGATAGACTTACAAAAATCTATAAATGAAATATTTAAATGTCACAACTATAATGCACAAAAACACTATTAGCACATTCTTCAAACCAAAAAAATCATATTGTACGAAAATGACCCCCATTCAATTTTTAAAGTCATATTGGGATTATATATTTTTTTGGATTTTATGGGGCCATCAAAACCATAACTAAATGTATAAATATCACACCTTGTAACTCCTTCTAGGGGTTTTTCAATAAATGGGGTAATGAACATATCTATAACACATACAACATTGAATAGGAGGAAGTCCACAAAAAATCAAATGCACCCATTCTTATTTATGCAAATCACTATTTAATTACTTAATTTTGATTAATTTATGGGATAGATAACCCATAAAAGAAGCATATTATCAATCTCCTCATTGAGTTTGGTGTGGAAATTGAGATTCCCACAATATGACCTATTTTTAAATAGGTTTTATACCCTTGAAATTTTTAATTTTAGTTTTCCTTAGGCAAGGATGTAAACCTATCATCTCATTCTAGTTGTGTGATAATATATCTTATAAATAATACAAATAATTTAATTATTTGGGCCAACTCCTCATCTATCTAGTAGTCTCTAATGGTATAAATATTTATCTAATATTATTTACCTATATTAACCTTCTTAGTTTTAAGGGATCCATTGTAATATTTTTTGTGTCACCCTACATGTATAAAACCTTTAATTATTCATAAGATTATTATATGTTTGAGTGGTCCAAGTTGTCATTAGATTGCTACTCCTCTATCTTGTAAACAACCTTCTCTTTGTTTCATTTCATCTACCAATTACAGTCCAACCAAAACTTATCATCTACTTCACGTGGATCACTATCTTCATTGAATTCCTCAAACACTTGTGGTAGTGCAATACCATTCTCATTGTGCATATTCCACATGTTCTCTTCCATTATAACATCATCTTCCATAATATCTCTATGAATCTACTATAAGGGCTTAGAAAGATCAAGTTTGGATGAGGAAAATGAAAAGGTGTGGATGAAATATACCTTAATCCTTTCCCATTTGTTCAATTATCTTAACATATTAATTATGATGTCCTAATAATGTGCTAAATTATTCAAGATGCCATAAGGTACACACTTGTTGTCCATATTTTTTCACAACTGTGTAAATACTTCTCCTAGTTGAATTTTCACTATAGCTATGCAAATTACACTTAATGTTGACATGCTTAAGTGGGTTCTAATTACCTCTTTTATAGTAGTCCACATAGGTAATGAAGGTTTGTGTTTCCAAAAAATGCATAGTCATACTATTTGGGGTATAAAATAAAGTGAGTGAATGTTATTTCTCCTTGGCAAGCACCTTTATGGGTCCTTCATTTAGGTAGAAACACTTACTGAGCCATTTGTAGATCAGAAATCCAAGAGAGATTAATCAATTATTAGTGAATAAATAAAAAGAAAATTAAATAAATAAATTATAAATTTTAATCCCTAGGTTGAGCTATGATATTCAAACATGAAATGAAATTATAAAGATAAAACAACAATCTTACCTCCCTTGAAGATATGTTTGAGAATCGATTTGAATAGGTTGAGCTTGGCTTGTCGAACTAGAGGTCTTTAGTAATGTCGAATCCATGTTTGGGAAGAATTTCCCCTTGTCTACACTTGATTTGGATTTGTGTTGGTATGAAAGAGTGATGAACATGTTGAAGCAATTAAAGCTTCTAGAATGATTCCTGCATAGTAAGTCTAGAATAGAGAAGCTTGTATAAATTAGAGGAAGAACATCTAATTTATAGACTTTTGAAATGAATGTGAACCATACATCTTGAGATGAGAATTAAGGGATGAGAATAAAAGATAATTTTTAATTAAAAATGGGAATCTTGAATTAAAAATTATATTGGAGAACATGTGGGACTCACAAATGAATATAAAATTCATTTAGGAGAAAGATATAATATAAAATTGGTAAGTGGAATTGAGTGAAATATTAGGTGGATTATTAAATTGGAAAAATGAGGAAGATAATATTAGAAAATTATAATGATGGGGGATAGGCAAGGCCTAGGGCATATTTGAAATTTTGAAAGGAGAATAGATTGGAATATGACCTCGTGGAGATAATTTGATTTTTGGATTTATAAAAAATGTGAATATTCAAAATCCATGGAATTGATGATTAAGGAAGGATTAGTTAATTAATTTGGATTAATCAACTTCATAAATATGTGAATAGTAAACCATGAATAGTGAATATGAATAGTAATGATAAATTAGAATTAGAGAAAAATAGGGATGATTAGGGATTATTAAAACCAACACAAACTGTCTAATTTAAAGTGTCTACATGTTTCCCCTATTTGAGAAGTGAATTGTGAGACACAACTAAAAAAATGAATTTTCAAAAAATGAAAAATTTGTTAAAATATTATATGAAGAAATAATTAGTAACCCATGATGCCCCCTCAATAGGGCATACAGAATGTGGATGGACTCTCAAAAAAGAGAGGAAGAAGCTAGAATGGGAGAAGAGATTGACCCATGGACAAAATTAGGCCACTTTAACTAATACTTGCATTCTTTGATTGGAATAATTAAGAACAATAGATTAAAATTGGCCCCAAGGTGTGGATAATTGGGAAGGATACATCCCAAAATAAGTGGCACACTTTAACGGGCCCCAAATAGGGCAAAAAGCTATGGGCTTGGAATTAGAATAATTTGTCCCAATAGGGAGAAATGAAGGTACAAGGTCCTAAATATGATGGTATAGATATGGAGTGAGATTTCCCAAATAGATTGGATGTAATCATTGATAGATCCAAATGACTACCCCAGTATGGTTGATTTCATTGTTAAATGATGCAAATGGTTAATTGATTGATTTGAAAGCATAACTCAAGGATTTAACCTATCAAACAGATTAAAAATGAGATGAGTGATGAAAACATAGGTACAATGGTATAATGAATTTTCAAAAATGAATAAGCCATATAAAACTATGCACCTATGAATGGTCAAAGTGATAAGATAAATTATAATCATAAGAACAAGATAGTGATTTTAAGAATGATGTGATTGGATTGGAAGAATGTTAATAAAATGATCATAATTTTTTGTATATTCTTAGATGTATGATGAGGATTATATAAATTAGACATATGGTCTCATTGATGGAGATTTAGTGAATAATGATATTTTGTGTTGTAGCATTGCCAAGGATATTTTGATCTAGATTTTTGATGTAGCATGAAATAGTATGCACCATGATATAAAACACCATGATGACCAAGTTATAATGTGCATAAGGACTGACCCATGATCCAATAGATAATTAATAACAACATACTAATGATAAAAAACAATGTTGATAATGTTGATAAATGCCAATGGATTGACTCAAGTACAACTATGTGATAGGAAGCACCATGATGATGAACCTTCTAACACAATAGACTGAGTCGAGGCAATAAGAGAAAAAGGGAAATAAATAAGCAAACACACACACACACACACAAACTTGAAAATAAAAGTAATGGAAATAATCTTGTTATTTAACCAAGTTCAAATCCATGCATGAGGGATTAATGATAATGATAAATGGATGGGGCCCCAAGCAAAGATAAATGCAAGAGAAGGACACATCTCTAGGTGGAAATTATGAATCTACCTAAATAGAGTAGATTTGGGAAAGACACATCCCAATAATGGTTTAGGATCAAAGATGATTGCATTAAGGATTGTGAATAGATTTAGAACAAGACAAATGTTTTTGGATTTTGTGGATTTATATCTTATTTTTAGATTGTAAGCCATTTCCAATTTTTAGGTCTTTTGAGGATTTTCAAATTTTTAGGGTTTTTTGACATCTCAACTCAATGGAGGATTATGAGATGAAAATTTTTTAACTCATAAAATAATAAGAGTGTAACTTAGGATGCTCTCAAAATAGTGAGAGCATAGGAAAGAGGTGACTGAGCTAACCTCAAAAACTAAGCATTGCCTACATAGTCCAAATGGACCTCAGGTCAATGTAGTTCAACCCATAGGGTTTGAACTATGAATAAATTACCTAAAATAGCTTTAAAAAGTACAAGATCTTAGGATAAGGGGTGATCGAGCTGACCTCATAAACTGAGTGTTACCTACATAGTCTAAATAGACCTCAAGTCAATGTAGTTCCACCCATATGGTTTGAACTATACATCAATAGACTAAAATATCTTGCAAAATGGAATGAACCTAGAAATAAATAAGCTCATAAAATGGTGAGAGTTTTAGATAAATTTTACTCATAAAATGGTGAGAGTGTGGGAAATGGGTGACCGAGCTAACCTCAAAAATTGAGCATTGCCTATGTAGTTTAAAAGGGACCTTAGGTCAATATAGTTCCACCTTAGAAAAAAATAATATAAATTAATAGCAAGGGGAATGATATAAATATATATGGTATAATAATTGATGCAAGGATACAAATTGACACATGACAAGAAAGGGATGAAAAATACACAACTTTCAAGAACCATTAATTAAAGTAATTGTGCATGCATGTGCTGATTGAATTATTTTAAATATGTGTTATTTATGACCAAATCTAAATATTATACTAGAAAATTTCTCTGAATGTATCATCTAAAACTATCTATAGTACTTTATGAACTAGAATCAAGGTCAAGATTGGTACTACAATAATGGGATAAGATTAAATAGGAACCAATATAGATAGGAAATGGTAATGAAAGGAAAGTGTTCAATGGCCATGGCCATAAATAAGGGTCCTCATAAATAATATTCAAGCAAATCAAGTATAAAAATGCTTAAGATGCATAATATTCATGGGCTCATTTGGATCTTATCCCTATGGTGTAGCCAATATGTATGTTCTAGATCCATAATTTATGGTGATGATGAATGGGCCTGGCCAATTAGGTTCCAATTTATGGTGATGATGAATGGGCCTGGCCAATTAGGTTCCAACTTTCCTTTCTTTTCATAGGCAACATTGGTATTTTTTTGTTCTCCTTCAAGACTAGGTCTCTAAGTTCAAAATTTATGTGTTTGACATGCTTATTGTAGCTATGGTGTATCTTGTTCTAATATACCTGAAGGTTGATCAAAGTAGCTACTCACTTTTCATTAATTAGGTCTAATTCTTAAATCTAGGAAACTCAATAGTCATCTTCATCAATGATAATCTTCAATGAAATCTACAAGGCAAATTGATCTTGATAGGGAGAATGGCTTTAGTTCCATAAACAAGGGAGTATGGTGTGTCTCCTGTTAGAGTTTGGGTATTGGTATGGTAGGACTAGAGGGTGGGAAATAATTGTATATGCTAATCAGGACTAAAAGTATTAATGGTATTTTTAAGGATTTAAACTAGGGTTTTGTTAGATTCTTCAACTTGGACATTACTTTTAGGATTAAAAGAAGTGGAAAATTATTGTATAATTTGTTATTTGTCACAAAGGGATTTGACATCCTTATTTTTAAAAGAGCCACCATTATCATAAATGAGGTCAAAAGGAATGCCAAAATGACAAATGAGGTGATTGAGTATGAACTTCGATATATATATTTACCTATTATATAAGTGAGGGGAATGGATTTAAACCACTTAGTAAAGTATTCAATGGTAGTAAGGATATGTTTATGGTCATTGAAATAAGTGGGATTTATTTTCCCTATGAGATTGAGTCCCTATGTAAAAAATGGCCATGGCGTAGTGAGCGGCTGTAATTCTATGGGTGGAGCATGAATAAGATTAACATGTTTTTGACAAGCCACATACTTTTTTATATAAGTAACTACATTAGCCTCCATGATGGGATAATAATACCTTGTACTTAGGAGTTTATTAGAAAGGACCACACAACTAGTGCGAGCCTTGTAAATCCCTTCATGTACTTCATTAATCATGATTCTGCTAAAGATAAACAATGAAGTAGAGTTCTATCATATCCTTTATGATAGAGTGTGGCATCAACTATGGTATAACAAGAGGTACTATGAATGAAGGATTTTAATATTTTATGGGAAAGGTTATGAGGGATAATGTTATCATGGAGATAGTCAACTATTTTAGTGTACCAAGGTGTACTAGGACCAACAACATCACATACCATTTCAAACAATAGATATGCATGGGCTAGCCTCAAGAGATGTTTGATAAGGAACTGGTAATCAAGAACATGATTTTTAATTGACATTAATGAACCAATAGTTTTCATTACATCGGTAGTCCTCTTGTAAGTTCTTAGAATTTGCTCAAATTGGATGTAATCAAAGTTCTGTGCTAGATTTTCCACCATCTTCTTGTATGGAATAAGTTTGTCATCTTTTGTTTGGTAATACTCTATTACCTAATTTATAATAAACTAAGAATCCCCATGAACATGTAAATGTTTGATGTTCTATTATACTTTTAGATCAATTCCTACAATAAGGGATTTATATTCAACTATATTATTGGTACAAGTGAAATTGATATGAAATGCCTTGGAATGAGATCCCCTTATGGTGTTAAGAATAAAATTATAACTTTGTAACCTTTGGAAGTATAGGAACCATCAAAATAGAGTGTCCAATGTTTTGATTTAGAATAATTGTCCTCAATAATCATGATAGATTCATCAAGAAAATTGAACATAAGTGGTTTGGTATCTATCAAGGGTGCTTCTACAAGCTGATCAGTAAGAACTTACTCCTTAACATCCCTTTGATGCACATATTCGATCTCAAACTCACTTAATAGTATTTCCCATTTGTCCATATGACCAATCAATGTTATCTTGGAAAGTAGGTACTTGAGAGGATCTACTTTAATAATGACTATGGTCTTGTTGTTGAACATGTAATGTCACAATTTTTGGGCTACAAACACCATGTCTAAACAAGCATTTTCAATGGATGTGTAATTATGTTCATATCTGACCAATGTTTAGCTCAAGTAGTACACTACTCTTTCTTTCCCCTAATCATCATGTTGTGTTAGGAGTGCCCCCAAGGCATGTTGGGTTGTTAAAATGTAGAAAAGCAATGGTTTTCCTTGGGTAGGTGTAACCAAAACAAGTGGATTAACCAAATAATCTTTTAATTTTTCAAAGTATTGTTAACAATCTACATTCCATGAAAATGTGGTTCCTTTCTTTAGAATATGTGTGAAAGGATGGAATTGGTCTACTAATTAAGATATAAACCACATGATAGATTGAAATTTACCTTACAAATTGTAGAGATTATTTAAATTAGAAGGTGGAGGAATTTTAATAATGGTTTTAACCTTGGTTGGATCGACTTCAATTCCCCAATGAGAGATGATGAAGCCTATAAATTTACCCAAATTAACTCTAAATACAAAATTTTAATGGTTAATTTGTACTTTATATTCATGGAGAAGTTAAAATATTCTATGCAATACCTCTAGATGTCCTGCTTCAATCTTGGATTTTCTAAGGATATCGTCAACATAATCCTCAACAATATCATATATCATGTCATGAAAAATTATATTCATAGTGTGTTGGTATGTGTCATTGGCATTCTTGAGGCTAAAAGGCATTACCTAATAATAAAACATTTCCAATGGAGTGGTGAATGCCATTTTGTGTTGTTCCTCAATTGTAATTTTAATCTATTTATATCCAAAGAAACCATCCATAAGAGATAACATCTCATACCTATCCATGGAATCTAAAATCATACCAATATTTGGTAAATAAAAATCATCCTTAGACATACCTTATTGATGTCTCTAAAATTGGTACATAATTGTCAGGATCCTACTCCTTAAGAGTACACTTGATTACCTTTGTATAAGCAACTAAACACAGAATTAAACCAGAAGTAATATGTAACTAGAATTCAGAGACAACACAAAATATGAGAAATAATACAATCTATATTAAACTCTTCCAAAAGGAAATACAATGAAGAAATCTCACTCTTCCCACACCTCTTAGGTGTATAGTAATTCTCCCTCAAGAGTTCTCTCTCTCAACCAATTACAACCAACTCAAACATAGAGTTGTTCCCTCCACTAGAAGATCTCATTGACCTTGCTTACCAAGTAGACCTTCGTAATCTTGCACACCCTGCAGATCTAACTAGTCTTGTTTACCATGTAGATCTTCCCTGATCTTGCACACCCTATAGATCAACTGATCTTACACTTGAGTATCTAATCCTTCTTAGTCCTTGATTTACAATACAGCCCCATGGGTCTCTTAAATAGATCCCATACAAACAATAATTAGAAACACAGACTCAAGACTAAAATTAGTCTTTACATGCAAACAAATTGTCTATCTAAAATTAGACCAGTTCTAGAAACACACAGGTGACCGACGTTAGTTCCTGTTTAACCGATGCTGGCCGACCATAACCGATGTCAGTTACTGTGTACACTGAATATAACTGATGTCAGTTGATTTGATCGACGTCAGTTACTTTAACACTCAACAACCTCCACCATTTGCATCAGTGAAGCTTTTAGCTCCTCAACTTAACAATATTTGGTAAATAAAAATCATCCTTAGGACATACCTTATTGATGTCTCTAAAATTGGTACATAATCAGATTCCTTACATCGTTTTATTGACTAGAACTATGTTAGAAATCCACTTTGAATAATCAATAGGATGAATGCATCCTGCCTCCAATTATTTCTTGACAAAAATGGCTATGTGAGGGTGCATCTTTCTCAATTTTTGTTTGATCATCTTAGCATCAAGATGTACAACAAAGTAATACACAACCAAGGTAGGGTCCAATCTTGTCATATCTAAATAACATCATGCAAAAATGTCTACAAATTCTTTATGAAGAGCAGTAAGGACTTCACGTTCTTCTCTAAGAGATGCTCCAAGTTTTATCCCTTTATGATCATTAGGTTTTCCAATATTAACTTTAGTGTTATCTTCCATAAGTAAGGTGGAACCATCCTCTAAAAAAGATAGGTGGAACCATCCTCTAAAATAGTAGGCAATGTATACACGTAATATTTTCAAACTTTTATCAACTATTGATGCTCTTTATTTTACAAGAACCCATCGAGTCTCAATCTCTCTAAGTGCATTCCTTATGAGGTACAGTGGGTAAGGGGTGGGTAGACCATTGGTGTTTCATAGGATTGTTTTCCCTTTTTCCACTTGTTATCTACATGCTTGTCTCTTAAAAACCATTTCCCTAAGCTTGTCTTTCTCTCTTTCACACTTTAATCATTTTCCACCTTCATTAGTCCTTTCCCTAACCTAAACCCTTTTTTGGTAGTTTGCATGACTATGTCAGTAGGGTCAACCCTATATTGTTATTTACAACAACTTACTGAGAACTAAATCAGCCACCATAGCCAACTTAGTTCATTATCTAGCGAGTTTCATGTGAATTATAATACTAGGTTGATCGGGTTAACCCTGTCAGTCAAAACTTTCAAAAGGGATTAGGGTTAAATCCACCTAGATATACAAGATAATTCCACCATTATTTAGAGAAGAGAAGAAGAATTAATAGCTATTTTACATCTACTTATCCACCATTCTATGAGGATAAATCTTAGGGTTTCATACTTTCTTTGGAGATATGGATTTTATGTTATGGAGAATTATTTTGGATGCATTGATAGGTTGTGTAGCCTAGAGGTGATTTATACTTGTCATCCTTATATACCATAAAAACCTCTTGCAAAGCACCTTGCCCAAGGGAGAGATTGAGGCTGGATGGGTTCGTATTCAAAGGTAAGTATTCCTAAATTTTTTCCTCTTTTGTAAGAGTATATAGATATGTATTTGTATTTATCTTCCATGCATTAGGATTTCATATACATTAATGTGAGTATATGTCTCTTATGCATGTTTAGTTTTGTTATTTATTACCCTTATTTTGTTCCACAAGCTTTAATGAGCACTAGATTAGAATTTATGTTACTTGTTATTAGTTTAGTGAATATGAAAACATAGGGATTAGTTAGGGTTGTTGTATTATTATGCTTGAATTGAGGCTTTGGAACCCTCCCTCATGTGGTTTATTTGATAAGATATCCCTTAATTGGGTCTAGTGGATCCACATGTTGTTCATGTTTCGATTTATCTAATATATCCCCAATCAGAAGTGTAAGTATGATCTATCTTATCCGAGTTGAGATTGATTTATAGACATGATGTAGTTTTATTGCATACATTCTGGTGAACCTGACATGAATCTAACCCTTACAATTTTTATCTCATGTTTTTAATTATTTTATCATTTTATTTATTATTTTTCTACATTTGTGATACTAGGTCACTAGTGTCGATGTAGTTTCTAACTTTTTTATATAGGTTTAACATAGTCATATCAATATGACTTTATTTTATTTATACAGCTTTTAATCATATAGAGTCTATTGGGTTGAATAGGTCGACATAGTATAGGTTTTCACCTCAAGATAGGCTACTAGGTTGACTTTATCAACATATTACACTTTTAGAATTCCAAAAAACATACTAGGTTGACACTATTGGTATAATATTTTTCACAAGTTTTAGTAAATAGGAAACTATAAAACTAGGTCGACCTAGTCGACACAGTTGGCATAATTTGCAAGTAAAAATCAAGGAACTTCAATAGCAATCTCACTTTCCTCTGCATCGTCCAACTCACTAAGGTTTCATTCTCTCTTTCTCTTTCATTTCTATTATTCATTATAGTTCTATTTTTCATAGTTTGCCATATTTAAAAATGCCCTTATATAGCAAACTAGATCCACTCTATCGACCTAGTTATGTATGTTGTCTTCTATTTAAAATATTAGGTTGATAATGTTGATCTAGTTCTTAAAATACCCTTACTTCAATAGTACAATAATGACCCTATCTACTCTATACTATAATCTCTACATACACTATCATCTGAATTAACACTATACTATGTTTCAAAGTAAGAATTAACACTTATATGTTATTAATTAGCTCACACTTTCATTTTTAGTTACTTTCATGCTTGAAATAGATCACATATTCTAATTAGGTGGTTTTTTAATATACCATTTAGTTTCATTATTTTTATCTTTTATGCACACTCTACCAAATCACATAATTTAAAATGTATTTAAACAATTGTCTACCCAAGGCATACCTACTTAGATTTCATCACCAAGGGGGAAGTTGTCTTGATTTTATATCCAAGTATTAACATTTGGTTAATGATATATATTATCAAATCACCTGACACCTTTATTGATATGTTGTGTGAAGTGAGGGGGTAAGCCCCAATACCAAGCTACTACCATTTCCAACATAGATCCCTTTCAACCTAAATGTCTTGAAACTATCCATAGATTGATTTCTAGTTCCTTACATCTAACTTATTAACACACTTAAAGTCATACTCTAATAATCTAACAATATTCAGGATGGCCATAGAGTTAGCATTTAATTTCCAAGTTGACTACTTGCTCTTTGCTCATTATATGCTATATTGCAAACAATTACATTGGTTCAATGTTTTGTGTTGTGTGCCTCAATTGGATCATCTTTATTGACCCAATTGATTGTGTATTTCCTTTCATTTCTTATGTTCAAAAATACTTGCAAAGTTTTTCTTGTTTCAGTACACTATCATTCTGTTCAACATGGACTCTTATAGAATGTCTATTTTCCCTACCTATAGGACTAAGTTGACCCTGTTGACATATTATTCTTTTCTACCCCTAGGGATACAGTACTACTATTGGCTCTATATTCTTTTTTACCTACTTTTTATCTAGGCTATAGAACTAGGTCGACCCTATCAACTCTATATCCTTATTTTCTCAAATTTTAAACCCTATTTTTATTACTCTTATATGTTCCTTCATGTCTCTTTATTTTTAAAACTATTCTATGTGTGGTTATCTAGTCATATCTCATAATTATGACATCTTGTCAGCTTTTTATTAGTCAAGAACATTACATAATCAAGGATTTAAATCATAAACTCACTTGTTTTATTACTTCAGATGAAACTATTAGCTTTCTTCCTTCATCTTCTCCTAATCCAAAACCAATAACTACACAATGTAATGTAATTAAGGTCCTTTATCCTAACCCTCCTCCCAATACCAATGTTTGGAATACTCCACCTATAAATAACCCTCCTCCCACCAACACTACCAATCCTAATCCTAACCACACTAATACCCCACCTTCAAATCCAAAAATTGACACAACTCAAATTCTTTCTCAAATAATTCAATAGATGAACATCATGCACACAACTAATCATTTCCAAATGATGCATATGAAATAACATTTATTACACATGACTAGTTAACCACCTCAAGTCATCATGTCTCAACCAAATCAAAATTTTTTCCCTCCTCTTAGAGATTCCAATGGGAATCTCATCCATCAACCTCCAATGGATCACAAAATGCTTAAACATTTTCAAAATGAAAATTTAGCCCCAATCATTACATCCATAAACATTGGAAACATTTATCCAACTATCACATATAATGGGACTAAGGACCCTACTAAAGTTCATTCTCATGAGTCTTGTTGTGATCTTCACCAATTTCTTCTTTCTTCCTTGCTTGGTCCACATTTCAATCTTCATACTCTCACAAAACAAAGTTATCAAGACTATCTTCAAGCTTCTCAAATTCAATCTCAAGAATCATAATCACATCAACATCAACTACCTAATGAACAAAAATAATTATCCCATACCTACACCTTATCCACTAATTTTGTTCAAACCATAGTTTGTCTTTATTCCTATACCAATAAGGAAAGGATAGCTAACATGGGAAAATTTAAACATATCATTGCATCCATTTAACCTCAAACTCTTAGGTCACATAAACCAAAGGAGTATCTATTTCAAATGCCTACTCTAAAGTATATCATGAATGGTCCTCCTTTACCTCTTCATACCTATCCTACACATAATTTGTCACATTCAACATCCTTAAAATCTAACAAACCAACACATTTACCTATCTCCAAATGCACCTACTAACCCAATGTAAATCATTTTAATGGTTCTATTTTACCTCTCTCCACCTTGCATGTTGGGGCATCTTATGATGCCCATCCACATGTCCCTTCATACTTTGGGGCATCTTGCGATGCCCATCCCTACATCCACTTACCATTTGGGCCTCTTATGATGCCCACTCTTCTTAAAAAATGATTAATAACAAAAAAATTCAACTTCAAGAAACCTTCCAAGACTCATATACTTATATTTTACATGCTCATCTTTGATACAGATGTTAACCTAGATTTTAATTGTTATTTTTGTCTCATGTTTCTATCTTTGTGTGCACTTTACTTCTTTTAGTTTCACTTTATTAGTATCATTGTTTTTTTTTAGGTTTTTTGGTTTTCTTACACATTAAATTTGGAATTTGTTTTCATTTTGTTTCTTATATATCTCTTTCATTTTTTTTGTCATTATTTGCCTTAGTAACTTTCTAATTATTTTTTCTTATTTAGCATTCACCTCATTGGTGTTCACCTTGTGAGTTGCAATGTAAGACCATGGATAAGACTAGGCCTTCCTCACAAATTACCAACTCAAAACATATTTAAACCACTTTTTGGGTTGACTACTACTTTCATTAGTGTTTCTTCTAGATCCATTGTAGGTTAGCATGGATTTTCTAGTGACATGACTATCATAAACATAGCCCCATCTATTTCATGGCACTATTTTACCTCCTTGTGATCAGCTATAAGCATATTCATCATTGTATCACTTATTACATTGATGGATCTATTATGTGTTTCTATCAAGTTTTCACTTTTCTACATTCAAAAGGAATAAGAAACTAAAGGAAATGGTCTAGGGTTAGATGTTACCCGGATGAGGTCTACGCACCGTTATCCAGACATTGTAGGGACTCCTATTTGGCTGTGGAGGATGACACCTGCAAAAGAAAGAGACTCAAACAAAGAGATTGTTAGATGGATATAAGGTGGACTGCCAAGTGATATGCTTGGTCCCAAAAGTGTAAAGACTTCCTTAAGGGATGTCAATCTACTTGTTGATAAAAAATAATGTCAGATAAAGATAATAATGCCATACTAAGCTAGAGAAATACAAACAACGAGTACCTGTTGTTTGCTATCGGTCTGTCACAGTCGTCGATGCCGATTGGTCTGTCGACGTCAGTTGGTCAAGGTCACCAGCATCAGTTATGTATGCCAACATTGATAGGGGCAATGGGCCTGAAGGCCAGCGTTGGTCGGGGCAATGGCCTTGAATGAGTTCTAGATGAGTCTTTGGTCGATGGAATGCTCTGTGAGGTTCTTGGTCGATAGAATGGTCTGCAGAATGGTCTGTGGTAATCTGAGAGTTTGTGCAAGGTTTGTGCTGGGTTTGCAGGGTAGAGAGTGTGGCTAAAAAAGGGAAAAGGACGTGGGGAAGGCCTCTCAACCTTTTTGAGAAGAAGTCAAGTCTGGTTTGGTTGATAGCCGAGTCTGGTTCATAGCACTTAGAAGTAGCAAATGGGGACTGATTATCAAAGTATTCTAAAATACTGAGATGAAACAAAAGAAGAATACTTACCTCTTGCCTACTGAAGAAGAAGTGTAGGAGACCTATTTCTGATGTTGCTGATGTAGAAGGCTACCTGTAGAGTGGAGTGCCTGATGTAGAGTCCCTGTAGCCTGTGATGCCTGATGTGCATTTGGGAGAGAGAGAGAGAGAGGTCAAAGTCTGGGTGCAAGAGGATTTTTACATTTAGGGGAAGAGGATCCATTGATTTAGCTTACAAGTTGGTTTTAAGCAATCGATGTCAGTGATCCTATCGGCGTCGGCTGACTGTAACCGATGTCAGCAGATAGAATAATAGAAAAAGGGATAAAATTAGCCTTTTGCCCGTTCTTCCAACTGCCAGGGTCAATTGGTCATGGGAAAACAGTCGAAGGTGGATTAAATAAGTGTGAGAGGGTTGAAATAGGTCATAAATTGGTCATAGGGTGATGGGAGGCATCCAAGGAGAGGCATCTAAGGTGGGGTGAGGTGGCAAGGGTGAAGTGGCAAGGGAGGTGGTATTAATTTAAAATAAGTTATTATTTTAAATTAATAAGTGTGTGGGTTAGGAATGTGTAGAAGGGGGCCAAGGGGGGAGTCCACCAAGGAGTAGACACTTTTTTGGTGTCTACATTTGCCCTTTTTTGTCTTGTTGGTTGTTTTGGATGAACTGCAAGACAAAAATAGGAGTTGATTGCCCCAAGTATGGGATGAGGTGTTCCCCCCTCAAAGTGAGAGTCAAGGGAAGGGAACCTGAGATCAGGTGTCAATTTGATAGATAGTGGATGGATATGGTGAAGTTAAGTGTGAACGTTGTAATAGTTGAGATTGTGCACATACCACTTCACGAGATGGTCAGGTCAAATTGTCATAGGTCAAGGGTCAAGGAGTGCCAAAATTGAAATAATCAGGCCCCAGCATTTAGTCGTAGTTGATTGGGTTATTCGATCCAAGATGTAGCTCCAATGGTCATCGTGTTCCAAGTATCTCGGGCTCAAGAAGTGCTCTTGGAAAACACAAAAAATGTCACAAGTAGTGTGGATCAACTTGCTCGTGATCCTGTACTTTTGAGGGTCAAAATATGGGTTGCGAACAATTTTGCTAACCATTCGTGAGGTAGCATACATGCAAAAATAACCAAAGCAACATTGTCTTGGAAGTGGTCAGGGTTAGAGGAGATAGGCATGATCTCCAAGGTTGTTGGTTGAGTCAAGGTGAGATAGATGGTCCATTAGATGGATGGACGAAGGAATGGCCGAGCTAACTTTAGAAGACCCCATGTCAACTAAGTGCTGCCTACATAGCCCCTGTCGTTAGGGCCTCAGGCCGATGTAGTTCTCCCTAAAAGGGAGGAAGAGGGTTGGTTATGGATGTGGGTTGGACAAGGTTGAGTCATGGTCAAAGGTAATATGGTTTGTCCATCAAGATAGATGAACAAACAGATGTGGCCGAGTTAACCCTAGAAGACGTCCTGTCATCTAAGTGCTGCCTACATAGCCCCTGTTGTTAGGGCCTCAAACCAATGTAGTTCAGACTAAGAGTCAAAATGGTTGATGGGTTGGTCAAGAGAATGATTGAGCACTTCCCATATCTCTGATGGTATATGCCTGAAATGATGAGGGTAAGATGATGTTACATCCTTTTCCATATTGTGTGATGGTGTATTCTGTAACATTGGTGATGTGGTCTTTCATCCCTAGCAATTGTCCATATTAGTGATGGATGTATGCTAAAAATGAATTGAGTCTATTTATGCTTTAGCAAGTAATGGTTTATTCTTGGCATAAATTGTATGGTCGATAGTTTCCATGTGTATTGGTTTCCATAGAAACTATGTGAAATGGGCTATGTCATGTGAATGGTCTGAAAATGTTTTGATTTGGTTGGTTTGGTTGGCAAATGATTTGGTTGAATGATGGTTTGAGAAAATGATTTGGTTGAATGTGACCAAGGTGTGGATAAGAAGTGAAAGGTGCGTTTCTCTTTCATTGACAAGGACCTATAATGATAGCATAGGTAGAAGTTTTAGAAACAAAAGCCCCATTCATTCATTACATCGTTGACCATTGGTTGTGTTAGAGAAGTAATTGAATCACTTTGACATTAAAATGAGATTGAAATCCCTTGAGTAGGTGATATGATATGGTAGGAGAGGGTAACCCCTTTTAGTAGGGATAACTTTGCCCCTTTTTATAGGAGACCCTGAGAACAACTACAAGTCAAGTCCATGACCTCTTTTTTTTTTTTGATGACAGACTGATCGATGCGGGAAGTCTACGAGGGGATGTCAGTTTGTTGTTGTGGTCATTTGTGAAGCTGATCGATGCGGGAAGCTTCTATGAAAGTGTTGTTTGTAGCAAGATTTTAAGCATAGCCATCCTTCAAGGGAGTGGTCTATATTTTTGCTTTACATATATTTGAGGGCTTTGAATAGCTATCCTTCGAGGGAGCAGTCTATTAGTTACAACAATGGTAGTACAGCTATCCTTCGAGGGAGCAATCTATCTTTAGAGTTTATGACTTTTTGATATTTTGACATCAATTTATTTTTGATAGAATTTTGAGTCATGGACAAGACTATAGAAGTTCAAGGGCTCCCTTTTATTAGGACAAAGCATTCATACTTTATAAAAGGGTTACATAGGGATTGTTTTAGGGGAATAGGGTTGAAAGAAATAAGGATTAAGATGACAGGGATTGCTCAAGGGATGAGCTCAAGTTAAATGTCAAGTGAACGAGTACTTGACTAATAGTAGAACGGTCATAGATGCAAGGCATTAAGGGGCTTAGTTTCTAGTCGGCCTTCGAAAGAAGATAGATGATAAGTCCTTAATCCATACCTGTGCGTGGTGATGTAAGGTCTGAGCCAATTAAGAGAAAATTTGCCTCATTTGCTTCTTTCCAAATTGGTCACGTGTTAAAGATGATTAAGAAGTTGGTTGATGTTTGGTCGATGTTTGGCTGGTTGATGTTTGGTCAATGTTTGGTTGGTTGATGTTTGGTCGAGGTTTGGTCAAGGCTCAATTGAGGCTTGGTCGATGTCATGATTAAAAGGTTGGTTGATGCTTGGTTGAGGTCATGATAGTTAGGATAAAGTCAAATTCCCCCAGTTACTAGGGAGAATGTTTGACAGATTTAGTTTGAGATGGTGAGATCCTGATCTGCGAAGTTAGAGGTAGGAATCTCAAAATCATAGATGGTGATAGAGGAAATGGTTGGTAATGATTTGATTAAAGTGGCTAATGGTTGGGGGTCATCAGGCTAGACCTCCATTGATTGTAAGGCTTAGATCAAAGTTTGATGATGCTGTAGAGAGTTTTGTATGAGATCATACAAAGACATCTTCACAGGGGTCATGTGGTGAGGTTGTTTCACCATGGAGTTAGGGATTGTCTTTGAGGATGCTGGTCGAGATGTGCCCAAGACAGTAATCTTGGGTTTTGGTTGTGGTGAAGGCTTAGCAGATGGATATGTCCAAGGGATAGAAACATGTCTTTTCCCTTTATCCTTTTGGGTTGGTGAGCTGGTGGTCACGTTGACTGTGTTGATTTTGAATAATGGGGTTAAAGGTAGTGGAGGGACCATAGTCTGGTGTTGAGATCTTGATTTAGGTGATGATGTTTGTAAGGCATGTGATGGTGTCAAAGATTTGGCAAAGGGGTAGTCAAGAGGATCCTTGATGAGAAGGGTATCCTTTATTCGATGTTGATGAATGATAGCTTTTAGAGTGCAACAACGCTCAGTGTCATGTCCCGGTGTGCGATGATAGTGACAAAATTTAGTGTTGTCGAACCAAGATGGTTTTGATCTGAGAGTTGATGAGTGTGAAGGTGAGGAGGTATGGGAAGCATGGGATGATGTTGAAGGTTTGTTGATAATATGGTCAAGAAGAAGGGTGTCTTTCTCCAAGCATTGGTGAATGACAACCTTGAGTGCACAACAATGCTCAGTGTCATGTCTCGGCATGTGATGATACACACAAACTTTAGTGTCATCGAACCAGGGTAGTTTTGGTCTGAGAGATTGGTATGGTTTAAGAGGTGGAAGACTGATGCGAGAAGACTGCAACAATTATTGTAACAACAAGGCATAAGAACTCGTTAATGGGTCTACGTGTTTTGTTGCAGTAGGGGTTGATGACTTTTATTTTGGAGGCATAGGAGGCATTGGTCATTTTGGAGGAAATATATGTTTAATGGGTAAAGGGGATAATGGAGGCAATTTGCCTCTGTGAGGTTTTGGAGTAGGAAGAACTCCTATTAAGGTGGATGGATGTGGGCCCAAAATAGAGGGCAATGATGAAGGTAGGGGAGGAATTCTCTGGTGTGGTTTAGTAGCCTTCTTTGGTTTGATTTGAGGGCCACTATTATGCGAGGCAAAGTTAGAGTCTACCCTCACTTGTGGGTGAATGAGGTTTGATATAGGCCAAATTTCGAGAGATTTAATATCTTTGGGCATGATGGATGCCTACGCAGGTTTGGGTTCAGATATGGATGAGGGTGAGTGAGATGTAGTGATCTCAGGCAAAAGGCAAGAGAAAACTGTCACTGGGTCTTCCTCAATCAAAGTGGGTGAAGAGACAGGGTCTTCTCTTGGTGGAGAAGAAATTGGAGAATGTGGCTCCTCAAGAGGGTAGAGAGTAGGGATGATTGTGCCTTCTACTTGTGGTTGAGGAGTAGGCAAGGTAGGGTCCTCCATTGATAGGAAGAAGGATGAAGGTGGGGCTAATGGCATTGGTATGGTCGAAGCATCCTCCAATATAAGAGAGGTTAAAGGAAAACTAATAGGAGAAGAAGACTCTTCGACCTGTGATAGACAAATAGGAGAAGAAAGCTCTTCTGCCTGTGGAGGAGGTTGGTCAGGGACAAGAGGCGAGGCCATGTTGATCGTGTGTATATCATGCTCTTGGGAGCTATCAGCCATGGTTTGGACATTGTTTTGGCTAGGAGGATGGTTAGGAAAAGGTTGTTTGAAGATATCAATGTTTTGATTGGGTGGTGCATTCGGGTTATCCAAAACAAGATTTCCCTTGTCTATCATGTCTTGGACAATGTTCTTGAAGGTTCGACAGTTGTTTATGTCATGGCCTTGGACACGGTGATAGTGACAGAAGTCATTCTCCCTATACCATGTAGGGAGGGCTTTTGAAGGGTTGAATTGAGGTGGTCGGATTGGAGGGAGATTAAGGACCCCCTACTTGACGAGTTTTTCCAACACGAAAGCGTATGACTCTCCAATTGGAGTGTATTGACACTGTATGTACTGTTGTTGGAATTGTTTTGTGATGCTTTATGATGTTGAAGGTTGAGGTTGGTTGGTCATTGTCGAGGATGGTGATCTAATGACCACAGTGTTTGCCACTGCTTTGGACTTAGAATTGGTAGAAGAATAAGGTCTAGAAGAAGAAGGGTCATCGGATTTTGCATTGGTATTACGCAATTTGACCTTATTCTCTTCAATAGCGTAGAGTTCAAGCTTTCAAGGCATGGTGAAAGCTTCATCAAAAGTGCAGAATGTTTGAACCAGAAGGTGGATGAGATGTGCATGGCACATGATCGAGAGAAGAGCTCAATGAGCTCGAGTTGAGGTAAAGGGAAGGAGAGTTGGTTGATTAGGCCTTTCCAATGAGCGACAAAACTGGCTATGGATTCATCATCAAACTATCTGATAGAGTAGAGGTCTGTAATGGAGACCTTTTTGGTGATATTGATTGAAAAATGGTCAAAAAATAATTGGGCGAGTTGAGTGAAGGAAAAGAGAGAGTGACTGGTAATAGAGCTATACCAATCAAGGGCAGGGCCAAAAAGCGACATGGGGAATGTACGTAGTAGTAACGTATCATCATGGGCTATGAGATAACAAGCATGTCTAAATGCTCGTAGATGCTGTTGTGGGTCTTCTTTACTCTAAAAGTGAGTAAATTTAGGAAGTTCCCACTGACTGGGATACAGCTAGATTGGGATGGAGGGATGGATGGGTTCGTTGTAAATTTGGTCATATGAAAGGACATTGCTTGAACCAGAAATAGAAGCCTCAAGATTAGACATTTTGTCCATCAATATTTTGATGAGATCAGCTAATGGATTTGTAGGTGGGGTTCCCCCTTGGTTGTAAGGTGCTTGAAAGGTGATAGAAGAGGCATATGACATAGTCGGTTGCGCTTGTATAGGTGCAACATACTGATAACTAGTCATAGGGATAGATGTGGAGGCCAAGGGTGGTTGTGCCATGGAGTTAGAGGGCATAAATTGAATAGGGGCCACCAAAGGTGGTTGAGGGGTGGCAGCACTGGTTGAAGGGTAGGTAGTTACTCTTGTGTTAATGGGGGCAAGAGTAGGCGGGAAGGAGACAACTAGATTTTGGAAAGGGGTAGAATTTTGTTGAATAGTCTGTGGTTGATGGGGGGCCAAAACCCTGATGAAAGTGGGCCTAGAGATAGAAGGAAAAGCCACACTTTGAAGATAGGACATGGTCAGGTTGATGGTTGAGGCAAAGGCTAGAGTGGTCATGGGTTGGGTAGCGGACACTATCGATATCGTCATCGCTTCAGTTAAGGAGGTTGGAATCCCATAGACTGGGTTGCCTGAAGACTCTTGTGTTTGGCTTCTCACGAGATAATGCTATAGGGCCTTGACATTGAGGTCAAGGAACCTTTTGAAGTCTTGATCCCCTTCAGGAATAATAGATGGTCGAGTCGAGGTCGGCTGGACAGGAGTATGTTTGTTGTTTGAATGATACTCCATTAAGGGACTTGTTATGGAGGGAAAAAGTGGAAGTAGTTGATGTCTCGCATGGTCAAGAAGAGTTCTAGTTTGACTACGTGTCAAAACCATTCAAGGCAAAAAGGTTCAGGTTCTAGAAACTATGTTTTTTAGTTTCAAAAAACTAGGATGGATGTTAGATAGCAAGAAAGTCGGGTTTTTAAGCTTGTTGTTTTGAGAAGAAAAGTTTAGACAGTGATTGACGTCAGTAGAAAGACCGATGTCGGTGGAACAAGTTGCCGATGTCAGTCAGATAACTGATATCGGTGAAGATAGTGGCCAACATCAGTAGGAAAATCGATGTCAGTTTTTTCCAAAAACTCAAAGAATTTGAAAGTTTTTGGAAAGAAGAAAACATTCTCACTAGCTCAAAAACCCAGATAGAAGCAGAAAAATAGATGGGGATAGGCAGACCCTAAGCATTGAATCATAAGAATAAACTTTTAGAATCATGTTGGCTTATGCCTTAGAGTGTGTTTGGGAAGTTGGCTTGTAGAACAGGTTTTAGAAGAGGTAGTCTAAAGTTGGTTTCAGGTTAGTTTCGGTGCTCAAGAGTCTGTGTTAGGTTCCATACGTGGCCTGGTGCTAAAGAGCAAGCTCCCCTCACTTCATGAGCCCAGTGATAAGCTGGTCTCGCTTAGCCAGTATATACTTCCCCTAGAGATTATCCTCTGCCAGAGAATAGAGTGGGCTTTCCCCTTGGTAGTGAAGTCCAAGTGGGATCACCGGGAAGGGTAAGGTATCCGCTAGGTGATGAAATCCTAGTCGAACCTTGTCTCAGGTAAGTTTAGATGTTTGAGTTTGTGCAAGTGGTTTGGATGTGTAACATAAGTGGCCTACGCTTTATTCATGATGCATTTTTTAATTACTAGATGTGTGGACTAAATATGCAAGCAAGCAGAAATGAGATGCAATAGATTTTAAGCCCAAATTGAAATGTGTGTTCGGATGCAGACAAGTAGAGAAAAGGTTAAAGAGTATGAATTGACTAGTCTAAGATGCAAGAAAGAAAGAAAAAGAAGGATTCTTTTTAACTTTGCTGATGGTGTCTTTTGGAAGAGATAGAAGAAAAAGATGTAAGAAGAGACCTAATGTACCTATATGAAAAGTTTGTTTTTAGAAGAAAAAGTATGAACCCAAGGAAAATTCTTAGGGTCCCACCGGGCGTGCCAGAATGTTTCTATCAAGTTTTTGCTTTTCTACATTCAAAAGGAATAAAAAACTAAAGGAAATGGTCTAGGGTTAGATGTTACCCATATGAGGTCTACGCACCATTATCCAGATGTTGTAGGGACTCCTCTTTGGCTGTGGAGGATGACACTTGTAAAAGAAAGAGACTCAAACAAAGAGATTGTTAGATGGATATAAGGTGGACTGCCAACCGATATGCTTGGTCCCAAAAGTGTAAAGACTTCCTTAAGGGATGTTAGTCCACTTGTTGATGAAAAATAATGTCGGATAAAGATAATAATGACAAATTAAGCTAGAGAAATATAAACAATGCGTACCTGCTGTCTGCTATTGGTTTGCCACAGTCGCCGATGCCGGTTGGTCTGTCGACATCAGTTGGTCAAGGTCACCAGAATTGGTTATGTATGCCGACATCGGTAGGGGCAATGGGCCTAAAAGCTGGTGTCAGTTGAGGCAATGGCCTTGGATGAGTTCTAGATGAGTCTTTGGTCGATGGAATGCTCTGTGGGGTTCTTGGTCGATATAATGGTCTGTAGAATGGTTTGTGGTAATCTAAGAGTTTGTGCAGGGTTTGTGCTGGGTTTGTAGGGTAGAGAGTGTGGCTAAAAAAGGGATAAGGATGTGGGGAAGGTCTCTCAACCTTTCTAGGAAGAAGTCAAGTCTGGTCTGGTTGATAGCTGAGTCTAGTTCATAGCACTTAGAAGTAGCAAATAGGGACTGATTATCAAAGTATTCTAAAATACTGAGATGAAACAAAATAAGAATACTTACCTCTTGCCTACTAAAGAAGAAGTGTAAGAGACATGTTGCTAATGTAGAAGACTACCTGTAGAGTGGAGTGCCTGATGCAGAGTCCTTGTAGCCTGTGATACCTGATGTGCTTCTGGGAGAGAGAGAGAGAGGTTGAAGTCTGGGCGTAAGAGGATTTTTGCATTTGGGGGAAGAGGATCCATTGATTCAGCCTGCAAGTTGGTTTTAAGCAACTAACGTTGTTGATCCCACTGGCGTTGGCCAACTGTAACTGATGTCGGCAGATAGAATAATGGAAAAAGGGCTAAAATTAGCCTTTTGCCCGTTCTTCAAACTGCCAGGGTCAATTGGTCATGGGAAAATGGTTGAAAGTGGATTAAATAAGTGCGAGAGGGTTGAAATAGGTCATAAATTGGTCATAGGGTGATGGGAGGCATCCAAGGAGAGGCATCCAAGGTGGGGTGAGGTGCTAAAGGTGAAGTGGCAAGGGAGGTGGTATTAATTTAAAATAAGTTATTATTTTAAATTAATAAGTGTGTGGGTTAGGAATGTGTAGAAGGGGACCAAGGGGGGGAGTCGACTAAGGAGTAGACACTTTTTTGGTGTCTACATTATGATCCCCATATTTCCCTTATCTCCTTTCATTTGAGTCTTGCATCAGTCAATTTTGAGATTGCACACTTACTTGTGGGCAAGCCTAGGAGTTTTTAGACACCTTGGTATTTAGGTCCTTTTCTCAAGTGACCAAGTGTAATCTCTCTTGTGTTTGTTATCTTTTTCACTCATGTTTGGTTCTATAAATTTGTATGGAGGAGGAGGAATAGAAAAATCCAAAATGAGTTAAAATCCAAATCATAAAATATAAAAAAAGGTAATGATTCAAAGGAAAAAATAATATTAAAAGTTAGATCACACTAAAATACATGATTCTAACCACATATCTGTTGAGTTGTGGAGCTAAAAGCTTCACCAAATGAGCGAGTGTAGAAGTTCCAGGAGTCACACAGTCACCGACGATGGTCAAGAATGGACCAGAGGCTATCGACATCGATCATGGATCAGCTGACGTTAGTCACAGGGAGACAGGCAAGGACCGACGTCAGTCACCTGTGCGTCCAGAATCTATTTTCATGGATAAAATAGAATGTTTGCATGATAGGATTAAGTGTTAGTCTTAAGTCTACAGCTCTATCTTTAGAAGGACTGTTTGAGCACTTGATTAGGAGGTGCATCTAATGGTTGTGATTGTATGCTCATGAATCCCTAAAGTTATATAATAGGGATAGATCTTCATAGCTTATGGTAGAACAGTACAAGAATTGTAACAGTATTGAACATACATGTATATGTGTATCAATCCAAGTGTTGGAGTTGATTGTAATTGAGAGAGAGAACTCTTGAGGGAAAGAGAGCTATACATCTGAGAGAGGTGTGGAAGAAAAGAAAGATTTCTTCAATTGTATTCCTTTTGGAAGAGTTTAATACAAGTTTTCAAGGTGGTTTCTTGTATCTCTTATTCTTTGCTATTTCTGATTCTAGTTACTTATCATTCTGGTTTATTTCATGTTTAGTTGCTTTCACATAGTAATCAACTTTGTTGGTTGATTCCCAACAAGTGGTATCAGAGCTCAGGTTGACTAACAGGTGTTTCAAATTTGGTTAGTGTGTATTTATTACAGGTCACTCACAGGTATTTCTATTTGAGTGGGAGAAAGCAATGGCAGAAGAAAGTAAACTGAGAATAGAGAAGTTTAATGGCAAGAATTACCAATTATGGAGAATTCAGATAGAAGATTATCTGTATCAAAAAGATCTATACTTACCGTTAGGTAGGGTTGCAAAGAAGCCCACAGACATGGAAGATGAAGAATGGGAAGTTCTTGATAGAAAGGCTCTTGGATCTATAAGATTGAGTCTAGCATCTAATGTGATATCTAATCTATCATAGGGAAAGTCAATGGTAGAGTTAATGACTACTTTAGCAAATTTATATGAAAAACCCTCAGCTTCAAATAAGGTATATCTTATGAAGTAGTTATTTAATTTGCAAATGCAGGAAGGCAGATGTATATCTAATCATCTAAATGATTTCCATGGAATTGTAAATCAATTAAATTCAGTCAAAATAGTGTTTGATGATGAAATTAAAGCTTTATTAATCTTATGCTCTTTACTTGAAAGTTGGTATAGCTTGGTAATGGAAGTTAGTAATACTGCATCTACTTCAAATATTTTAAAAGTAGATGATGTTGTTAGTGTAATCTTGAATGAAGAAATTCGCAGGAAAGCACAGAGGAAACATCAGGGAATGCTTTAAGTTTTGAGAGCAGGGGAAGGCAAAAAGAGAAGGGCAAGCATAGGAGATCAAGGTCTAAGTCAAAGATGAGAGGTAGATCCAAATCCAAAAATGGCAGCAGGATAGCCTGCTGGAATTGTGGAAAGATAGGGCATATAAGCAAAGATTGCTGGTCAAAACCTAAAGAGGACAATCAGCATGAAGGTAAAGAAGAAGCAAAAGCTACAGGTATTGTTGCACAAGATGCTCTTATATTCTCTTTGCATAATAATATAGAATCTTGGGTTTTAGATTCTGGTGCCTCTTTTCATGCTACCCCAAATAGAGAATATTTTAGTGACTATGTCCATGGAGATTTTGGAATAGTTTATTTAGGGGATGATGAGCCTTGTAAAATTATTGGCAAAGGAAAAGTGCAGCTGAAAATGCAGAATGGCAACACATGGGTGTTGAGAGATGTCATGCATGTTCCCAGCTTGAAGAGGAATCTGATTTCTGCAGGAAAGTTAGGGGATGAGAGTTGCATAGTAACTCTCACAGCTAAATCTTGGAAGGTTTCCAAGGGTGCACTTGTATTGGCCAGAGGTAAGAGAGTAGGTACTCTCTATTTATGTAATTGTATTATTGATAATTCTCCTTCTGTATTATCTACTTCAGATGTAGATGCAAAGTTGTGGCACCAGAGGCTTGGCCACATGAGTGAGAAGGGAATGTCTATTCTTAAGTCAAAAGTTAAGCTTTTAGATTTGAAAAGAATAGATCTAGATTTTTGTGAGCACTGTATTTTTTGGAAATAGAAGAGAGTGAGTTTTCTCAAGATTGGGTCAACAAAGAAGAAGCACAAGTTAGAGCTTGTTCACATAGACGTGTGGGGACCAGTTCAGGTTGCTTCTATTGGAGGATCACAGTACTATGTTTCTTTCATAGATGATGCTACAAGAAAGGTATGGGTCTATTGTATAAAGAAGAAATCTGATGTTTTTGACACTTTTAAGATTTGGAAAGCTATGGTTGAGAATGAAACAGGCAGGAGATTGAAGTGCCTTAGACCTGACAATGGTGGTGAGTTTTGCAGCTACAAGTTCAACTGGTATTGTTATATGCATGGAATACACAGGCAAAGGATGGTTCCAAGGACACCTCAACAAAATAGAGTTGTTGAAAGGATGAATAGAACAATAATGGAGCGTGCACGGTGTATGAGATTGCATGCTAGTTTGCCCTTAGAGTTTTGGGTAGAAGCTATGGATACTGTAGTTTACCTGATTAATAGAGGACCCTCTATAGCTTTGGATGGTGGAATTCCAAAAGAGGCATGGATAGGTAAAAAGGTAGATCTTTCATTTCTTAGAGTATTTGGTTTTGAAGCTTTTATGCACATTGATAAGGAAAATAGAAAGAAGCTGGATGCTAAGTCTATGAGGTGCACATTTATTAGTTATGGCTCTAATGATTTTGGATTCCGGTTTTGGAATCTAGGAACTAACAAAATAATTAGGAGCCGTGATGTTGTTTTCAATGAAAAAGTGATGTATAGTGATCAGCTCAAGAAGCTAAAGAATTCTGAGCAGGGCCATGAAGAATTGGATGAGGTGACGGTCCAAAATGAGCTTGCAGAAAAGAATAATCACAGATAGGAAAACACAGAGACTAACATCGGTCAGGAAAGAACTGACGTCGGCAATACGAGAATCGATGTCAGTCATACAGTGACCGACGTCGGCCAGGAAGGAACCGATGTCGGTCATGTGGAACCGACGTCGACTAGTAACAGGCCTGGAGGTGACTGAGGTCAGTCACTGTCAGAGAATTTGGGTGAACAACGTGTTGTGAATGAGTCTCAAATGCCCATCAGGAGGTCAAAAAGGGTAAGTAAACCTCCAATTCAACATTCCCCTTCATTATACTATTTATTGCATACTGATGGTGGAGAACCAGAGAGTTTTGATGAAGCAATATAGATGGAATCCAAGAATCAGTGGGAGCTAGGCATGAATGAGGAAATTGATTCCTTAAAAGAGAACCAAACATGGGATTTGGTTGAGTTGCCAGTGGGAAAGAAGACACTGAAGAACAAATGGATTTACAGATTGAAGGAAGGTGAGAATAGACGGATGAGATATAAGGCCAAGTTGGTAGTGAAAGGATTTGCACAAAAACTAGGTATTGATTTTGGTGAGATTTTTTCTCCTGTAGTTAAAATGACTTCTATACAGACTGTATTGTCTTTAGTTGCTATTGAGGATTTGCATCTTAATCAGCTTGATGTTAAGACAGTGTTTCTTCATGGAGATTTAGATGAAAAAATATATATGGATCAGCCAGAAAGATTTGAGGTCAAAGGTAAGGAGAAGCTAGTGTGCAGATTAAAGAAAAGCTTGTATGGTCTCAAGCAAGCTCTTAGATAATGGTATTTGAGATTTGACAGGTTTATGACTGAGCATGGCTACAGTAGATGTCAATATGACCATTGTGTGTATTTTAAGAGATTAGATAATGGTAGATATATTATTCTATTGTTGTATGTAGATGATATGCTGGTTGCAGGATCACACATGCAGGATATCTCTGAGCTTAAGGTGAAATTAGCTCACACGTTTTCCATGAAGGATTTGGAAGCAGCAAAGAAAATCCTTGGCATGAGTATTAAGAGAGACAAGAAAAATCACAGGTTGATTTTGTCTCAAGAGGATTATGTGAACAAGGTGTTGAAACGGTTCAATATGAAGGATGCAAAACTGGTAAGCACACCTATGGCTGGACACTTCAAGTTGAGTAAAGAACAGTGTCCTAATTCACATGATGAGGTAGAGTACATGAAGAAAGTTCCATATGCTTCCATAGTTGGGAGCTTAATGTATGCAATGGTATGTACTAGACCAAATATTGCCCAAGCAGTTGGAGTTGTAAGTATATGGCCAATCAAAGGAAAGAGCATTGGAAAGTAGTTTAGTGGATCTTTTAATATCTGAGAGGGACCAGCAGTAGGAATTTGTGCTATGGTGGGTCAAACACTTCTCTACATGGATATGTAGATTCAGATATGCAGGTGATTTGGATGGCAGAAGGAGCACCACAGGGTATGTTTTCACTATTGGTGGAACGACGGTTAGCTAGATTTCAAAGTTGCAGAAGGTTGTTGCCTTGTCAACTATAGAAGTAGAATATATTGCAGTCACAGAGGCTAGCAAAGAGATGATATGGATGACATGGTTCATGGAAGAGCTAGGAAAGGAGCAAGAGAGTTGCAGATTATACAGTGATAGTCAGAGTGTAATTCATTTGGCTAAGAATTCAGCCTTTCATTCAAGAACCAAACATATACAGCTAAGGTACCACTTCATTAGACAGGTATTGGAGGATGGTGAGTTGAAGCTGGAGAAGATCCATACAGATAAGAAACCTTTTGATATGTTAACCAAGCCGGTAAAAAAGGAGAAGTTGAATCTTCATTCAAATTTTGTTGGTCTTCATGATTGAGTTTAAAGATGGAGAAGCTAGAAGATGTTGTTGTACAGGTACTGGTGCAGTTGTTTATCTCCAAGTGGGAGATTGTTGAGCTGTGGAGCTAAAAGCTTCACCAAATGAGTGAGTGTAGAAGTTGTAGGAGTCACACAGTCACCAATGACAGTCAGGAATGGACCAGAGGTTGTCGGTGTTGGTCATGGATCAGCCGACGTCGGTCACAGGCAGATAGGCAGGGACCGACGTCGGTCACTTGTGCATCCAAAATCTATTTTCATGGATAGAATAGAATGTTTGCATGATAGGATTGAGTGTTAGTCTTAAGTCTGCATCTCTATCTTTAGTAGGACTATTTTGAGCCCTTGATTAGGAGGTGCATCTAATGGTTGTGATTGTATGCTCATGAATCCCTAAAGTTATATAATAGGGATCGATCTTCATAGCTTATGGTAAAACAGTACAAGAATTGTAACAGTATTAAACATACATGTATATGTGTATCAATCCAAGTGTTGGAGTTGATTGTAATTGAGAGAGAGAACTCTTGAGGGAAAGAGAGCTATACATCTGAGAGAGGTGTGGAAGAAAAGAGAGGTTTCTTCAATTGTATTCCTTCTAGAAGAGTTTAATACAAGTTTTCAGGGTGGTTTCTTGTATCTCTTATTCTTTGCTATTTCTGATTCTAGTTACTTATCATTCTGGTTTAATTCTGTGTTTAGTTACTTTCACATAGTAATCAACTTTGTTGGTTGATCCCCAACAATATCCTTCTTCTAATCAAATCTCAAAATCCACAATTGGCCTTAAAATAGAGTTATGGTCCATTGGGGTGCAATAGACCAGTAGATTAGAAAAGGATAATAAAAAATCTTTTAGTGCTACCTACTTTCTCATGCAAGTACTCAATCTTCATAGTAGACTAATGACTCTATAAGGGGTTCTAAGGAATGGGAACATGTTTTTGGAAGGTAGGTCCATTTTAATTCTCATGCATATAGCCTTAATGGGTTAATCTATATGCTTCACTTATTAGCCCAAGATTTGTGTTCATTAGTTAAAATATCTTAAGTCCTTGGTGTTGATAGTTCTTAGGCTTTCTCACTTGCCTAGTGTGTCTCATTCTTACTAAGGATGTTCACATCACCCATGTGACACCTCACATTCCTTATTTACATCATATTTTCCTTACATTTCTCTTGTTGGATATTACTTTTAGCTGATCACATCTACATTATTACGTCTCTTGGTTTATAGTTTGTGAGTTACATTGTAGGACCTTGGATTGGACTAGGCCTTCCTCAAAAACACCCTTACACCATTTATTTACCACACCATCTCATTTTCATACTAGTCATGTCATTAGGTGGTTGTGTTTTCATACATTATATCTTAGAACAAACACTAAGTTTGAGTTTTCATCCTATAGAGCTTTTGATTTTCATTTCTCCATCATGTTCTTATTTGATTTTTTTGGACTTCACTTATCTTACATATGACATTTGACATTCTTACATGTTTATAATTATGTATGAATTATTCATATTTGTCTCACATCTTGAATTGCATTTCATTTTCAGTCATTCATGTTTTTATTTATGTTTGATTTGACATGCTTATCTTACATGGGGTTACTTGTCATTTACTTCCATATTTTTTATTATATTTGTCTTGCATTGATATTTCATTTATCATTCATGTTTTACATACTTCCTAACATAATTTAGTATGTTCTACATTCTTTTTTTCTATTTATGTTTTACATGCTTCCCAATGTGGTTTAGAATGTTCTACATTCCTTTTTTCCATTTATGTTTTAGATGTTTTCCAACATGATTTACTATGTTCTAAAATAATTTTTCATTCATGTGCCATAATTTTGTCATTCATTTTCCCTCAATCTTTTTGGTTCTAATGTTGCCTTAAAAATCCTAATTTTTCAACTTTCCTAAGTCCCTCATATCTTTATCTCTACTCACTCATTTTTGGAACCATAAAAATTTATGGAATCATGACATCATAAAGAATATTTTCCATTACTATATGCTTATATTCCAAAAAAAATGTGTTTTCACTCTTTTTTGCACTATATATATATATATATATATATATATATATATATATATATATATATAGGTTTACCTAATGTTCCTCACATTGGAAACCTTCACATCTTTTGTAGTCTCTATATTTATCTACAACACTAAGGTAAGTAAAGGTATGTATTTTTCAATTTTGTCCTTTCATTTATCTTATTTGTTCCTTACTACACTTTACTTATCATTAGTGTTGTGTGTCATTATGTTCTATATAGGTTTACCTAATGTTCCTCACATTGGAAACCTTCACATCTTTTGTAGTCTCTATATTTATCTACAACACTAAGGTAAGTAAAGGTATGTATTTTTCAATTTTGTCCTTTCATTTATCTTATTTGTTCCTTACTACACTTTACTTATCATTAGTGTTGTGTGTCATTATGTGAGGAACATTAGGTAAACCTATATATATATATATATAGGTTTACCTAATGTTCCTCACATTGGAAACCTTCACATCTTTTGTAGTCTCTATATTTATCTACAACACTAAGGTAAGTAAAGGTATGTATTTTTCAATTTTGTCCTTTCATTTATCTTATTTGTTCCTTACTACACTTTACTTATCATTAGTGTTGTGTGTCATTATGTTCTATTCCTGAAGCACCATCCCATGTTGTACTCACATGACACATGATGAGTTTCAAATGGGGCATATATATACACATAATAATTTAAAACTTTTATCAATTATTGACACTCATTATATTTTAGGAACCCATTGTATGCAATCAAAAATGCATCATGTTTATAAATTGATCCTGGCTCGAAGAAGATAGAGCATACCTACACTTTTGATTGGGAATACATTTATTAATTGGGAGCATGACTAATATGGAGATTTGATAGACTTGATTAGGGGATCACTTGTCATAATACACCATGTGAGGTAGGGTTACAAATCCTAAAGTCTAACACAATAATTTAATAACCCTAAAAGAGTCCTAAGGTTTAATATTCACTTTATTCTAATAAATAAGAAAGTAAATCTAATCTACTGCACACCAAAGCTTGTGGCACAAAGTGGAGGTTAGAAACAAAAAAAAAACTAAGCATGTATAGAATACATAAACTCACATCAATGTATATAAAATCCTAATGCATGGAAGAAAGAATCACAATTGCATTATCTATCTACTCTTACAAAGGAGAAATAAAGTTAGGAATACTTACCTTGAAGACAAACCCGTCAAGGCTCAATCTCTCCCTTGGCTAAAGTTCTTCATAAGAGATTGTTGTGGTATGTAAGGATAACAAAGACAAATAAGCTCTAGGATAACAATATATTTAGGCATCCAAAATACTTTTCCACAAGATAAGATCTGTATCTCCAAAGAAAGTATGGAACCCTAAGCTTTATTCCTCAATTATAATAGTCAATAAATAGATGTTCATTCACACTTATTCTTCTTCACTTCTCTTATTATCAAATGGTTGGAAATGAACTTTTATATATAAGTGGATCTTGCCCTAAATCCTCTTGGAAATGGTGGTTGTATAGGGTTGACCCAGTCGACCCTGTATATTTTTTGGGTAATTCACTAGGTCTGAGCTAAGTCAAATGAAAGGCTAACAAACTCAAAAAGTGAAAAACACCCCTAAATTATACAGGGTTGACCCAGTCAACCTAGTATAGTCAACTATCTAAAAGGGAATTAAGGCAAGAAAAGGAGGATGAAAAGAGGAAAATGACTGTAATTGGTAAGGGTGAGAATAATAATCTTAACGTAAATGGTTTTATGAGATGAGTGTATAGATGGCAAGTGGAAAAAGAGACAACAATCTTACAAAACACTAATGGTCTACCCACCCCTTTCTTGATGCACCCCTTAAGGCATGCACTCAAAGATATCGAAACCTGATAGGTTCTTGTAGGATATAAAGTGTTAATAATCATTAAAAGTTTAAAAATATTATGTGTGTACATATGCCTTACTTGAATCTCATCACGTGTCATGTAAGTGCAACATGGGATGGTGCTTCGGTAAATAGAACATGATAGCACACAATGTTGATGCTAAGTAAAGTGCAGTAAGCAAAAAATAAGTTAAAGGAAAGGATAAATTTAAAAACATATATTTACTTACCTTAGTATTGTAAATAAAGAAGTAGACTGTAATAAAAAGTGAAGGCATCTAATGTGAAGAACACTAGGCAAACTTGTAGAAGTTAGTGCAAAAACAAAAGCCAAAAATCAAAAAAATTGTAAGATAGGCATATGATAGTGTAAAATATTCTCTACGTCATCATGAATCTAATGAATTTTATTGTTTTGAAAATGGGTGAGTAAAAATAAAGATATAGATAAAAGAAGGAATCTGTAGGAAAATAATTAAAGAATTTGAAATTTAAAAACTATTTTTAAATGGGGGAAAGAGAAGTCATTTATTATTTTGACTTGTGAAGGAGAGAAAAAAGAGATTTAGAGATCAAACGAGCTAGGATGGTGAGGAGATGACAAGATAGACAAGAGGGATGCCTAGAGACAATAACAGGTGCACTACAGGTATGCAACTATGAATCTCAAACCAAATTTTGAAATTTGTAGTGAATTAAGTGTATTTTCAATAATTTTGAATTTTAAGCATTTATAGATGTTAGAATGAGATAAAATTAGATTCTATGGGTAGAAAATAGAAAGATGGGAAAATGGGTTTAGATAAATTAGGAAGAAAGTGGGGAAATGTACTTTTTTAGGAAAATGTGAAGGGTCGATAGGCAAAATGAATTGGGTCAACCCAATTGACCCAGTAGGCTAAAACTAAGTAGAATCCATAGTGTGAACCTATTAGGTATGGGTTGATCTTGTAAATCCTATAGGATACTAACCTAATGCATTTTTCCAACTAATTTGAAAGGTTCAAAATGACAATGCAACACTAGGAAGGGGAAATAAGAGGTTTGATTAAGATTTTGGAGTCAACCAAAGTAAAAATAGGGAAATTTTGGTCAAATTAGTTTGACCAAAGAACCAAATAAACATGGAAAAATATGTAAAAGGTTGAAAGAGGGATAATATGGCCCAAAATAAATAAAAGAGGGTAATAAGGACTGAGTAGGCTAGAAATAGGGTAAAATTAATAAAAATAAATAATTTTAAAAGCAATTAGGCTTATTTTTGTTTTAAAAATGTAAACATAATGTATTGTGATTATACATGACATGGAAGAATTGATACATCCTTTGTTGTTTATTGGTTGTAGAGATGATGGAGGTTCTATAGATTAGTGGATGTGTCTTGGTTACTAGTATAATTAGATCAATTGTTAGATGGAGATAGGGCTATACTAATATCCATAAGTCTAGGAGGCATAGCTGATATGTGTAGGATCCCCATCAGTGATGATCTATTAGTCACGTTCCTTAGTTTCTAGGAATGACTGACTAACACCTTCAAATAGGAGGTAGATGGGGATGTGATAGAGGTGTCTATTACATTAGAGGATGTCTATGCCATCTATAAGCTGCCCATAGTAGGATTATCGATGACCATAAGGATACCAGATAGCATAGAGGAGAGGAGAGCCTTATCCATATGTGATATAGGCTCAGAGATGATTTTGGGATGATGGAGAGTTAGTATGGTGATGTATATACATCACGAATTATAGATATCTAAAAATTTGTGATAGGTCTTGTGATGCAACGGGTGTTATGTCACAAGTCAGATGATAAGGTACTACTATTTATGGTAGCCTTGAGTAAGATGATGATAGAAGAGTGAGTTATATATGATTTGGGATCTATCATTTGGGTCCAGCTCATACATGATCTATATGAGATGTTGGTTAGAGGGTATAAGACTATGAGATCGATCATATTCTTGATATCTTGGATATATGATAGGTTTCCTATTATCAACCAACTTGGTTGCCCCATGCAATCGATGATAGGTTGCCTTGAGTATAGAGATGGAGAGAGGACTAAGTAGCATAGGCCATGCCCCATGTGTCATCACTAAAGTTAGTGAGATACACATAGTGTGGTAGCCATATGAGCACATAACAACTATATGGGCAAGCTAGCACATAGTTACACCAACAACAATGAGGATAGAGGTGGTTAGACACTACACATAGTGGAGATATCCATATCTAGTGGTATAGGTATTGGGACAAATGGGCCTACCTCATGTAGTGACATTGATATTGATGCCTAAATAGTGGGCTCAACATGTGAGAGAGCCATAAGGGAGGAGAGGACTAGGGCCACTGATAGTGAGATTGACACTCAGACCAAATCATGAGTTACCATAGACTAGTTAAGCATGATGAGGAGCAAAGTAGGAGGATAGGGAGGTGGAGTCAGAGATATTAGATGTACCACTATTAGATCTATAGTAGGAGGAGTTATGACCATTGAGGACATAATAGTGATGGATATAGTAGGAGATAGTAGAGATCAATGTCATCCCTAATGAGCCAATAGAGGAGCTAGAGGGACAAATGATAGAGGGACCATTTAGACATAGGCTAAGATGGACAAAAGCCATAATAAAGGGATTTGAGCTGAGTATGTAGCCTATAGAGGAGGTATTAAGAGTTCATGTAAATGGGGAGACTATGCTAGGTTATTGTGTAGATGGTAAGACCATAGTAGTCAAGACATAGATAGGTAAGAAAAGATGGTTAAATTATTTCTTTAATTTTTTATTTGAAAGTAGAGATAGATAGATATTTTAAAATATAATAGTGATCTAATATCCATATAATATGATTTTGTAGGCATATTTGAGTATGTAGAGGAAATATGGGGGTCCTTAGTGAGGGTAGCACTTCATAACATCCTAGATGAGACTTTACAGCCATATGACCCTACTACATTAGAGGACCCTAGCATACCATCTACCCCAACTTAGGTGAGTTGGTTTAGACTAACTAGGGAAGAAATGAGATATATATAGGTATAGAGAGAGAGGATGCAATGACAAGTAGAGATGGGTGTAAGTGATATGTGAGCATGGAGGTCCTAACTAATGAGAGAGATATGTATTTGGTCATAGTGATGTAGATGATAGATATCCAGGCCCAGCTAATGTATTCATAGGTGTAGGTAATGTACCTTTAGGGATCGATAAAGGGACTAAGATCTTAAATAACTTATTTATAGTGTAATATTTGGAGTCAGATCAAGGCCTCAGTAGGTAGCATGGCTAAGCTATGAGATAGACATGATAGAGCCCAACCATATAGCTAGAGCATTGTATATGGTTGTATTTATTGTATCAAATTTAAGATATATATATATCATTTTGGCATATTGTTGTTGGTTGTCTATGTTGTCATTATGGTTTATTATGGTTATGGTTGTAGATGTTTTGGATATATTGCTTTGGTTAGGAAATATATGAGATGTGTTTTATTTTCTATCATTATGTAGGACATATGCATGGTTTAAAAAATAGGCAAAAAGGACTTGGAAAATATAATCAATCAAGAAAATGTACTACACACTATTTCAAGTTGGAAAATGTGTAATAACAAGAAAATTACTAAGTATAAAGAACCAAGAGATGGTAAAACAAGATTGTAAAAAGGAATTTGTTTTTAAACCAAAGTTAAATATTTTTTCACCAAATTAAAACAAGTAAAATCATACTAATTTGCATAGGGAAGTATGAAAACAATGTAATAAAATGGAAGGTATGTAAAAGGTCACAAATGGTATAAAAACAAATTAAATTAAGTATCATGTTGGGAAGTATAAGAGAAAATAAAATTGGCAAAAGATTGGTCTTAAATTGATCACACTAATTCAAGCTAGGAAGTATGAAAAATTCAAGAAATGGTTGTATTCTTACATGCACTCAAAAAATAAGAAGATAAAAGTGAAAGAGAAATAAAGTAAGCACAAAAAATACTAAATAAAGCTAGGAAACATGTCAATGATGTTTAACTTTATAATCAATCACATCTTATCTCATATTTGACACATGTAATTTTGGATTGTGACTTGGGTATTGAAAAAATTTATGAGTAATGTCGAGTCATATCCATAGTCTTAAAAATAAACTCAAAAAGAGAACACCACTAGGGTGGAATAAATAGTAAAAATTAGGTAATCAAGGATATGGGTAATAGAAAGGAAAAAGGTGGTAATTTGTGAGGATGGTTGGGTCTTATCTGTGGTCTTACAAAATCACTCACAAATGAAATCCCAAGGAAAGTGATCAATAGACAAAACAATATTTCTTAAGAGGAAATATGAGGGATATGGGGAATGAAAAAGGGAATGTAAAAATCAAGACTTAGGCATCTTATGAGAAGACCTTAGGAGACAGGAGGCATACTATTACATGAAAAAACACTAAGTGACTAGTGGTCATTTATGTACAAAGGAAACTTGTTTTCTATAGACACAAATATTTATAGGTAAATATGAATGCTACTAAGATCAAATCATGAAGGTATATTATTACAAGAAAAAGTAAAATAGACTTACCTTCCCATGACATGTTTCCCATTATTTAGGACCCCTTACAAAGCCATCGATCTACTGCAAAGATTGGTTACTTACATGAAAAAGTAGGTAGCACTAAAAGATTTTTTTTAATTCTTATCCTCTTCTAATCTACTGGCCTATTGCACCCTAAAGGACCTCAGCTCTACTTGAGGCCAAATGTGGAGTTTGAGCTTCAACTAGAAGAAAGAGATGTGCTTTGGATCACATCTTTTAGTGTGATTGGAAATTTAATAATAATTTTGCCTTTTGTATTATTGCCTTTTATTTAAATGATTTAGATTTTAGCTTTTTATGGATTTTTAAGATTCCTCCTCCATACAAATTTGGAATGACCAATCATGAGAGATGTAGTGATACACATGAATGAGCTATAGGCTAATGCTAAAGGAATCTAAGTAACCAAAGACAAAGACTGACTAGGATAATTAGGCTTAACAATGAACTATCATGTGATCTCAAGTCTCAACCATTTATATGCTTATTTTGTGGAAAAGGAAGAAGGGAAAAAGGATATCCAAAAAGTGGACTAGTGTAAGGAGATAGTAATGCGTAGGATTGTTTTCTAACTGATCACATGGTAAAAGGGAGATAAAGACCAAAGGGAACAAGGTTTGTATAACTAAGTCATAATGATAATTAACCATGAAAGATAGAGATAAGAAAGCAAACAATCATGAAGAGGAAAGAAAAGAGTTTTGAGAAAAAACTCAAGCAAGAGAGAGAAAGCAATGATAAAGAAATACAATCATATATGAAATATAAATAATAAGATAATCAATATATAATTCAAAAACTTAGATCACCATATATGATAATAAAAAATTTGACACATTGTCAAATGATATAATAGATAGATAAAGATAAGACTGGAGCACATGTCCAACCCAAATGAAAATGTGAAAGCATCATGCATGTGCTCATAAATACTAATAAATATATCCACACACATTATCCAAGACATTATATAAATCTCTATGAATCTAGAGATGAATTGATACTAATGTCTTGTCAATCTTCAATGAATATTGGGCAAATAATTCTCTTTTAATATCCTTCACAAAAAAGTATGAATGCTCAATGGATCATGCTGAGGAGGGAAGTTAGGAAAGGGATGGTCAGGAGGATGTGTGGGAGTAAGCTATATGGGAGATGCAATAATCATCGATGGAGAAGGATCCATGGGTGAGGGAAGGTCTACGGGTGAAAGAATCATGGGTGGAGGCATATAAATGGATGGAGGGACCACATGAGGCAATGGAACCATAGGAGGTGGAGACATAGGAGAAGAAAGAGGAGCCTTATTATGGGTATGACCTATGAGATGACTATAATATGGTCCAAGAATAGCTATAAGGTGATCTTTAAGGTTTTATTGAAGGATGTGATAATGATCAGTATGATGGGTATTTCATAGATGCCATAGACAATATACCTCACCATACTTAGGTAGATATTCAAGAAGTACCTTTGGGGGAGGTATGGCTTTGTTTGATGATAGGGAATAAGGATACAAGGTATCAATATATTGTTGAAACTTAAAATAATGGGTTAAATAATGATTATCTATCCCATAGAAGTAACATATACACTTGTGAGTGGTTTTAGTAGAAGCACTCACAAAATGAGGTGTAACAGGAGTGGAAGAAGCCAAAGAACACTTTTTGACCCTTTTGATGGGTAACAGAGCATCTTAGGCAAGGGAAAAAAACCATCACCAAGGGAGGGTGATGATGAGGAAATAATAGAACTAGGCTCAATAGAAAGAACAATGGAATAGGAAACAGGGGTAGGCTCATCAATAATAGGAATAGAAATAGGCTTGACTATAATGGACTTTACTAAGGGAGGAGTGGGATCTACATAAGGTATAAGGAGAGTCATACTAACCTCAGAGGTAAACCAACTATGAAGATCAAGGTATCTATCAAAAGGGTAAGGCTCGGTCATAGCATAATCCATGAGCATAGTCCTACGTGGAGCCTAAAAAACTAGAGGTGTCAATGCCATCTCTACCCTATGATAAAAGGGGAAAATACAAAAATCAAGAACTATAAGTGAAGGAAAATGATGATATATATGAAAATACTCAAGTAAAGAATAATGATAATGGAAAATCTCAGCATCATAGGTTTGTACAAGACCACCTAAAAATGGATCATCTAAGGAATAGCCATAATCATAATCTAGGGTGTGAAGATCAATGACATAAGCAGGCATGACCTTGTCATCTGAGGAAGTGTAGTGAATAGAATGTTGAGTCTTGGTCAAGACTATAGGAATGTCATCATAAGAGGATTATGAGAGCGAGGTTGTAAGGAACTAGGAAGTTATGAGATGAGATGAGGCAAGAGATTAGAAGTTTTGATCTTTAAGTTAATCTCATCGTGTTCATCATCATCAAAATCTAAGAGGTTAGGAGGAATGTTACCAATGAGCTCAAGATTCCCACTATAACCTCAGGTTAAATTATTGGGAAAGTTAAGATGTTGAGACTCATAGAATGGAATGCTTGATAAAGGCTCAAGAGTAGGAATCTTGAAGACACCATGATCTTGGAATTGTTCTAAATTCTAAGGGTTAGTGTCACTCTAATCATATAAACAACTCCATTATGATGGAATTTAATGCATTGGTAGGTATAAGAAGCAATAACTCTCATATGGTGAGTCTATGGCCTACCAAGCAAGATGTTATAAGAAAGGGGAAAGTTGAAGATCATCACCTTCACATGAATGATGATATGTGGGATGGTAATGGGAAGCCACACATAACCTAGAAGAGGCATTTTCCTTCTACCATATCCTTGGTAGGTGCTATGTGTAGACTTGAGATTACATTCTAAATATTTAAGTCTTAATGAAATTGAGAGAAGTAACACATGTGCCAGAACCCTTATCAATCAATGAATGCTTAACTTGGATATCACCTATTTGGATGCTAATAAATAAGGGAGGGTCATCCACATGAAGCATAATCTCATCAAGAATCATATAATATATGCGAAATTCTAAGGAAAGTGAAGTTTATATAGTTTCATCAATGTTGATATACATTTCTTCACATTATTGTAATATACTATCCTCAGATCTAGATAAAGATGCCTCCCATCCTGCTAAGGGAGGATGAGGGACATTCATCTTGAGTAGTAGTTGCATAAGATGATTTCTATGACATGAAGAAGTCCTCATAAGCTCAAGGAAAGGAATTTGGGATGGGATATTAGTGAGCTCCATAATGGGATCCCACTCATGATAACCCATTAAAATGTTGTTAAATATAGGTGCATAATGATTAAGGAGGTTTGAAAAGAGAAGCTAAATTACATTGGAATTTTTGTTGGTAAGAAGAAGAAGGTTTAGAACAAGGTTGTAAATTATGTTTTGATGATGAATTAGTTGGTTTAAGTTGATTTTGAGAATTGGTAGTAGAAATGTTAGTATAAATATGAGTATCAAAATTATTGGAAGATGATGGAAGAGTGGTAGAGATAGAAAAAGAAGTTTTATCCAAGGAAGAATCATAAATCAGATCATTAAAAGTAATAAGGTCATCTTACCCAAACTAATTTAAATGAGTTGGAGAAGAATCTTGGATAACATGATATGTTTGAGATGGAGGAGTGTATATAGGTTGTGAATCAATGAAATCCACCACCCTTTGCATATTAGTCATGCTAACCACATTCTCTTTGGAAGTGGGGTCAACAAGACTTTCTACATTATTGGTGGAATGGGTGGGCTTGTCTTGGGTGTCTTGAATCAGTTGATGATTAGGAAGAGGGTATTTGTAAATAACTAAATGAGCATTTGTTTGGTTCAAGGATTGATTTTTATCATGTGATTTATAATCCTTAAAAGTAATTTCATAAGTTTGTTGATGCTTTTGAATGATAAAATCATTATCAAAATTAGGACCAAGAAGAAAGCCCATAGATAAATTATGAAGTTGTCTACAGGTCTTATGAGAATGACCCCAACTAGCATGAAACTAACAAAACTAGTTAGGATCATACCAAGATTTCATAGGATGAGTAGGATCAAGCTCTCATGGAAGAAGCCTAGGTAGACACTTAAGCAATTCAACTAAGGATAGAGGTTTATGAACATTTATGCTATTTAGTGAAGATAAATGAGGATCAATATATTGTTGAGAAGGGGGAGCTAGTTCCAAAGATTAGGTAGGAATGACAAGTTGAATATTGTGAATGGTGGCATAAGAATATGTAACACCATCATTGGTGATATTTTAGTTTTTGTTCTTTAATAATATACAAGGACCTGTAGAAGGTTAGGGTGGCTCAAATTGATGCATTAGAAAATATTGACATTTAGCTTAGTTAATAGCCTCCTCCAACATATATATAGAGAGAGAGAGTGGACTTGATATTGTAATTTAGGAAAAAGGGAATTGGTAAAGAGATCAAAAATATTATCATATGCCATATTATGTTCAGATTTGTTTGACAAAGTTTTCCACATTTTAACAAAGGATTAAGTGGTTTCATTTTCATTTTGTTTGCAATTTATAAAATAGGCCAAAGTGTTTTCGGTAAGATCACTAGTTTGGAATTCTTGAACTAAATCATTCACTAAATCCTCCAAACTAGTAATGGAATGTCATCTAAGTTGATTATATCAATCCAAGGCATCACCTGTGAGGGTTTTGGCATGGAACTTCGTAGTATCAAAGGTGTTTAATTTGATCGAATCCTTATAAATATTTCTAAATGTCTTAAGATGAAGGGTAGGATAGGTTGATCCATTAAAAGAATTGGTAGGTGTTATACCTCCAATATCAATGTTAGTAATTTGAGTAGTGAGAGGATCATTTTATAGATGCTTGATGGTTTTTTTGATTAAAGGAGGTTGACAAATGAGATTTATTTGAGAATATAGAAGAGGATGTTGGAGAAAATTTTGGTTATGTGTTCCCCAAGCCATTGGTTGTAGATGAGATTGAAGGTGGAGAAGGTGGTTTTGCATTCTCATCAGTTGATTTGTGTTATGAGATTGAAATTTATTAATTTGATTGAGATTTTGAAATAAAAGTTGATGTGTTTGATTAGCATTAGTAGAAGCATTAGGGTTAGTAGTAGTTTTAGTATTAGTGGCTTGGGTACCATTATTGGTGTTGATAGGAACTTAAGAACTATGACAGTGAGATGTACTAGTGTCAAAATTTGCTTGTGTAGCAAAAGATGGACTAGTGAATGGTTGAGAGGAAGAAGTACTAGAAGCATGATTGCCTTGGGTAGAAAATGAAGTAATATTAGATGGATTAAGGATAGTGGATCTTAAGAGAGGCTCACTAGATGTATAACCTACCATGTTAGTTAAGATACTAGGCATGGAGGTGGAAGAAGTTAGAGAAGAAGAGGTCATGGTATGAGAACGGGTCATAATCAAAGAAAGAGGCTGAGAATCAAAGAAAGTGGTACCCCCAAATCCATTTTATAATATAGGATTATGCAAATAAGGCTCTTTAACTTGAATACTAATCATAAGATTGTTAATGGTAGAAGGATCTTTTCCTCAAAGTTGAAGAAACTCAGAGATAAAGAAGAGCATTTCAAGAGTATACTCTAACTTAGGTTGGTCCTCTAAGAAAAGAGGAGAATTTTGATACAAATATGTATTAGGAGGGGTCCCATAGTTCATTATGTGAGTGGAAATATGAACATTACTAACATCCAAGAGGGGAGCCCTACTTTGTCTATGGGAGACCTTATGAGGATTGGTAAAGTTCATCATATTTGTTGACTACAACTCAGTGTCACTATCAAGCATAAAATTCATGATGAAGGGTAGGAAAGAGAGATGAGAAAGAAAAGAACTAAGAAGTGAATGAAATAGTACAGAGTTGACTAGGTTGACCTAGTATAGAAATAAGGACTAAAAAACTATACAGGGTTAACTGAGTCAATCTAGTAAAGTGCATAGAGATTTTAAAAAGAGGCAAGAGGGGATACAGACAATACATGGTTGGCTAGGTCAATCTTATATATTAAACAAAGGCTAGAAAAAGGTATAGGGTCGACTAGGTCAACCTAGTATAGTAGACAAGAAAGAAAATAAAGTTTGTAACAATTTGTGAACTAAAACAAGATAATTTTTGTAGCTAATATAGGAAATTAAGAGTTGAAGGGAAACAAATAATCATTTGGATCAACACTAGCCAATCCAATTGAGACACAAAATACAAAACCTTGCACTAACATTGGCTAATGCAAGTTTTTCCACACATAATTGAGTAAAGAGCAAGGAATCAACTTGAAAATTAAAAATATAACTAATTGGTCAACCTAAGAATTTTTTATTAAATTAATAATAATATAATTTTAAATGTGATGGGAATTTGGTTGTAAGCAAGGAACTAGATAACAATCTAAGGATGGTTTCAGGTAGTTTGGGTTGAAAGGAACTATAGTGGAAATGATATAGGCTTGGTATTCAGGTCCACCCCCTCACTTCATACACCATAGCAATAAGGGTGTTAGATTCTTAGCCAAAATATACTATTAACCATGCTTTATACCTGACCAAAAGTATCAAGTCAACTTCCCCCTTGGTGATAAAATCCAAGTAGGTTGGCCTTGGGTAGACAAATGTTAAAATGCTTGTTTTGATTTTTTGATTTGGCCATGCATGTATAAAATAAAGATAGTGAAACCAAATGGTTAATTAAAAACCCCCTAATTATACTATGTGAACTATTCTAAGCATGCAAGCAATAATAAAAGAAAGGTGTGAACTAATTACTATCATATAGAGATTAATTCCAACTTGAAACAAGGTATAGTGTTGACACTATATGCACAAAATATATAACAGGGTTGACAGGGTCAAACCTGTACTACAAAAACAAGGTCTAAAAATATACAGGGTCAGCCAAGGCTAGCCCAATTATTTAGACAACACACAGAACACAAAATTGGATCAATAGGGTCGATCTAGTTGACTGTGCAAGGGTAGTTTTTAAGAATAAAAACTATGAAAGGAAAGATAGAAAAGAAAGAGACAAAGAGATAAAAAGGAACCGTGGTGGATCAAAGATACTAAGAATGAAGATTGCTAGTTAAGAACCTTAGAATATGCTTGAAAAATATGCTAACTAGGTTTATTGGGTCGATCAAGCTTTGTATAATCTTACTTTTGAGTGCTTGGAATGTATATGGTTGACTGGGTTGATCTAGTAGCTGAATATGGATACCTAAAAGTGTACAGGGTTAACTAGGTCAACCTAGTAATCTAAACTAGAAGTTTGTAAGTCTAGAAACCTATACTGGGTCATCTGAGTTGATCCAATTGCTTATTCCTAAAAACCTATGCACATAGATTAGAAATTGGTCTACAAAGTCAATCTAGTATGATAGATATATGATAAAAATAATGTTAAAAATAAAGAAAGTGAAATAAATCTTGTAAGGGTTAGTTTCACATCGAGTTCACCAGAATATATGAAATCAAAAATATGTCATATCTATAAATCAATCCTAACTCAGAGAAGATAGAGCATACCTACACTTATGATTTGGAATACATTTATTAAGCAAGATCATGACCAATATGGGGATCTACTAGACTTAATTAGGGGCACTTGTCATACTACACCATGTGAAGTAGGGTTCCAAAGCCTACAATCTAACACAAATATACAACAACCCTAAAAGAGTTCTAAGATTTAATATTCACTTTATTCTAATAAACAAGAAAGTAAATCTAATCTAGTGCACACCAAAGCTTATGGAACGAAGTGGGGGTTAGAAACAAAAAAGAAACTAAATTAAACATGCATAGAAAACATGTATTCATATCAATGTATATAGACTCCTAATGCATGGAAGAAAGAAGCACAACTACATTATCTATCTACTCTTACAAAGGTGAAATAAAGTTAAGAATACTTACTTTGAAGATAAACTTGTCTAGCCTCAATCTCTCCCTTGGCCAAGGTTCTTCACAAGAGATTATTGTGGTATGTAAGGATAATAAAGATAAATCATCTCTAGGCTACACAACATATCTATGCATCTAAAATACTTCTCCATAAGATAAGATCTATATCTCCAAAGAAAGTATAGAACTTTAAACTTTATTCTTCAAGTAGAATGGTCAATAATCAGATGTTCATTTGTGCTTATTATTTTTCACTTTTATTCTTATAAAATGGTTAGAAATGAACTTGTATATATAGGTATATCTTTGCCTAAATCCTCCTGTAAATGTCAATTGTACAGGGTCAACCTAGTTAAACATGTATGTTTTTTGGGATAAATCACTAGGTTTGAGCTAGGTCGGCTAAAGGCTAACAAACCCAAACAATGAAAAATACCCCTAAACTATACATGGTTGACCCAGTCAACCTAGTATAGTTGACTATCCAAAAGGGAATTAAGGCAAGAAAAAGAGGATGGAAAGAGGAAAATTACTATAATGGGTAAGGCTAAGAATAATAAGCTTAAGATAAATGGTTTTAGGAGATAAGTGTGTATATGGCAAGTGGAAAAAGGGACAATAATCTTATGAATCACCAATGGTCTACCCATCACTTTCCCAGTGCACCCTTTAATGTATGTACTCAAAGAGATCGAGACTCAATAGGTTTTTATAAGATACAAAGTGTCAATAAGCAATAACATTTTGAAAATAATATGTGTATACACCCATTGAGTCTCAATATCTTTGAGTGCATGCCATAAGGGGTACAATAGGAAAGGGTGGGTAGACCATTGGTGATTCATAGGATTGTTATCCCTTTTTCCACTTATTATCTACACAATTGTCTCCTAAAAACCATTCTCCTAAGCTTGTTCTTCTCTCTTGCATACTTATCCAGTTATTTTCCACCTTCATTAGTATTTTCCCTAACCTAAACCCCTTTTTGGTAGTTTACATGACTATATTGGTAGGGTTGACCCTGTATTGTTATTTACAATAGCTTACTAAGAACTAAGTCGACCACCATGGCCAACTTAGTTCATTATCTAGTGAGTTTCTTAGGAATTATAATACTAGGTCGATTAGGTTGACCCTATCAGCCAAAACTTTTGAAAGGGCTTAGGGTTAAATTCTCCTATATATAAAAATCATTTTTCCATTATTTAGAGAAAAGAAGAATTATTAATATCTATTTCACATTTGTTTATCCACCATTCTACTTGAAGAGTAAACTTAGGGTTTCATACTCTCTTTAGAGATATAGATCTTATCTTGTGGATAAGTCTTTTGGAAGCATTAATAGGTTGTGTATCATAGAGATTATTTATCCTTGTCATCCTTACATACCAAAACAACCTCTTTCAAAGCACCTTGGCCAAGGGAGAGATTGAGGCTCAGTGGGTTCATCTTCAAATTTAGGTATTCTTAACTTTGTTCCTCCTTTGTAAGAGTAGATAGATATGCATTTGTACTTCTCTTCCATGCATTACGATTCCATATACATTGATGTGAGTATATGTCAATTATGCATGTCTAATTTTGTTGTTTATTACCCCCACTTTATGCCACAAGATTTGGTAAGAACTAGTTATTAGTTTAGTGAATATGAAAACATAGAACTTAGTTAGGGTTGTTACATAATTGTGCTTGATTGGAGGATTTGGAACCCTTCCTAGTATGGTTTTCTTAATTAGGTCTAGCAAATCCCTATATTGTTTGCATTCTCAATTATCTAATGTATCCCTAATATAAAGTGTAAGTATGATCTATCTTATCCAAGTTAGGATTGATTTATAGACATGATGTATTTTTTATTGCATACACGTAGAGTGGTACATTGGTCTTTATCTTCATCTTGTAGTTGGACAAGCTCATTGCATTCTCCCAAGTAGGAAGAGTTTGAATCCCTAAGATATATAAAATGCCATTAGGTAAATACATGTGGATAATCTTGAATAATTTGATCAAATATCTATTGTTTTTCTAAATTGATTCCTAATTGGCATGATATTCTAGGACTGAAAGAGGCTTGGGCTTCATTTGAGAGAGGGTGAACTTCCCCATCCAATGGTGCTTGAAAAATATTTCCACCATGGGACTTGTATTTATATTTACTTTTACCCTAGTACAAAAGTGCCTCAAAGAGGTTTTCACTTTGGGACCTCAATGTTTGATTTTCTATCTCTTTTTATTTTTTACTAAAGAATTTCACTAGCTCTTCAAAATAGGTAGCAAGGTCTAGTGTAATATCATATCCTTATTTATGATCACCAAGTGGTACATTATCTCTGAGGCCCATGAATTCATATATTGACTCATCATCATGGAAATTGTCCAATGGTACATATACATCTTGTTAGTCCCAATCGATTAATTGGGGGTGATGGAAAAACAAAGGGAAATATGATGGTATAGTAGTAATTGTATAAATAGTGTTGGGATCAAATAGGTTGGTTTTGGCCAAATCATCATATATGATATTATAGGACTCTATGTCATTGTTGGCATTATAATTTTTAGTTGATAAATTAGAAACACTTAGTATATCTAAGGGGTCACCCCTAGGCAATTTGTATCCAATACCTCAAGATCCCTTGTGCTTGATAGGTAATACTAGTTCAATGATTCCTTGTTGCATTTCCCCTAGGACACTACCTTTGTAATATGGATGATCAATTATTTGGTTTGGGATATGATATTTTGTATTCTGGTAAAAGGTAGTAAAGTCATCATTGTACAACTAGGAATCATCATCAGCTTGGATATTTTCTAGTTCTTAAGAATTACCCTTGATAAAATACAATGGTCCTATTTGAGGGGAAGTGCTCTTCTTATGCCATTCCATTTTGGGAACTTGTTTTTTAGGCATACCATATTCTTTTGGTGTTTTAGACAACTTGGCAATGTGAAAATCATCACCAATTTTATATTCCCTAAGGCCATTGTTCTAAATAGTGAAGTGCTTGGGTACTTCTATAGGTGGGGTAGCTGAAGTGGATGAAAGTGTACTTGGATATACATAATCAGATTATGGTGGTTGATCAACCACCTCTTTTAATTTTTGGGGAATAGGATCTAAGTTGAAACTAAAATTATATCTCTCATATTCTACCTCTAAATGCTTACAGAATTGGTATAGTTGTAGGTCACCTAAAATGGTAACCTTAGACCCAAAATGGGAAAACTTAATACACTGATGAAGGGTAGATGACACAGCATGCACTTCATGGATCCATGGTCACCCAAGAAGTAAATTATATGATAATTCTATATCTTTAACATGTCATAGCTTATCATAGGTTAAAGACCCAACACCAATTGGTAAATAGATGGTGTCTTGAGCCTCACACTCATTATCATATGCTTTAATGGTAATGGTGTCTAGCTAAAGATCTTTAGCTGTGTAGCCCAAATGTTTGACTAGCCTAAAAGTCACAATGTTGAGTCTTGAGCCATTGTCTATGAGGACCTATTTGATATTGTTATGATAAATTATGGGCTCTATGGTTAATAAGTTATTGTGCAAAGGTCTAAGGGGTGACATGCCTATTTGATCAAAGGTAATTTGTTGGCCAAGAGTCAAATGACTTACAATGATTTGGAATTTATCAGGGATAATGTCAATTAGAACTTTGGACTGACTCAAAATTGTATTCAATATGTTTTTATGGATATCAAATGTACATAAGAGATCTAAAATAGAAATATACACAAGCATTTTCTTTAATTATTCAATAATACCATATGGTTTATCATTAATGGGGACACTCGACTTAGTTTTTTAAGGTGGGGAACCTTGAACAGGATGGTTGGAAGAAGGAGGTGTAGGACCTTAAATGGTAACCTTAGCACATTGGGTTGTGACTGTGTAACCTTGATTTGGTGGAGGGTTATTTTGGTTAGATGAAGGTAGATGAGAACCTGGTATGCTAACTCTATGTCAAATCAAAGGAGCATTACCAAATGATGAAGGTGGAGATCTAAGAATGGACATAATAGGTCTACAAGTATTGTTAGTAGGGGGTTTGATCTTAATGGTAGATTCTCACCCACTTATAATGTGACCTATAACATTAAAATCATAAGGGACAATATTGTAACTAACTTGGGTATCATGACATTGATTTTAGTTATGTTTTTTGTTGATTCTATCATTAATGTTGATTATTTGGTATCTTGTTCTGATTTTGGTTGTTGGCCTATAATTGGTTTTGATTTTGATTATTATGTTGTGGGAATGGATTCTAATATATACCCAAATTTTGATTAGTTACCGATGTCGTATTATCCAACTTTATCTCACCATTCTCAAGCAAGTCTTGAATGAGATGATGAAGTTGTGCTCATGTATGAATATTATGTCCTTTAACCCTATGATAGTCACAAAAATCATTATCCCTATACCAATCAAGGTTAGGTCAATCTATGGGAAAAGGTATTGGTACTAGCCATATGATCATGTTGGTAGTGACTAGTTTCTAAAATACCATCTCAATAGGCTCACCTAGATCACTAAAATGTCTAAAACATATATGACTCATTCTTAGAGGTGGCCTTTACAAAGTGCATTGTTGAGGAGGATTAATTTGAACAGGTAGTTTTTGAACCATTTAAACATGTCTAGATTATGTCACTCCATCTCCTTCAACATTCTTGTTCCTATTAAAGGTTTTAAGATTTTATATCATATTTATTTGTGTTTGTGTTGAAGCTTGTGCCTAAGATTTATTTTACAATTGGTTCTAAGAGTAAATGTTGATAATACATTTGTCAATGAGTGTTCACTCAATTTTTAATCTTTTAGTAATGATTTATTTGAAAGTATTGGCATGGTTGAGTGTGAGATTATGAGCTAGATCAAATTAAAGATTGGTTATGAACATTACAACTAATTATTTGTTAGGAAGATTATGTGGAATCTAGTTGGCCAATGCACACCACCATTGAAGATAATTAGATAAGATTTATCCTCTTTTTTTAGCTTGACATAAGTCAACCATGGTTAATTCATGTTCTAAATTGTAGGAAAAATGTCAAATAAATTTATCAAAAAAGTCATCCATGTCATCAATAGAATTCTTAGGTAGCTTTAGGAACCATTATAATGCTTGCCTTACCAAACTGTGAATAAATAGGTGAATCAAATATATATCATTGTAAGCATCTTTTTGACATGTGATGAATAACTCTGTTAAATGCACCCTTGGATCACCCTTCCCTTTGTATTTATCAAACTTGGTCATCTCAAAGTGATGTGGGAGAGGTACTTGTAGGTAGCTCATGTCAAATAGATAAGAATATATATCATCAAGCTTGAATTTCTCAGTCTGATTACCTAATTTAATGGTTGAAATTGCATCTTTAATCTGTTGCAAATCTTGGAAGGTAGGGATAGAATGAGATGGAACATTCACATTTTATTGGATGGTCGAATAGGGATTACCTTAATGTTAAAAAGGATATAACATAGACTATTGGAAAATTTGGTACATGATTGGTTCTATCAGGAATAGTCATTCTTGGATTAGAATTATATTGTTGATGTGGTACTTGGTGGTAGTACTATGTTTGTTAAGAATGGTTTTGATATGGAGGGAATTGACGTTTAGGTGGAGGTACATTTTATTAAACACATGATGGTACTTGTTGGGATTGGAAATGGACCTATTGTTGATTGATAGGAATCCACCATGTAGGAGGAACCTATTATTGACTTGAATAATCCCTTTACTAAAAAGAAGCGAATCTTGGTTGACTAATAGGAATTCATTGTATATTAGACAAAATTGATAAGGTATTAGTAGGCACTTTTTATAACAAAACATTAGTTGCCACTTATTGAGGTGGGGGATTATTGGGAACTTGTTGGAGTGATGAATTAGCTACCTCATTTGGAGGTGGGGTACTAGTTGCCACTTGATGAGATGTGATACTTGGAACTGCTTGTTGTGGTATATATGTATCATCAACTTGTTGTGTCAAGGTACTTGGAATATTAGAAAGAGGAGCCCATGGGGAAGATGAAACAATATTTTGTTATGGTTTAGATGGTACTTAGTGTGGGTTGATAGAATTCATTTGAGAATTGGCCATTACTCATTAGTTAGAGTATACAAGGACCTCCAAATCAAGATTTGTTGGTAAATTAGTTTCAACTAGAGGTGTATTAAATATGTTTGCAACTAATTTATTTTTACCAAAGTGATCTGGATTGTGCATTGGATAGTTTGATAAATCTAATTTTTGCTTGATTGGAAGATTACTCTCTACCAATGTAGAATTTTAAACTTGGAGACTATTAAAGGAGTTGACTAAAGTATTTAAATTCCTATTTAGTCTATTGGAAGGTCAACTAGTTGCTCTTTTCCTTTGTTTGATACTACCAAAGCTTGTCTAGAAGTTATTTCATCATTTATCAACACAAGAGGTGCTTGTTTGGGTTTCATAGCCAAATATTGTAAGTTATATATGAGAAATCATGAGAAAATTTAGCACCCATTTCTAAAAATCTAATAAGGTGTTCATATTTATTGTTGAATAGTTGTCTAGAGAATTGGTCTTGTAGATAGTCATCACTAGATGGTATGTTTGCAAGGTACATGAGATTGGGTATTTATTTGGTATCAAATGGCACATGTTGGAGGTATTATTATCCTTTCTCAACATGGGTTGGTATTAAAAGGTATTGTTGGCCTTGCTCAAAAATAGTTGGCACAATTGGAAGAAATGGATTATGTGGCTCAAACTCAACATTGGATGACACATTATCAAGATATGGTTGTTCATCCTCATCTTTTACATAATGATCATATCCATAAGGGTTGTATTATAAACCACTTTCTCATCAAATGAGGGGTTATAAATAGACCCACTATGTGTGTATTATTAGATTCAATAAAGAGATGAAGAAATGAATTAACTAGAGTATGAAACAATACATAGAAAGCCTATTATATAGGCACAAAAGGAACACTTGAAAAATAAGGAGGTGGGTGTAACCAAAAGCATCAGGTCACATAAAAAACCTAGGCCCATTAAACCTACCTACCTAAGTGGTTAAAACCACTATAACCATAAGCATAGGGAATATACCTTATAAAAAAGCATAAGGTAACATGATAATATGCTAATACCCTCTCTTAATGACTAAACCAGGAACAAGACCAAGTTTGTCCTTGAATTTTATTAACTTGTGTGAACCAATTGGTTTGGTCATTATATCAGTTGGTTGCTCTACAGTGGGGCAGTAGAAGAGATTGATGTCTTCATTTATAACCAACTATTAGATGTAATTATGGTGAACCTCAATGTGTTTGGTCTGATCATGGAATACTAGATTATACATCATCTTTAGAACACTCTAGTTGTCATATAAAATTGGATGAAGCCTTAATGACTCAAATTGAAGATCCTCCAAGAATATTTTTATCCACATAGTTTCACATGCTACACTAACCATAGCTTTGTACTCTGCTTCTATTCAAGATAATGCCACTATAGTTTTTAATTTGCTCTGCCATGAGAAAAATCTTGAACCAAGAGTGAATACATATCTTGTTGTAGATTTCCTTGAATCTACTAATCTTGCCCAATCAGAGTCAAGATATCCTGAAAGCTCAAAATCTATAGACTTCTTATAAAGTATGCCAAAGTCAAGAGTACCTTTGACATATATTGATACCTATTTTTTAGCTAAAAAATATACTTCATTTGGTTTATACATGAAGCGAGATAAAAAATTCATTATAAAACAAATATCTGGTCTATTGGTAGTGAGGTAAATGAGACTACCCACTAACTGCCAAAACACTATTTCATTGACTAGAGGTGAAGCAGTGTCAATTGAAATTTTAGCTCCAACTTCCATGGGTGTGTGAGTTGGATTATAATCCATCATTATAAACCTTTTTAGCAATGATTTTGGCATACTTATTTTGTGACATGAATGAAACACAATCACATTGTCAAAACTCAACACCTAAATAATATTTTAGTAGTCCTAAGTCTGTCATGTCAAAAGTACAATAAATATCATCCTTCATTTGTTGAATGAGACTAGAATTAATCCCAATGATGGTTATCATCAATATATACAATGAGAATCAAGATATCATCACTAGACACCTTTACATAGAGAATTGGTTTAGAATTACACCTTTTGAAACTAGACTCCCCAAGATATGAATCTATTTTCATATACTAGGATTGAGGAGCATCCTTAAGCCCATACAAGGACTTGCTCAACCTACAAACAAGATGTCCTTACCAGGAACTTGAAAACCTTATGGCTAAACCATGTATACTTCCTCCTTTAGATCTCCATTTAAGAAAGCACTCTTGACATCTATTTGGTGCACCTACCATCCAAACTGAGTAGCAATAGCAAAAATCAAATGAAAAGTTACCATCTTTGTAGTAGGAGAAAAATTCTCTTCATAATCAACCCCTTCCTCTTGTGCATAACCTTTTACAACAAGTCTAGCTTTGTGTTTGTCCAAGGAACCATCTGATTTGCATTTTACCTTGTAAATCCATTTACAACCAATGGATTTCTTTCCTGGTGACAGCTCTATGAGCTTCCAAGTCTTGTTTTTCAACAAGGAATCATATTCCAATTGCATGTTTGATTCCCACTTAGGCTTTCCTTTGGCATATAAAAAATAATTATACTCAAATGTATGTGAAATAATAGTTTTTAGATCAAAATTATTGTGCTCACTCTATTACCAAACTACTTTCCTAATCTCAGTCTTCTTCCTTCCACACCTTGTGGCAAGTCTCCTTCCTTTAGTGCTTCCATTATGGTAGAATACCACTTTGGCTTGTTTGGTTGTTTTGATGGAACCTCATAATGACCTACATCAATTACCTCCCTAGAATGTTATTCCACTAATGAACTAGAATCTTTCTCAACTTTCACACCACAACTTATAATGGAATCATAAGAAGAAAACAATGATTCAATATCTAAAACTGTACCAGTTGTTGTGATGTATGGCATATATTCATTTACTATGACATCACTATTAACCATGACTTTTTTAGTAAAACCATAAAGTAATCTATAGGCCTTTGGCTACTTACTGTACCCAAAAAACATGTATGCTTTATTTTTTGCATCCAAGTTACTTCACTCTTAACTAGGAATAACTGCAAAAGCTACACAACCAAAAATTCTAAAAGCACTTACATCTAGATTTTGACCTAACCAAACCCCCTCTAGAGTCATATTATTCAATGCTTTTATGGGACTTTTGTTGAGGATGTAAACTGCCATATTTGTTGGGAGATAAACCGGAAGCACACAATTTGATTACCAAACTAAGCAACTTAATATGCGGAAATTAACCAGATTCACCAAGTAACTAGAATTCAGAATAACACATGATATGAGAGACAATACACAACTTGTATTAACACTTTATACAGAAAAGAATACAATAAAGAAGATGCCACTTCTTCTCCACCACCTCTTCAGAGGTTTCCCACACCTCAAGTGAACAGTAATTCTTCTCCCCAAAGCTCTCCCTCTCACAGGTCCCAACACCCAACTCAAAATACAGAGTTGGTGTTCACCTCCTGTGCTCCACGCACACCACAAGTGCTCCACGTGCTCCACAAGTACTCAAGGTACTTCAAGTAGATCTCCCATGAATCTGCAACAACTTGCAATTCAACAGACCATACTTATGGAAGGAACTCCCTTGCCTTCCTCTTGCTCTATCCGAGTACACACTTGTACTCCAAGTAGATCCTGCCTGATACTGCTCCCTGTTGTGTTGCTATCTATATGACCTTGCACACCTGCAAATCAAACAACGGTTCTGCTCACCTGTGAACCTCGACCTTGCACACACATACACCTGCAGATCAACGATCTTACTTACCATGTAGATCTCCTATATAGGCCATGCAACTGTGACCAATATCCTACACTCCTGAAGAACCCAGCTGGCTCTCCAATCCAGCACCAACACACCTGGTACTGAGGCACTAGGAGGAACGCACCATTGCTCTACCTCACACACAGAAGGAGCTTATAATTATGCTCTCTTAATCCCTAGCACACTTTTCCAATACAACCATGAGTCTATTATATAGATCTCATCCAAACAATAATTAGACATCTAATTACAATAATTAGATCCGCAGCTATGAGTCTAAAATTAGCACTCATCATGCAAACGCTTGGTTCGTTAGCTAACTGCCCGTAATTAGCTCGCAGTCAAACCACACAGGCGACCAACATTGGTCCCTGTCTGCCTGGAGGTGACCGACGTCGGCCGATATATGACTGACGTCGATTGCTTCTCTATGCTCTCCCGCCGACGTCGATTGATCAGACCGACCCCAACTTCTTCTACAACTCAGCAACCTTCAGCGACCTCCTCTCCTGTTTGCATCAGTGAAGCTTTTAGCTCCACAATCCTAACAATCTCCCACTTAGAGATAAACAGCTACACTGTACCTGTACCTGTACTCCGTCTAATCTGTTTCCTGGTTTGTATCCCTCTTCAAGATCAATCTTGAAGACAACCCACCACACAATCTGTGATGTACCCCCTGTCATCCGAGTACCCTACCACATACGAACCTACAAATCCATGTAGTGAAGTCCTGACCCTGCATAGCATGAATCCCTGCTGCCGGTCCCTCTCAAGTACCTGAGAACCCACTTCCCCGAATTGGCTCCTAACTCTCTGACAGCTCCCACTGCATGGGAATACTCAGGTCTATACCAGACCTCATGTGATTTCAGACACTGTACATGTCCAGCCCTTAGTGTGCTCCGGCTCTGCATCTTGAACCTCGCCAACACCTGATTCACATCAGCTCCCACTCGAGACAAAATCAACCTGTGATCTCCATGTCTCCCATGTCAAAGAATTCCGCTGCTCCAAACTCCCCCTGACATGCCACTGAACTAATCTTACCCTTAGCTTAGCAAAACCCTGTATGTACACCCCTGCTAGCTAGCATACTATCCACATACAACAACAGAATGATGTCATGACTCATCATCCTCCTGGTAAGTCAAACCACAGTAGTTACCCTGACATTGACTGAAGCCATGCTTCATCCTCCACCTGTCAAACCTGTACCACTATCCTGCAGCTCCTCAAGACCATATACCTGATCTTCCGTCTCACGTATCCGTTCTCTCTATTCTTCTACTAAGGTATCCGTTCGTCTCTATGCTTTCATACCTGCTGGCATCTCTACCAAAACACACCTGTCTGGTTCTCCTCCAAGGAATCACATCCTCATCCATGCCAAGCTCACACCTGTTTCCTGGATCCTTCCTGCTCTACAATTAACAACATGTATAAAGAAGAGGAACAACGAATTTGAGGGCCTACTTACGCCTTCAGTCCTCCGTATGGGTGTTTGAGACTCCTTGACAGCTTACTGTCCACCCAAAATCCGTTACAGTGACCGAGCTCGGTCACCCCACAGTCTGCATCTGACCGACGTCAGTTCCATGCGTCTGTACCTGACTACCAACCTGCCAGCGCTGGTGTCCCTGCTGTCGACGTCGGTCCTCCTAACCAACATCGGTCTTACATACTGCCAACGTCGGTCCCATGACCGACATCGGTCTTACCCTACCCGACATCGCCAGCTTCGGTCTGCACATGATCGACATCGGCACCTGTCTGTTCGACGCTGATTCCTCCTGACTGACATCGGTACCTATGTTCGCCTGTGAGTGATGACTTTTTACCCGTGAGCTTCTTTGAATCAAAACCCATGTCCAAACTGCCCTGCTCAGAAGTATCCAGCCACTTCCACTGGGTTCTGTCCGCCATCTCCTCCATAAACACCAAGGCTTTCCAGTTCTTAAGCCTGTCAAATATATCTGTCTTCCGCTTAAGAACATGCATCTCCTTCCTGCTCATGTGACCAAGCCTACGAAGCCACGTCTCTGCAACAAAAGAAGAATCAGTAATATAAACAAGTAGAAAAGGATACATGTTTTCTTACCACCAGCTAATTCAAGTGCATCCGCTGTGAGAGTTCTTGTGCATCTCTCATCACCCAATCTTTCTGAATAAATTAGCCATATCTCCAAACCTGGGACCTGCATGACCTTCATCAACACCTGTGTGTTGGCCGCCTGCGATTTCAGCTTCACTTCCCCTTTGCCAATTCTTTGGCAAGGCTCACCAGCTCCTCTACCTGGAACTGCATGGAAAGAGGCAACCGAATCTTTTATCCAAGATTCAACTTTATCCAAGAAACCTCCAAGAACATCCTGTGCAATAACACCTGCAACATCTGCTTCTTCAGTTTATTCATGCTGATTTGCTACCAACCAACAATAATCTTTTACCTGCTCTATCTTTCCATAGGACCGTGAGTGACCATCTGTGCTTTTCAACTCTTCCATTCTTAGCTTACTTTGATCTGCTGTTGCTCTACTCCCACTCGATCAGAAACCCCTGAGAGTGCCCTGTAACCAAACACAAAACCTGCTTCCTCCAACCTTAGCTCTGATACCACTTGTTGGTATCAAGCTATGAGCCAACAACCTTGCTCTGATACCACTTGTTGGGAGATAAACCAAAAGCACACAATTTGATTACCAAACTAAGCAACTTAATATGCGGAAATTAACCAGATTCACCAAGTAACTAGAATTCAGAATAACACATGATATGAGAGACAATACACAACTTGTATTAACACTTTATACAGAAAAGAATACAATAAAGAAGATGCCACTTCTTCTCCACCACCTCTTCAGAGGTTTCCCACACCTCAAGTGAACAGTAATTCTTCTCCCCAAAGCTCTCCCTCTCACAGGTCCCAACACCCAACTCAAAATACAGAGTTGGTGTTCACCTCCTGTGCTCCACGCACACCACAAGTGCTCCACGCACTCCACAAGCACTCCACGTGCTCCACAAGTACTCAAGGTACTTCAAGTAGATCTCCCATGAATCTGCAACAACCTGCAATTCAACAGACCATACTTATGGAAGGAACTCCCTTGCCTTCCTCTTGCTCTATCCGAGTACACACTTGTACTCCAAGTAGATCCTGCTTGATACTGCTCCCTGTTGTGTTGCTGTCTATATGACCTTGTACACCTGCAAATCAAACAACGGTTCTGCTCACCTGTGAACCTCGACCTTGCACACACATACACCTGCAGATCAATGATCTTACTTACCATGTAGATCTCCTATATAGTCCATGCAACTGTGACCAAGATCCTACACTCTTGAAGAACCCAGCTGGCTCTCCAATCCAGCACCAACACACCTGGTACTGAGGCACTAGGAGGAACGCACCATTGCTCTACCTCACACACAGAAGGAGCTTATAATTATGCTCTCTTACTCCCTATCACACTTTTCCAATACAACCATGAGTCTATTATATAGATCTCATCCAAACAATAATTAGACATCTAATTACAATAATTAGATCCGCAGCTATGAGTCTAAAATTAGCACTCATCATGCAAACACTTGGTTCGTTAGCTAACTGCCCGTAATTAGCTCACAGTCGAACCACACAGGCGATCGACGTCGGTCCCTGTCTGCCTGGAGGTGACCGACGTCGGCCGATATATGACCGACGTCGGTTGCTTCTCTATGCTCTCCCGCCGACGTCGGCTGATCAGACCGACCCCAACTTCTTCTGCAACTCAGCAACCTTCAGCGACCTCCTCTCCTGTTTGCATCAGTGAAGCTTTTAGCTCCACAATCCTAACAATATTCACTACTTCTACCCAATATCCATATGGGACATTTTTGCTTTGGACCATATAACAAGCCATGTCCATCACCATCCTATTTCACCTTTCCATAACTCTATTTTGTTATAGAGTGTAAGGGATAGTGTATTGTCTATATATGCCTTCAGTGGCACAAAAATCCTTAAACTATTTTAAGTTGAACTCACACCCATTATCTGTTCCAAGAGATTTCATAGATCATCCTACCTATTTTTCAACCATAGCTTTCCAAGTAATAAAGTTAGAAAAATAATCAGATTTATTCACTAGAAAGTATAACCACTTTTTCCTAGAGAAATCATGGACCAATAATAGAAAATAATGTGCTCTAAAAGGGGTAGGTGTTTGCATTAGACCATACAAGTCTACATGTACAAGATCCAATACTTCCTTAGCTCTCAAAGCTTTACTAACATCAAATGAATGTCCAACTTGCTTCCCCAATTGACATCCATTACATACATGATGACTATCCTAAATAGAAGGAATTCCCTTAACCATCTTAGTCTTGCTCAATGTAGTCAAATACTAGAAATTCAAATGCCCATATCTTTTATGCCATAGTAAAATTATGTTATCAACTACTGCAAGTGCACTTTCCTTTACTCTGTATGGATATGCAAGCTTATACAAGCCTTTCTCACCAATCCCAACATCAATAATCTTATTATCTCTGGTAATGACTAAACATTTTTATATTTAAAATTTTATAACAAATTTAGATTTTGAAGTGATCTCACTAATTCAAATTAGATTTTTGTTCATATCAAGCATATACCTAACATTCTTAAACATATACCAAATTACACCATTAAAATTGATCTGAACATTACCATATCCCTTCAAAAAATGAATTCAACATCTTCCAAAGATATAGATTCATTGCTACTATCACTTTTAACAAAATTCACATACCAGTATTTATGGCATGTATAATGGTGATATGCCCCTGAATCAAAATACCAAGCTCAATCTACCATAGGATTACCAATGGAAGACATGAAAGCAAAATCAAGAGATTTTTCCTCACTTTCACCTTCAATTATATTCTCATGATGAGATTTCTTTCTGGGTTTAGCCATATCCTATTGTCTTTTCCTACAATCTTTCCTAAGATGACCTGGTTACTTACAGTAAAAACATTTCCACTTAGATCTCTTATTAAAACCACTTACTTGTGAAGTTTCTATTGAATAACTAGTAGTTTTACCAAATTGCTTACCCTTTCTCTTGATGAAGAATGCACTCTCTATAGAAGTAGATGTAGATAATACTGTCTACTCATGTCATCTCTCCTTCTGTAATAGTAATGTGGATAAATTTTCAAAGTCCAAAGTTTGTGTCTTAGTAATCATGTGTAAAGACTCCATAAATGACTCAAATAAAGGTGGAATATTTTGCATAACTAGAGCAATCAAATTTTGCTCATCAATAGGCTTCTGCATAGCCTTCAATTGATCATTGATATCTTTGATTTGTAATAAACACTCAAAAATGAAGCCACCTTCTTACATATTAGTAGAACATAACAAATTTTTCAAGTATAATACCCTACCAATTTCAAAAGCTTAATATTTATAAGTAAGATTAGTCCATAAATCTGATGTAGTTGTTGCATTTTTGACCTCTAAGATTAGATTATTTGCTATTGACAATTTTAACAACATAAGAGTTTCATGATGATGTTTATCATAGTCATTAGTACCTGTGGTAGGACTTTGATCTTTACCAAGCACTATTTTATCAAGATTCTAATATTTATATATTATCAAAATCTTGTGACTCCATAAACTAAAAAAAATTCTTATTAATTTTTGTGAATCTGGCAACAAAAGGTGTTGTAAACTAGCTATTTTGACCTAGTTTTTCCAAAAAATAAAAACATTAGAAAAACTATAATGAATTTACACACAATTCTTCCTACCCACTGATTTAAATCATAGACTAGTCAATACCTCCATTTTTTAGCAAAAAACTCAGCACCATTTGGGAAATTTTAAAGTTTGTCTTTAAAAACACCAAAAAATAGACAAAAACAATTAAATCGAGAGATCTACAACTCCGACTTGAAAAATTCTCTCTTTCAACATCTAGATAAAAACTCAAAAAATGGTGAAAATTTCAAGTAAATTGAATTTACAATTTGCTTCCAACACAATTAATTATATTCCTCTAGATAAATATTTATGAAAAAAATCAATTTTCCTAAAGTTTTTTAAAAAAATGATTTTTCCAATTTTTAATTTAAATGAATTACACCTTATTTATAATTGGTCAGATCAAAACATAGGATAAAGATTTATATGAAATAAATCCACTAATAGAAAAACACTTGTGCATTTTCAAAGAAATGGCCTACCTATAAAACTTTAAATGTTGATTTCGGATGCAATTATCAAGAAAATTGAATTCTGTCAAATCTAGGAAGCTTCTCCCAACTAAAATAAAATGGTAGCAATAAAAAACAAGAGAAACAGTCAAGAAATTAATTTTTGACTTCTCCTATGGTGCCTTCTAGTGTTGTACAACATGTGGGAACGGGAAAAAATAAAAATAGTCCTTAGAGCCTCTCCTTTAACTTACTCTCCCTTTGTCTTGGTATTAATAGACCTTCTCTTTCTTTTCTCTATTTGTTTGGCTTTCTTGTTGGTCATAAAAAATAAAAATTGATTTTCTTCCTCTCACAGCTCTCCATCAGGTGCTTCATGCTCCTTCCTAATAAGATCATCATCTCTTGCTCTATAGGCTTCCTCCCAAGCTTCCTACACTGTAAGCTCTGAAACCATATTAGATTCAACAAAGAGATGAAGGAATGAATTAACCAACATATGAAACAATACATAGAAATCTTGTTATATAATCACAAAATGAACACCCAAAAAATAAGCAGGTGGGTGTAACCAAAAGCATCATGTAGCATTAAAAAAGCCAAGCCCGTGAAACCTACCTACCTAAGTGGTTAAAACCACTAAAACCACTATAACCATAAGCATAGGGAATATACCTTAGCAGATAGCCTAAGGTAACACGATAATATGCTAATATGTATTTAGGCATGGTTAAGTTTATGATCTTTGTTTTAATAAGAGGTGGGCACTTTAGAAACTTGGATTCTTGAAATGTTGAAGCAAGATCCAAATTTGACTTAGATATAAATTTTATAAAAGGTAGTGACATTGGCATAATTTAAACTAGAATTGGGAGCTTAGTTTTGAACTTGGAAAGCTAAAGTTTGCAATAAGAATTGGAAGATAAATCAGATTTAACATTTGAACTTGCACTTAGGTTTGGACTAAATTGAATAGTGTAATGACACAAGTTTGACAAGAAATTGGGATTAGCTCTAATCTTTGAATAAATAATTGAATTAGTTTGAAATGATAATTTAAATTGAAAGGATAAGGATTTTGGTTTGATTTCAATAGCCTAATGACATGGTTAAGACAATAAAAATAAGGTATTGGGACCAAGTTTCAACATGTAACTTTTGTTTGACCTAAAATTTTGGCAAAGTAATGCTTCATTGTATGGGTATAAAAATGGTTTTTATTTGGACTTGGTTTATTTTATTTTGTCTCAAGTTTAAACAAGGTTTCAACATGACAATTAAGTAATAACACACAAGCATTACAAAACACTTTAGTAATTGACTCGAGTTTTCATCACATCCATTGAACCTTTTGAAACACTTGCCTTGAGAGACGATTATAAATTTTAAATTTTATTAAAAAAATTATTACAATTATTGGTAGGGTTTTGAGGCCCCCCTTCTCTCTCAAGGTTCATATGATAAAGGTGAAATTTAAAGGTTGTTACCTTTGCACCCCTACATCAATGTATGATATATGGCAAAAGAGACATCTAAATTTTTTTTAAATGGGCTATCTATATGGTCCCTATATACAACCTATAATAAGTGGTACGTAGGTATAAAAATATGTCAAAGAAGAAATCCAAATCAAGCAATCCATGGGAGGGGTCTTATCCCCACTATGACCATGTCAGCCTTACTTTCTATATAACAATACTACCAAAATTAGATTCTTCAAAGATGATTTATGATGGCTTGATGTAGTTTGCACCTTACCATCATGATATTTTTCTTAGGGAATCTTTCTTGACCCTAATGACAATTATCTTCCATTTTTATATCCCTTCAGATCTACACTGGGGTATCAATTCCCAATCACTGTGCCCTATGAGGCTTGCAAGAAGGTGATGAAATCCTAATTGAAAAGTCTAATTTAAAAACATGTAAGGTATCATTTGGACTAATGAATATTTGGGATAAAATGACTTGACACTTTGCATTTTTGAGTCACCCAAAAATGGGAGAGCATACATGTAAAATGCTTCACAAGACAATCAAACAACAAGAAAAACTTGCAAGAAATTAAAGAACATGAAAAGGAACAATTTTTTTTAAAACCCAAATTGAAGTGTGGATTCATTTTAGTGCCCAAATTTAAATGTGAAAGATTGATTTGTTTGACTTTAAACACCACGCCTTGGCCAAGGTTCCGCATCAAACCAATTAGTAGTTTTTTGTTTTGTTTTGTTTTGAGTGTCTTTTAGGAAAATATAACCTAAAAAAATAATAATATTAACAACAATAAACAAAAAATAATAATAATTTATAAATAAAATAAAATAAATAAACCTGCAAACATAAAAAGTTAGAAAAATAACCAAATAAATAAAATGAAAAAATATAACAAAATGAATTTATCTAAAAAACTATAAGTTAGATTTTGATGAAATTTGGAAAAAAAGTAGATAAGACAAAGTCTCACCACCTATCAAAAAATAAAAAACAAATAACAATCAAATCAATATTTATAGTCATTTTCATGACTATTTTTACCATAAAAATTGATAATGAGTAAAATAGAAATATCTCCTAAACTATAACTTAGATTGCTACAAAATTTATACAGATGTTAGCTAGAAAAAAATGAACTAACTTAGAAAAAATAAAAAATAAACATAATTAAATTTATATCTATTTTCATGGCCATATTTATGAACTTTCTAGAAATAAAATTAATTAAAAAAATAATTAAAATGAAATGTGGATTGTGCAAACAAGTCCCACTTGGCTTGTCATTATGTAAATAAAAAATTCAAGAGAGATTAGTCAATTGTTAGTGAATAAATCAAAAACAAATTAAATACATAAATTCTCAATTCTAATTCATAGGTTGAGCTATGATAATCAAACATGAAATGTAATTGGAAAGATAAAACAACAATATTACCTCCCTTGAAGATATGTTTGAGAATCAGTTTGAAGAGGTTGAGCTCATCTTGTAGAACTAGAGGTATTTGGAAATTTTGACTCTATGTTTGGATAGCATTTCCCCTTGTCTACACTTGATTTGGATTTGTCTTGGCATGAAAGAGTGATGAACATTTTGAATAAATTGAAGCTCCTAGAATGATTCCTGCATAATAAGTCTAGAATAGAAAAGCTTGTCTAAATTGGAGGAAGAATCTCTAATTTATAGAGTTTTGAAATGAATGTGAGCCATTCATCTTGATATTATAATCAAGGGATGAAAATAAGAGATAATTTTTTATTCAAAATGAGAATCTTGAATTAAAAATTAGAGTGGAGAACATGTGGGACTCATAAATGAATATAAAATTCATTTGGGAGGAAATATAATATAAAATTGGTAAGTGGAATTGAGTAGAATATGAGTAGAATTATTAAATTAGAAAAATTATGAAGATAATATTATAAAATTTTAATGATGGGGGATAGGTGAGGCCTAGGGAATCTTTGAAATTTAGAAAAGAGAATAGAGTGGAAGATGACCTCATGAGGTGAGGATAATTTGATTTTTGGATTTATATAAAATATGAATATTCAAAATTCATGGAATTTAATATTAAGGAATGATTAGTTAATTAATTTATATTATTTAACTAAATAAATATGTGAATAATAAACCATGAATAGTGATGATGAATAGTAATGATAAATTAGAATTAAAAAAAATAGGGATGATTAAAATCAACACAAAGTGTCTACACCATCAAAGTGAAGAAATGTAATAATATTCACTTTTATAAGTTGGAATACCCTTTTTATATTTTTCACAATATGTGGTACCTATAATTTTGTGTTTAAAGCATGATTATATTTAACCTTGGTTTACATCAAACCTTCACACCCAATAACTGACTCAGGTTCAATATTCACATTGTTTCGCTTTCTCTCAATCAACTCATAAGATTATTAGATGTAAAAAATGTAGGAAACTTTGGTGGTGTCATAGATATAATTTAAATCATCCCAACTAAATAATATATCACCATATAGGTTTAAATGTTCCACCCCTTACATAGTGATGTTGTAGATGTGGTTGAATACCTCATCCATGTCCACACTTTTTACATATGCATACCCATGGTCATTATCAAATGGTATGAACAAATGTTACTCTCCATTATCAAACCTCATGTATCAATTTTTAAAACACATATCATAATTTTTGGTATAAATTTAAGGTTTACCAATAAATATCTATTTTGGATAGCTCAATCACTTCAAAAATGATGTTGAAATTACCATAATTTTGACAAAAACATTCTTCATAATTTTTAGAGGTTTTTTATGGGTTTCATTAATTATGAATAAGTCATGGAGATAGGGTTTCAACATTTAAATACCCATTTTTCACCATGTCTCCTTAGGGAGAATGTTCATGTCTTCTCTAGTGTTGATTAGAATGTTTAATTCTAACTTGTAATTTGTGTTCTATGTGGTTTTGACCTCATACCCTCTAGTTAGTAATCATTTAATTATGCTTTCAATGTTTTTCCTTAACTAGATCTTGAGAAGTTATAAAAATACCTCTAATTGAACTAGAGTAAAGATATTTGAGAGGTCATCAACCTCTTTTTCACTAGCCCCTTTTGGAACTCCTCCTTTGTATTGGCTTCCATATCCTATGCATGTTCAAGCTTGCCTTGTATATTCCATATTACATCATTTCCTCTTAAAATATTAAATTATAGTTAAGGCCATCAATATAATAAACAAATAAGGAGAGTTATGTGTGACATTGATACCATTATTTATGGTTAAGTTTTTTCACTATTGTACATTATGATATTAACCTTTGAACCTTGGGACAATCTACTCCCATCCTCCTTAGGCATCCATTAATCTCTTGGTCATACTATATAGATCATCCCCACTCCCTTTTCTGATTTTTCATTTTGAATAATCTTTGTATAGAGGTCAAGGCATTCCTTAATTTTATGCTCCCCTTGATAATATCCACAAGTGGGGAATAGGTGAAATCCCTCTGGTACTATTTTGGTGAGCCAAATTCATAGCAAGTTCATAATGGAAATCATCCTCCTCATCATCCTCTACCATAACCTCTAACTTAGTTGTGGCCCTATGTAGACATGATATTCAAATTTTCCACATATCTTCTTCTTCATTATCGAGCTCATCTATTATATCACTTGGTTTTATAGCATGCTTAAGGAAATAATATACATTATTGTAATTTGGTTTACTACATATCTTAGGAGTGAAAATAGCATCTTTCAGTTCCTTTCCAAATATAATTACACTTTAATTTCCACCATTTAAAATAAGTAAAGGTCAAACTTGGTCCTTTGATACTTAATTATGCATTTAAACCTTTATGGTTTCCTATTGTAGAGTTTAAAATATTAAATCAATGAAATGAATATTTTTAAATACGTATATGAATATTTAATTAAAATATGAACTTGATATTTTAATATAATTAATTAATTGAAAATCATTACTCTCAAATCACTCCATTTGATTTTCCCAAGGACATAAGTAAATGTCAATCAAACAAAATTAAATAAACAAATAAAATTTGAATAACATTTAAAATGGTGACATTTTCATGCTTATGTGATGGGGACACATGGTAAGATCCCATGTTATGGTAGAGGTCCATGGTTTATTTTTATCTACTAGACAAGTCCTCCAGGGGCATAAAGATATAGGATGGAAAAATGTGGTGATAAATCTATCTTGAATTAGTGATTTTAATATACTCAAGTGATTCACAATTAAAATAAAGACTTTATAAATCAAGGTAATCAAAACCAAGGCCAAAATATGTGGTGATTATTCATTAATCAATAGAAATAAATAAAATAATCACAATATTGATGTTGAATGAATGTCAAGCCTTAGAAATCAATGTTTTCAGTATCTATATTTCCTTATCTAATATCATGCCTTTTTATTTATGTATTTTTAGTGCCCATGCCATTTTGAGGGGCATTTGTCAATGTTTTCCTTATGTAACAAGAAAAATTAGAAAATGTGTGGGTTGATTGTATTTCATGTGGGGTAATAGTACTCGTTATAATTAATGACCAACGAGTCCTCCATTATGCCTTTCTCTTATCAAATTATCCCTCATTGATCCTTGAAGCATGCACAACTACCATCTTCTAAAAAACAATCCATCTTACAAAAATACATCCAATCATGGATTTTTATCTATGTCATTTGAAATCTTGTATGATACAAATCTCTCTATGATTCAAACCCAATTACCTATATTATCATCTCATTCAACAAAATGTACATTATACTCAACGTATCTACAATTTTTTTTGATTTCCCGCTTCTATGCCATAAAATAAATGAACATCTTTGAATAAATTCAACTGAGTTCATGTGTTTTTGATTCAACTTAGCTTGGTTATTTATGAACTATAGTGTTTTATGGTCCATGTACTAATAAATATCCTTTGAAAGCAAAAAAAAATCTCCATTTCTTGAGAGCTTACACTATGGCATAAGACTCTTGACCATAAATTGAATATTTTTGCTTGGCATCATTAAAATTATCACTAAAGTGAGAAAATTATCTGTGCACTTGACACTAAATTACACCTATTGTTGTCCCACTTACATCATTATCAACCTGAAACACATTTTTTAAAACCACTAATACAAACAATGGTTATTTTGTGACTTTTTTCAAATCTTGAAATGTCTTCTTAGTTACAATTATTGATTTAAACTCTTATCTACCACCTCTCAATGTTTCCATGATTGGTACACACATCCCATTGAAATTTCTAATGAACTTCTAGTAAAAACTATCTAATTCTTGAAAACTCCTTACTTCAAACATGTTCCTTGGTAATGACCACTTAACAATGACTTTTACCTTTTTTGAGGTCCATCCTCAATCCATCATGTGATACCATGAAACCCAAGTAAAGAATTTTTTCCTTCATAATAATACACTTTTTAAGTTGAGAAACAACTTTTTTTATTTTAATATTTAAAACACTTTATTTGAATGCATTATATTTTCCTATTTTGTTTTATTAAAAGTCAAAATATCATCCAAATACACAATGAAAAACTAACTATGATACAATTTTAACATTTCATTGATGAGTCTCATGAATATTCTTGGTGCATTTATCAAACTAAATGGCATGACTAGCCACTCATACAAACCATGCTTTTTATTAAATGTGGTCTTACACTCATCATATTCTGAAACTTTGATTTATTAACACCACTCTTCAATAAATATTTGTGAAGTATCTTGCTCCAGGGAGGGACCCAAGCCGACGTCGATTGATCAGACCGACCCCAACTTCTTCTACAACTCAGCAACCTTCAGCGACCTCCTCTCCTGTTTGCATCAGTGAAGCTTTTAGCTCCACAATCCTAACAATCTCCCACTTAGAGATAAACAGCTACACTGTACCTGTACCTGTACTCCGTCTAATCTGTTTCCTGGTTTGTATCCCTCTTCAAGATCAATCTTGAAGACAACCCACCACACAATCTGTGATGTACCCCCTGTCATCCGAGTACCCTACCACATACGAACCTACAAATCCATGTAGTGAAGTCCTGACCCTGCATAGCATGAATCCCTGCTGCTGGTCCCTCTCAAGTACCTGAGAACCCACTTCCCCGAATTGGCTCCTAACTCTCTGACAGCTCCCACTGCATGGGAATACTCAGGTCTATACCAGACCTCATGTGATTTCAGACACTGTACATGTCCAGCCCTTAGTGTGCTCCGGCTCTGCATCTTGAACCTCGCCAACACCTGATTCACATCAGCTCCCACTCGAGACAAAATCAACCTGTGATCTCCATGTCTCCCATGTCAAAGAATTCCGCTGCTCCAAACTCCCCCTGACATGCCACTGAACTAATCTTACCCTTAGCTTAGCAAAACCCTGTATGTACACCCCTGCTAGCTAGCATACTATCCACATACAACAACAGAATGATGTCATGACTCATCATCCTCCTGGTAAGTCAAACCACAGTAGTTACCCTGACATTGACTGAAGCCATGCTTCATCCTCCACCTGTCAAACCTGTACCACTATCCTGCAGCTCCTCAAGACCATATACCTGATCTTCCGTCTCACGTATCCGTTCTCTCTATTCTTCTACTAAGGTATCCGTTCGTCTCTATGCTTTCATACCTGCTGGCATCTCTACCAAAACACACCTGTCTGGTTCTCCTCCAAGGAATCACATCCTCATCCATGCCAAGCTCACACCTGTTTCCTGGATCCTTCCTGCTCTACAATTAACAACATGTATAAAGAAGAGGAACAACGAATTTGAGGGCCTACTTACGCCTTCAGTCCTCCGTATGGGTGTTTGAGACTCCTTGACAGCTTACTGTCCACCCAAAATCCGTTACAGTGACCGAGCTCGGTCACCCCACAGTCTGCATCTGACCGACGTCAGTTCCATGCGTCTGTACCTGACTACCAACCTGCCAGCGCTGGTGTCCCTGCTGTCGACGTCGGTCCTCCTAACCAACATCGGTCTTACATACTGCCAACGTCGGTCCCATGACCGACATCGGTCTTACCCTACCCGACATCGCCAGCTTCGGTCTGCACATGATCGACATCGGCACCTGTCTGTTCGACGCTGATTCCTCCTGACTGACATCGGTACCTATGTTCGCCTGTGAGTGATGACTTTTTACCCGTGAGCTTCTTTGAATCAAAACCCATGTCCAAACTGCCCTGCTCAGAAGTATCCAGCCACTTCCACTGGGTTCTGTCCGCCATCTCCTCCATAAACACCAAGGCTTTCCAGTTCTTAAGCCTGTCAAATATATCTGTCTTCCGCTTAAGAACATGCATCTCCTTCCTGCTCATGTGACCAAGCCTACGAAGCCACGTCTCTGCAACAAAAGAAGAATCAGTAATATAAACAAGTAGAAAAGGATACATGTTTTCTTACCACCAGCTAATTCAAGTGCATCCGCTGTGAGAGTTCTTGTGCATCTCTCATCACCCAATCTTTCTGAATAAATTAGCCATATCTCCAAACCTGGGACCTGCATGACCTTCATCAACACCTGTGTGTTGGCCGCCTGCGATTTCAGCTTCACTTCCCCTTTGCCAATTCTTTGGCAAGGCTCACCAGCTCCTCTACCTGGAACTGCATGGAAAGAGGCAACCGAATCTTTTATCCAAGATTCAACTTTATCCAAGAAACCTCCAAGAACATCCTGTGCAATAACACCTGCAACATCTGCTTCTTCAGTTTATTCATGCTGATTTGCTACCAACCAACAATAATCTTTTACCTGCTCTATCTTTCCATAGGACCGTGAGTGACCATCTGTGCTTTTCAACTCTTCCATTCTTAGCTTACTTTGATCTGCTGTTGCTCTACTCCCACTCGATCAGAAACCCCTGAGAGTGCCCTGTAACCAAACACAAAACCTGCTTCCTCCAACCTTAGCTCTGATACCACTTGTTGGTATCAAGCTATGAGCCAACAACCTTGCTCTGATACCACTTGTTGGGAGATAAACCAAAAGCACACAATTTGATTACCAAACTAAGCAACTTAATATGCGGAAATTAACCAGATTCACCAAGTAACTAGAATTCAGAATAACACATGATATGAGAGACAATACACAACTTGTATTAACACTTTATACAGAAAAGAATACAATAAAGAAGATGCCACTTCTTCTCCACCACCTCTTCAGAGGTTTCCCACACCTCAAGTGAACAGTAATTCTTCTCCCCAAAGCTCTCCCTCTCACAGGTCCCAACACCCAACTCAAAATACAGAGTTGGTGTTCACCTCCTGTGCTCCACGCACACCACAAGTGCTCCACGCACTCCACAAGCACTCCACGTGCTCCACAAGTACTCAAGGTACTTCAAGTAGATCTCCCATGAATCTGCAACAACCTGCAATTCAACAGACCATACTTATGGAAGGAACTCCCTTGCCTTCCTCTTGCTCTATCCGAGTACACACTTGTACTCCAAGTAGATCCTGCTTGATACTGCTCCCTGTTGTGTTGCTGTCTATATGACCTTGTACACCTGCAAATCAAACAACGGTTCTGCTCACCTGTGAACCTCGACCTTGCACACACATACACCTGCAGATCAATGATCTTACTTACCATGTAGATCTCCTATATAGTCCATGCAACTGTGACCAAGATCCTACACTCTTGAAGAACCCAGCTGGCTCTCCAATCCAGCACCAACACACCTGGTACTGAGGCACTAGGAGGAACGCACCATTGCTCTACCTCACACACAGAAGGAGCTTATAATTATGCTCTCTTACTCCCTAGCACACTTTTCCAATACAACCATGAGTCTATTATATAGATCTCATCCAAACAATAATTAGACATCTAATTACAATAATTAGATCCGCAGCTATGAGTCTAAAATTAGCACTCATCATGCAAACACTTGGTTCGTTAGCTAACTGCCCGTAATTAGCTCACAGTCGAACCACACAGGCGATCGACGTCGGTCCCTGTCTGCCTGGAGGTGACCGACGTCGGCCGATATATGACCGATGTCGGTTGCTTCTCTATGCTCTCCCGCCGACGTCGGCTGATCAGACCGACCCCAACTTCTTCTGCAACTCAGCAACCTTCAGCGACCTCCTCTCCTGTTTGCATCAGTGAAGCTTTTAGCTCCACAATCCTAACAATATTCACTACTTCTACCCAATATCCATATGGGACATTTTTGCTTTGGACCATATAACAAGCCATGTCCATCACCATCCTATTTCACCTTTCCATAACTCTATTTTGTTATAGAGTGTAAGGGATAGTGTATTGTCTATATATGCCTTCAGTGGCACAAAAATCCTTAAACTATTTTAAGTTGAACTCACACCCATTATCTGTTCCAAGAGATTTCATAGATCATCCTACCTATTTTTCAACCATAGCTTTCCAAGTAATAAAGTTAGAAAAATAATCAGATTTATTCACTAGAAAGTATAACCACTTTTTCCTAGAGAAATCATGGACCAATAATAGAAAATAATGTGCTCTAAAAGGGGTAGGTGTTTGCATTAGACCATACAAGTCTACATGTACAAGATCCAATACTTCCTTAGCTCTCAAAGCTTTACTAACATCAAATGAATGTCCAACTTGCTTCCCCAATTGACATCCATTACATACATGATGACTATCCTAAATAGAAGGAATTCCCTTAACCATCTTAGTCTTGCTCAATGTAGTCAAATACTAGAAATTCAAATGCCCATATCTTTTATGCCATAGTAAAATTATGTTATCAACTACTGCAAGTGCACTTTCCTTTACTCTGTATGGATATGCAAGCTTATACAAGCCTTTCTCACCAATCCCAACATCAATAATCTTATTATCTCTGGTAATGACTAAACATTTTTATATTTAAAATTTTATAACAAATTTAGATTTTGAAGTGATCTCACTAATTCAAATTAGATTTTTGTTCATATCAAGCATATACCTAACATTCTTAAACATATACCAAATTACACCATTAAAATTGATCTGAACATTACCATATCCCTTCAAAAAATGAATTCAACATCTTCCAAAGATATAGATTCATTGCTACTATCACTTTTAACAAAATTCACATACCAGTATTTATGGCATGTATAATGGTGATATGCCCCTGAATCAAAATACCAAGCTCAATCTACCATAGGATTACCAATGGAAGACATGAAAGCAAAATCAAGAGATTTTTCCTCACTTTCACCTTCAATTATATTCTCATGATGAGATTTCTTTCTGGGTTTAGCCATATCCTATTGTCTTTTCCTACAATCTTTCCTAAGATGACCTGGTTACTTACAGTAAAAACATTTCCACTTAGATCTCTTATTAAAACCACTTACTTGTGAAGTTTCTATTGAATAACTAGTAGTTTTACCAAATTGCTTACCGTTTCTCTTGATGAAGAATGCACTCTCTATAGAAGTAGATGTAGATAATACTGTCTACTCATGTCATCTCTCCTTCTGTAATAGTAATGTGGATAAATTTTCAAAGTCCAAAGTTTGTGTCTTAGTAATCATGTGTAAAGACTCCATAAATGACTCAAATAAAGGTGGAATATTTTGCATAACTAGAGCAATCAAATTTTGCTCATCAATAGGCTTCTGCATAGCCTTCAATTGATCATTGATATCTTTGATTTGTAATAAACACTCAAAAATGAAGCCACCTTCTTACATATTAGTAGAACATAACAAATTTTTCAAGTATAATACCCTACCAATTTCAAAAGCTTAATATTTATAAGTAAGATTAGTCCATAAATCTGATGTAGTTGTTGCATTTTTGACCTCTAAGATTAGATTATTTGCTATTGACAATTTTAACAACATAAGAGTTTCATGATGATGTTTATCATAGTCATTAGTACCTGTGGTAGGACTTTGATCTTTACCAAGCACTATTTTATCAAGATTCTAATATTTATATATTATCAAAATCTTGTGACTCCATAAACTAAAAAAAATTCTTATTAATTTTTGTGAATCTGGCAACAAAAGGTGTTGTAAACTAGCTATTTTGACCTAGTTTTTCCAAAAAATAAAAACATTAGAAAAACTATAATGAATTTACACACAATTCTTCCTACCCACTGATTTAAATCATAGACTAGTCAATACCTCCATTTTTTAGCAAAAAACTCAGCACCATTTGGGAAATTTTAAAGTTTGTCTTTAAAAACACCAAAAAATAGACAAAAACAATTAAATCGAGAGATCTACAACTCCGACTTGAAAAATTCTCTCTTTCAACATCTAGATAAAAACTCAAAAAATGGTGAAAATTTCAAGTAAATTGAATTTACAATTTGCTTCCAACACAATTAATTATATTCCTCTAGATAAATATTTATGAAAAAAATCAATTTTCCTAAAGTTTTTTAAAAAAATGATTTTTCCAATTTTTAATTTAAATGAATTACACCTTATTTATAATTGGTCAGATTAAAACATAGGATAAAGATTTATATGAAATAAATCCACTAATAGAAAAACACTTGTGCATTTTCAAAGAAATGGCCTACCTATAAAACTTTAAATGTTGATTTCGGATGCAATTATCAAGAAAATTGAATTCTGTCAAATCTAGGAAGCTTCTCCCAACTAAAATAAAATGGTAGCAATAAAAAACAAGAGAAACAGTCAAGAAATTAATTTTTGACTTCTCCTATGGTGCCTTCTAGTGTTGTACAACATGTGGGAACGGGAAAAAATAAAAATAGTCCTTAGAGCCTCTCCTTTAACTTACTCTCCCTTTGTCTTGGTATTAATAGACCTTCTCTTTCTTTTCTCTATTTGTTTGGCTTTCTTGTTGGTCATAAAAAATAAAAATTGATTTTCTTCCTCTCACAGCTCTCCATCAGGTGCTTCATGCTCCTTCCTAATAAGATCATCATCTCTTGCTCTATAGGCTTCCTCCCAAGCTTCCTACACTGTAAGCTCTGAAACCATATTAGATTCAACAAAGAGATGAAGGAATGAATTAACCAACATATGAAACAATACATAGAAATCTTGTTATATAATCACAAAATGAACACCCAAAAAATAAGCAGGTGGGTGTAACCAAAAGCATCATGTAGCATTAAAAAAGCCAAGCCCGTGAAACCTACCTACCTAAGTGGTTAAAACCACTAAAACCACTATAACCATAAGCATAGGGAATATACCTTAGCAGATAGCCTAAGGTAACACGATAATATGCTAATATGTATTTAGGCATGGTTAAGTTTATGATCTTTGTTTTAATAAGAGGTGGGCACTTTAGAAACTTGGATTCTTGAAATGTTGAAGCAAGATCCAAATTTGACTTAGATATAAATTTTATAAAAGGTAGTGACATTGGCATAATTTAAACTAGAATTGGGAGCTTAGTTTTGAACTTGGAAAGCTAAAGTTTGCAATAAGAATTGGAAGATAAATCAGATTTAACATTTGAACTTGCACTTAGGTTTGGACTAAATTGAATAGTGTAATGACACAAGTTTGACAAGAAATTGGGATTAGCTCTAATCTTTGAATAAATAATTGAATTAGTTTGAAATGATAATTTAAATTGAAAGGATAAGGATTTTGGTTTGATTTCAATAGCCTAATGACATGGTTAAGACAATAAAAATAAGGTATTGGGACCAAGTTTCAACATGTAACTTTTGTTTGACCTAAAATTTTGGCAAAGTAATGCTTCATTGTATGGGTATAAAAATGGTTTTTATTTGGACTTGGTTTATTTTATTTTGTCTCAAGTTTAAACAAGGTTTCAACATGACAATTAAGTAATAACACACAAGCATTACAAAACACTTTAGTAATTGACTCGAGTTTTCATCACATCCATTGAACCTTTTGAAACACTTGCCTTGAGAGACGATTATAAATTTTAAATTTTATTAAAAAAATTATTACAATTATTGGTAGGGTTTTGAGGCCCCCCTTCTCTCTCAAGGTTCATATGATAAAGGTGAAATTTAAAGGTTGTTACCTTTGCACCCCTACATCAATGTATGATATATGGCAAAAGAGACATCTAAATTTTTTTTAAATGGGCTATCTATATGGTCCCTATATACAACCTATAATAAGTGGTACGTAGGTATAAAAATATGTCAAAGAAGAAATCCAAATCAAGCAATCCATGGGAGGGGTCTTATCCCCACTATGACCATGTCAGCCTTACTTTCTATATAACAATACTACCAAAATTAGATTCTTCAAAGATGATTTATGATGGCTTGATGTAGTTTGCACCTTACCATCATGATATTTTTCTTAGGGAATCTTTCTTGACCCTAATGACAATTATCTTCCATTTTTATATCCCTTCAGATCTACACTGGGGTATCAATTCCCAATCACTGTGCCCTATGAGGCTTGCAAGAAGGTGATGAAATCCTAATTGAAAAGTCTAATTTAAAAACATGTAAGGTATCATTTGGACTAATGAATATTTGGGATAAAATGACTTGACACTTTGCATTTTTGAGTCACCCAAAAATGGGAGAGCATACATGTAAAATGCTTCACAAGACAATCAAACAACAAGAAAAACTTGCAAGAAATTAAAGAACATGAAAAGGAACAATTTTTTTTAAAACCCAAATTGAAGTGTGGATTCATTTTAGTGCCCAAATTTAAATGTGAAAGATTGATTTGTTTGACTTTAAACACCACGCCTTGGCCAAGGTTCCGCATCAAACCAATTAGTAGTTTTTTGTTTTGTTTTGTTTTGAGTGTCTTTTAGGAAAATATAACCTAAAAAAATAATAATATTAACAACAATAAACAAAAAATAATAATAATTTATAAATAAAATAAAATAAATAAACCTGCAAACATAAAAAGTTAGAAAAATAACCAAATAAATAAAATGAAAAAATATAACAAAATGAATTTATCTAAAAAACTATAAGTTAGATTTTGATGAAATTTGGAAAAAAAGTAGATAAGACAAAGTCTCACCACCTATCAAAAAATAAAAAACAAATAACAATCAAATCAATATTTATAGTCATTTTCATGACTATTTTTACCATAAAAATTGATAATGAGTAAAATAGAAATATCTCCTAAACTATAACTTAGATTGCTACAAAATTTATACAGATGTTAGCTAGAAAAAAATGAACTAACTTAGAAAAAATAAAAAATAAACATAATTAAATTTATATCTATTTTCATGGCCATATTTATGAACTTTCTAGAAATAAAATTAATTAAAAAAATAATTAAAATGAAATGTGGATTGTGCAAACAAGTCCCACTTGGCTTGTCATTATGTAAATAAAAAATTCAAGAGAGATTAGTCAATTGTTAGTGAATAAATCAAAAACAAATTAAATACATAAATTCTCAATTCTAATTCATAGGTTGAGCTATGATAATCAAACATGAAATGTAATTGGAAAGATAAAACAACAATATTACCTCCCTTGAAGATATGTTTGAGAATCAGTTTGAAGAGGTTGAGCTCATCTTGTAGAACTAGAGGTATTTGGAAATTTTGACTCTATGTTTGGATAGCATTTCCCCTTGTCTACACTTGATTTGGATTTGTCTTGGCATGAAAGAGTGATGAACATTTTGAATAAATTGAAGCTCCTAGAATGATTCCTGCATAATAAGTCTAGAATAGAAAAGCTTGTCTAAATTGGAGGAAGAATCTCTAATTTATAGAGTTTTGAAATGAATGTGAGCCATTCATCTTGATATTATAATCAAGGGATGAAAATAAGAGATAATTTTTTATTCAAAATGAGAATCTTGAATTAAAAATTAGAGTGGAGAACATGTGGGACTCATAAATGAATATAAAATTCATTTGGGAGGAAATATAATATAAAATTGGTAAGTGGAATTGAGTAGAATATGAGTAGAATTATTAAATTAGAAAAATTATGAAGATAATATTATAAAATTTTAATGATGGGGGATAGGTGAGGCCTAGGGAATCTTTGAAATTTAGAAAAGAGAATAGAGTGGAAGATGACCTCATGAGGTGAGGATAATTTGATTTTTGGATTTATATAAAATATGAATATTCAAAATTCATGGAATTTAATATTAAGGAATGATTAGTTAATTAATTTATATTATTTAACTAAATAAATATGTGAATAATAAACCATGAATAGTGATGATGAATAGTAATGATAAATTAGAATTAAAAAAAATAGGGATGATTAAAATCAACACAAAGTGTCTACACCATCAAAGTGAAGAAATGTAATAATATTCACTTTTATAAGTTGGAATACCCTTTTTATATTTTTCACAATATGTGGTACCTATAATTTTGTGTTTAAAGCATGATTATATTTAACCTTGGTTTACATCAAACCTTCACACCCAATAACTGACTCAGGTTCAATATTCACATTGTTTCGCTTTCTCTCAATCAACTCATAAGATTATTAGATGTAAAAAATGTAGGAAACTTTGGTGGTGTCATAGATATAATTTAAATCATCCCAACTAAATAATATATCACCATATAGGTTTAAATGTTCCACCCCTTACATAGTGATGTTGTAGATGTGGTTGAATACCTCATCCATGTCCACACTTTTTACATATGCATACCCATGGTCATTATCAAATGGTATGAACAAATGTTACTCTCCATTATCAAACCTCATGTATCAATTTTTAAAACACATATCATAATTTTTGGTATAAATTTAAGGTTTACCAATAAATATCTATTTTGGATAGCTCAATCACTTCAAAAATGATGTTGAAATTACCATAATTTTGACAAAAACATTCTTCATAATTTTTAGAGGTTTTTTATGGGTTTCATTAATTATGAATAAGTCATGGAGATAGGGTTTCAACATTTAAATACCCATTTTTCACCATGTCTCCTTAGGGAGAATGTTCATGTCTTCTCTAGTGTTGATTAGAATGTTTAATTCTAACTTGTAATTTGTGTTCTATGTGGTTTTGACCTCATACCCTCTAGTTAGTAATCATTTAATTATGCTTTCAATGTTTTTCCTTAACTAGATCTTGAGAAGTTATAAAAATACCTCTAATTGAACTAGAGTAAAGATATTTGAGAGGTCATCAACCTCTTTTTCACTAGCCCCTTTTGGAACTCCTCCTTTGTATTGGCTTCCATATCCTATGCATGTTCAAGCTTGCCTTGTATATTCCATATTACATCATTTCCTCTTAAAATATTAAATTATAGTTAAGGCCATCAATATAATAAACAAATAAGGAGAGTTATGTGTGACATTGATACCATTATTTATGGTTAAGTTTTTTCACTATTGTACATTATGATATTAACCTTTGAACCTTGGGACAATCTACTCCCATCCTCCTTAGGCATCCATTAATCTCTTGGTCATACTATATAGATCATCCCCACTCCCTTTTCTGATTTTTCATTTTGAATAATCTTTGTATAGAGGTCAAGGCATTCCTTAATTTTATGCTCCCCTTGATAATATCCACAAGTGGGGAATAGGTGAAATCCCTCTGGTACTATTTTGGTGAGCCAAATTCATAGCAAGTTCATAATGGAAATCATCCTCCTCATCATCCTCTACCATAACCTCTAACTTAGTTGTGGCCCTATGTAGACATGATATTCAAATTTTCCACATATCTTCTTCTTCATTATCGAGCTCATCTATTATATCACTTGGTTTTATAGCATGCTTAAGGAAATAATATACATTATTGTAATTTGGTTTACTACATATCTTAGGAGTGAAAATAGCATCTTTCAGTTCCTTTCCAAATATAATTACACTTTAATTTCCACCATTTAAAATAAGTAAAGGTCAAACTTGGTCCTTTGATACTTAATTATGCATTTAAACCTTTATGGTTTCCTATTGTAGAGTTTAAAATATTAAATCAATGAAATGAATATTTTTAAATACGTATATGAATATTTAATTAAAATATGAACTTGATATTTTAATATAATTAATTAATTGAAAATCATTACTCTCAAATCACTCCATTTGATTTTCCCAAGGACATAAGTAAATGTCAATCAAACAAAATTAAATAAACAAATAAAATTTGAATAACATTTAAAATGGTGACATTTTCATGCTTATGTGATGGGGACACATGGTAAGATCCCATGTTATGGTAGAGGTCCATGGTTTATTTTTATCTACTAGACAAGTCCTCCAGGGGCATAAAGATATAGGATGGAAAAATGTGGTGATAAATCTATCTTGAATTAGTGATTTTAATATACTCAAGTGATTCACAATTAAAATAAAGACTTTATAAATCAAGGTAATCAAAACCAAGGCCAAAATATGTGGTGATTATTCATTAATCAATAGAAATAAATAAAATAATCACAATATTGATGTTGAATGAATGTCAAGCCTTAGAAATCAATGTTTTCAGTATCTATATTTCCTTATCTAATATCATGCCTTTTTATTTATGTATTTTTAGTGCCCATGCCATTTTGAGGGGCATTTGTCAATGTTTTCCTTATGTAACAAGAAAAATTAGAAAATGTGTGGGTTGATTGTATTTCATGTGGGGTAATAGTACTCGTTATAATTAATGACCAACGAGTCCTCCATTATGCCTTTCTCTTATCAAATTATCCCTCATTGATCCTTGAAGCATGCACAACTACCATCTTCTAAAAAACAATCCATCTTACAAAAATACATCCAATCATGGATTTTTATCTATGTCATTTGAAATCTTGTATGATACAAATCTCTCTATGATTCAAACCCAATTACCTATATTATCATCTCATTCAACAAAATGTACATTATACTCAACGTATCTACAATTTTTTTTGATTTCCCGCTTCTATGCCATAAAATAAATGAACATCTTTGAATAAATTCAACTGAGTTCATGTGTTTTTGATTCAACTTAGCTTGGTTATTTATGAACTATAGTGTTTTATGGTCCATGTACTAATAAATATCCTTTGAAAGCAAAAAAAAATCTCCATTTCTTGAGAGCTTACACTATGGCATAAGACTCTTGACCATAAATTGAATATTTTTGCTTGGCATCATTAAAATTATCACTAAAGTGAGAAAATTATCTGTGCACTTGACACTAAATTACACCTATTGTTGTCCCACTTACATCATTATCAACCTGAAACACATTTTTTAAAACCACTAATACAAACAATGGTTATTTTGTGACTTTTTTCAAATCTTGAAATGTCTTCTTAGTTACAATTATTGATTTAAACTCTTATCTACCACCTCTCAATGTTTCCATGATTGGTACACACATCCCATTGAAATTTCTAATGAACTTCTAGTAAAAACTATCTAATTCTTGAAAACTCCTTACTTCAAACATGTTCCTTGGTAATGACCACTTAACAATGACTTTTACCTTTTTTGAGGTCCATCCTCAATCCATCATGTGATACCATGAAACCCAAGTAAAGAATTTTTTCCTTCATAATAATACACTTTTTAAGTTGAGAAACAACTTTTTTTATTTTAATATTTAAAACACTTTATTTGAATGCATTATATTTTCCTATTTTGTTTTATTAAAAGTCAAAATATCATCCAAATACACAATGAAAAACTAACTATGATACAATTTTAACATTTCATTGATGAGTCTCATGAATATTCTTGGTGCATTTATCAAACTAAATGGCATGACTAGCCACTCATACAAACCATGCTTTTTATTAAATGTGGTCTTACACTCATCATATTCTGAAACTTTGATTTATTAACACCACTCTTCAATAAATATTTGTGAAGTATCTTGCTCCAGGGAGGGACCCAAGCCGACGTCGATTGATCAGACCGACCCCAACTTCTTCTACAACTCAGCAACCTTCAGCGACCTCCTCTCCTGTTTGCATCAGTGAAGCTTTTAGCTCCACAATCCTAACAATCTCCCACTTAGAGATAAACAGCTACACTGTACCTGTACCTGTACTCCGTCTAATCTGTTTCCTGGTTTGTATCCCTCTTCAAGATCAATCTTGAAGACAACCCACCACACAATCTGTGATGTACCCCCTGTCATCCGAGTACCCTACCACATACGAACCTACAAATCCATGTAGTGAAGTCCTGACCCTGCATAGCATGAATCCCTGCTGCCGGTCCCTCTCAAGTACCTGAGAACCCACTTCCCCGAATTGGCTCCTAACTCTCTGACAGCTCCCACTGCATGGGAATACTCAGGTCTATACCAGACCTCATGTGATTTCAGACACTGTACATGTCCAGCCCTTAGTGTGCTCCGGCTCTGCATCTTGAACCTCGCCAACACCTGATTCACATCAGCTCCCACTCGAGACAAAATCAACCTGTGATCTCCATGTCTCCCATGTCAAAGAATTCCGCTGCTCCAAACTCCCCCTGACATGCCACTGAACTAATCTTACCCTTAGCTTAGCAAAACCCTGTATGTACACCCCTGCTAGCTAGCATACTATCCACATACAACAACAGAATGATGTCATGACTCATCATCCTCCTGGTAAGTCAAACCACAGTAGTTACCCTGACATTGACTGAAGCCATGCTTCATCCTCCACCTGTCAAACCTGTACCACTATCCTGCAGCTCCTCAAGACCATATACCTGATCTTCCGTCTCACGTATCCGTTCTCTCTATTCTTCTACTAAGGTATCCGTTCGTCTCTATGCTTTCATACCTGCTGGCATCTCTACCAAAACACACCTGTCTGGTTCTCCTCCAAGGAATCACATCCTCATCCATGCCAAGCTCACACCTGTTTCCTGGATCCTTCCTGCTCTACAATTAACAACATGTATAAAGAAGAGGAACAACGAATTTGAGGGCCTACTTACGCCTTCAGTCCTCCGTATGGGTGTTTGAGACTCCTTGACAGCTTACTGTCCACCCAAAATCCGTTACAGTGACCGAGCTCGGTCACCCCACAGTCTGCATCTGACCGACGTCAGTTCCATGCGTCTGTACCTGACTACCAACCTGCCAGCGCTGGTGTCCCTGCTGTCGACGTCGGTCCTCCTAACCAACATCGGTCTTACATACTGCCAACGTCGGTCCCATGACCGACATCGGTCTTACCCTACCCGACATCGCCAGCTTCGGTCTGCACATGATCGACATCGGCACCTGTCTGTTCGACGCTGATTCCTCCTGACTGACATCGGTACCTATGTTCGCCTGTGAGTGATGACTTTTTACCCGTGAGCTTCTTTGAATCAAAACCCATGTCCAAACTGCCCTGCTCAGAAGTATCCAGCCACTTCCACTGGGTTCTGTCCGCCATCTCCTCCATAAACACCAAGGCTTTCCAGTTCTTAAGCCTGTCAAATATATCTGTCTTCCGCTTAAGAACATGCATCTCCTTCCTGCTCATGTGACCAAGCCTACGAAGCCACGTCTCTGCAACAAAAGAAGAATCAGTAATATAAACAAGTAGAAAAGGATACATGTTTTCTTACCACCAGCTAATTCAAGTGCATCCGCTGTGAGAGTTCTTGTGCATCTCTCATCACCCAATCTTTCTGAATAAATTAGCCATATCTCCAAACCTGGGACCTGCATGACCTTCATCAACACCTGTGTGTTGGCCGCCTGCGATTTCAGCTTCACTTCCCCTTTGCCAATTCTTTGGCAAGGCTCACCAGCTCCTCTACCTGGAACTGCATGGAAAGAGGCAACCGAATCTTTTATCCAAGATTCAACTTTATCCAAGAAACCTCCAAGAACATCCTGTGCAATAACACCTGCAACATCTGCTTCTTCAGTTTATTCATGCTGATTTGCTACCAACCAACAATAATCTTTTACCTGCTCTATCTTTCCATAGGACCGTGAGTGACCATCTGTGCTTTTCAACTCTTCCATTCTTAGCTTACTTTGATCTGCTGTTGCTCTACTCCCACTCGATCAGAAACCCCTGAGAGTGCCCTGTAACCAAACACAAAACCTGCTTCCTCCAACCTTAGCTCTGATACCACTTGTTGGTATCAAGCTATGAGCCAACAACCTTGCTCTGATACCACTTGTTGGGAGATAAACCAAAAGCACACAATTTGATTACCAAACTAAGCAACTTAATATGCGGAAATTAACCAGATTCACCAAGTAACTAGAATTCAGAATAACACATGATATGAGAGACAATACACAACTTGTATTAACACTTTATACAGAAAAGAATACAATAAAGAAGATGCCACTTCTTCTCCACCACCTCTTCAGAGGTTTCCCACACCTTAAGTGAACAGTAATTCTTCTCCCCAAAGCTCTCCCTCTCACAGGTCCCAACACCCAACTCAAAATACAGAGTTGGTGTTCACCTCCTGTGCTCCACGCACACCACAAGTGCTCCACGCACTCCACAAGCACTCCACGTGCTCCACAAGTACTCAAGGTACTTCAAGTAGATCTCCCATGAATCTGCAACAACCTGCAATTCAACAGACCATACTTATGGAAGGAACTCCCTTGCCTTCCTCTTGCTCTATCCGAGTACACACTTGTACTCCAAGTAGATCCTGCTTGATACTGCTCCCTGTTGTGTTGCTGTCTATATGACCTTGTACACCTGCAAATCAAACAACGGTTCTACTCACCTGTGAACCTCGACCTTGCACACACATACACCTGCAGATCAATGATCTTACTTACCATGTAGATCTCCTATATAGTCCATGCAACTGTGACCAAGATCCTACACTCTTGAAGAACCCAGCTGGCTCTCCAATCCAGCACCAACACACCTGGTACTGAGGCACTAGGAGGAACGCACCATTGCTCTACCTCACACACAGAAGGAGCTTATAATTATGCTCTCTTACTCCCTATCACACTTTTCCAATACAACCATGAGTCTATTATATAGATCTCATCCAAACAATAATTAGACATCTAATTACAATAATTAGATCCGCAGCTATGAGTCTAAAATTAGCACTCATCATGCAAACACTTGGTTCGTTAGCTAACTGCCCGTAATTAGCTCACAGTCGAACCACACAGGCGATCGACGTCGGTCCCTGTCTGCCTGGAGGTGACCGACGTCGGCCGATATATGACCGACGTCGGTTGCTTCTCTATGCTCTCCCGCCGACGTCGGCTGATCAGACCGACCCCAACTTCTTCTGCAACTCAGCAACCTTCAGCGACCTCCTCTCCTGTTTGCATCAGTGAAGCTTTTAGCTCCACAATCCTAACAATATTCACTACTTCTACCCAATATCCATATGGGACATTTTTGCTTTGGACCATATAACAAGCCATGTCCATCACCATCCTATTTCACCTTTCCATAACTCTATTTTGTTATAGAGTGTAAGGGATAGTGTATTGTCTATATATGCCTTCAGTGGCACAAAAATCCTTAAACTATTTTAAGTTGAACTCACACCCATTATCTGTTCCAAGAGATTTCATAGATCATCCTACCTATTTTTCAACCATAGCTTTCCAAGTAATAAAGTTAGAAAAATAATCAGATTTATTCACTAGAAAGTATAACCACTTTTTCCTAGAGAAATCATGGACCAATAATAGAAAATAATGTGCTCTAAAAGGGGTAGGTGTTTGCATTAGACCATACAAGTCTACATGTACAAGATCCAATACTTCCTTAGCTCTCAAAGCTTTACTAACATCAAATGAATGTCCAACTTGCTTCCCCAATTGACATCCATTACATACATGATGACTATCCTAAATAGAAGGAATTCCCTTAACCATCTTAGTCTTGCTCAATGTAGTCAAATACTAGAAATTCAAATGCCCATATCTTTTATGCCATAGTAAAATTATGTTATCAACTACTGCAAGTGCACTTTCCTTTACTCTGTATGGATATGCAAGCTTATACAAGCCTTTCTCACCAATCCCAACATCAATAATCTTATTATCTCTGGTAATGACTAAACATTTTTATATTTAAAATTTTATAACAAATTTAGATTTTGAAGTGATCTCACTAATTCAAATTAGATTTTTGTTCATATCAAGCATATACCTAACATTCTTAAACATATACCAAATTACACCATTAAAATTGATCTGAACATTACCATATCCCTTCAAAAAATGAATTCAACATCTTCCAAAGATATAGATTCATTGCTACTATCACTTTTAACAAAATTCACATACCAGTATTTATGGCATGTATAATGGTGATATGCCCCTGAATCAAAATACCAAGCTCAATCTACCATAGGATTACCAATGGAAGACATGAAAGCAAAATCAAGAGATTTTTCCTCACTTTCACCTTCAATTATATTCTCATGATGAGATTTCTTTCTGGGTTTAGCCATATCCTATTGTCTTTTCCTACAATCTTTCCTAAGATGACCTGGTTACTTACAGTAAAAACATTTCCACTTAGATCTCTTATTAAAACCACTTACTTGTGAAGTTTCTATTGAATAACTAGTAGTTTTACCAAATTGCTTACCCTTTCTCTTGATGAAGAATGCACTCTCTATAGAAGTAGATGTAGATAATACTGTCTACTCATGTCATCTCTCCTTCTGTAATAGTAATGTGGATAAATTTTCAAAGTCCAAAGTTTGTGTCTTAGTAATCATGTGTAAAGACTCCATAAATGACTCAAATAAAGGTGGAATATTTTGCATAACTAGAGCAATCAAATTTTGCTCATCAATAGGCTTCTGCATAGCCTTCAATTGATCATTGATATCTTTGATTTGTAATAAACACTCAAAAATGAAGCCACCTTCTTACATATTAGTAGAACATAACAAATTTTTCAAGTATAATACCCTACCAATTTCAAAAGCTTAATATTTATAAGTAAGATTAGTCCATAAATCTGATGTAGTTGTTGCATTTTTGACCTCTAAGATTAGATTATTTGCTATTGACAATTTTAACAACATAAGAGTTTCATGATGATGTTTATCATAGTCATTAGTACCTGTGGTAGGACTTTGATCTTTACCAAGCACTATTTTATCAAGATTCTAATATTTATATATTATCAAAATCTTGTGACTCCATAAACTAAAAAAAATTCTTATTAATTTTTGTGAATCTGGCAACAAAAGGTGTTGTAAACTAGCTATTTTGACCTAGTTTTTCCAAAAAATAAAAACATTAGAAAAACTATAATGAATTTACACACAATTCTTCCTACCCACTGATTTAAATCATAGACTAGTCAATACCTCCATTTTTTAGCAAAAAACTCAGCACCATTTGGGAAATTTTAAAGTTTGTCTTTAAAAACACCAAAAAATAGACAAAAACAATTAAATCGAGAGATCTACAACTCCGACTTGAAAAATTCTCTCTTTCAACATCTAGATAAAAACTCAAAAAATGGTGAAAATTTCAAGTAAATTGAATTTACAATTTGCTTCCAACACAATTAATTATATTCCTCTAGATAAATATTTATGAAAAAAATCAATTTTCCTAAAGTTTTTTAAAAAAATGATTTTTCCAATTTTTAATTTAAATGAATTACACCTTATTTATAATTGGTCAGATCAAAACATAGGATAAAGATTTATATGAAATAAATCCACTAATAGAAAAACACTTGTGCATTTTCAAAGAAATGGCCTACCTATAAAACTTTAAATGTTGATTTCGGATGCAATTATCAAGAAAATTGAATTCTGTCAAATCTAGGAAGCTTCTCCCAACTAAAATAAAATGGTAGCAATAAAAAACAAGAGAAACAGTCAAGAAATTAATTTTTGACTTCTCCTATGGTGCCTTCTAGTGTTGTACAACATGTGGGAACGGGAAAAAATAAAAATAGTCCTTAGAGCCTCTCCTTTAACTTACTCTCCCTTTGTCTTGGTATTAATAGACCTTCTCTTTCTTTTCTCTATTTGTTTGGCTTTCTTGTTGGTCATAAAAAATAAAAATTGATTTTCTTCCTCTCACAGCTCTCCATCAGGTGCTTCATGCTCCTTCCTAATAAGATCATCATCTCTTGCTCTATAGGCTTCCTCCCAAGCTTCCTACACTGTAAGCTCTGAAACCATATTAGATTCAACAAAGAGATGAAGGAATGAATTAACCAACATATGAAACAATACATAGAAATCTTGTTATATAATCACAAAATGAACACCCAAAAAATAAGCAGGTGGGTGTAACCAAAAGCATCATGTAGCATTAAAAAAGCCAAGCCCGTGAAACCTACCTACCTAAGTGGTTAAAACCACTAAAACCACTATAACCATAAGCATAGGGAATATACCTTAGCAGATAGCCTAAGGTAACACGATAATATGCTAATATGTATTTAGGCATGGTTAAGTTTATGATCTTTGTTTTAATAAGAGGTGGGCACTTTAGAAACTTGGATTCTTGAAATGTTGAAGCAAGATCCAAATTTGACTTAGATATAAATTTTATAAAAGGTAGTGACATTGGCATAATTTAAACTAGAATTGGGAGCTTAGTTTTGAACTTGGAAAGCTAAAGTTTGCAATAAGAATTGGAAGATAAATCAGATTTAACATTTGAACTTGCACTTAGGTTTGGACTAAATTGAATAGTGTAATGACACAAGTTTGACAAGAAATTGGGATTAGCTCTAATCTTTGAATAAATAATTGAATTAGTTTGAAATGATAATTTAAATTGAAAGGATAAGGATTTTGGTTTGATTTCAATAGCCTAATGACATGGTTAAGACAATAAAAATAAGGTATTGGGACCAAGTTTCAACATGTAACTTTTGTTTGACCTAAAATTTTGGCAAAGTAATGCTTCATTGTATGGGTATAAAAATGGTTTTTATTTGGACTTGGTTTATTTTATTTTGTCTCAAGTTTAAACAAGGTTTCAACATGACAATTAAGTAATAACACACAAGCATTACAAAACACTTTAGTAATTGACTCGAGTTTTCATCACATCCATTGAACCTTTTGAAACACTTGCCTTGAGAGACGATTATAAATTTTAAATTTTATTAAAAAAATTATTACAATTATTGGTAGGGTTTTGAGGCCCCCCTTCTCTCTCAAGGTTCATATGATAAAGGTGAAATTTAAAGGTTGTTACCTTTGCACCCCTACATCAATGTATGATATATGGCAAAAGAGACATCTAAATTTTTTTTAAATGGGCTATCTATATGGTCCCTATATACAACCTATAATAAGTGGTACGTAGGTATAAAAATATGTCAAAGAAGAAATCCAAATCAAGCAATCCATGGGAGGGGTCTTATCCCCACTATGACCATGTCAGCCTTACTTTCTATATAACAATACTACCAAAATTAGATTCTTCAAAGATGATTTATGATGGCTTGATGTAGTTTGCACCTTACCATCATGATATTTTTCTTAGGGAATCTTTCTTGACCCTAATGACAATTATCTTCCATTTTTATATCCCTTCAGATCTACACTGGGGTATCAATTCCCAATCACTGTGCCCTATGAGGCTTGCAAGAAGGTGATGAAATCCTAATTGAAAAGTCTAATTTAAAAACATGTAAGGTATCATTTGGACTAATGAATATTTGGGATAAAATGACTTGACACTTTGCATTTTTGAGTCACCCAAAAATGGGAGAGCATACATGTAAAATGCTTCACAAGACAATCAAACAACAAGAAAAACTTGCAAGAAATTAAAGAACATGAAAAGGAACAATTTTTTTTAAAACCCAAATTGAAGTGTGGATTCATTTTAGTGCCCAAATTTAAATGTGAAAGATTGATTTGTTTGACTTTAAACACCACGCCTTGGCCAAGGTTCCGCATCAAACCAATTAGTAGTTTTTTGTTTTGTTTTGTTTTGAGTGTCTTTTAGGAAAATATAACCTAAAAAAATAATAATATTAACAACAATAAACAAAAAATAATAATAATTTATAAATAAAATAAAATAAATAAACCTGCAAACATAAAAAGTTAGAAAAATAACCAAATAAATAAAATGAAAAAATATAACAAAATGAATTTATCTAAAAAACTATAAGTTAGATTTTGATGAAATTTGGAAAAAAAGTAGATAAGACAAAGTCTCACCACCTATCAAAAAATAAAAAACAAATAACAATCAAATCAATATTTATAGTCATTTTCATGACTATTTTTACCATAAAAATTGATAATGAGTAAAATAGAAATATCTCCTAAACTATAACTTAGATTGCTACAAAATTTATACAGATGTTAGCTAGAAAAAAATGAACTAACTTAGAAAAAATAAAAAATAAACATAATTAAATTTATATCTATTTTCATGGCCATATTTATGAACTTTCTAGAAATAAAATTAATTAAAAAAATAATTAAAATGAAATGTGGATTGTGCAAACAAGTCCCACTTGGCTTGTCATTATGTAAATAAAAAATTCAAGAGAGATTAGTCAATTGTTAGTGAATAAATCAAAAACAAATTAAATACATAAATTCTCAATTCTAATTCATAGGTTGAGCTATGATAATCAAACATGAAATGTAATTGGAAAGATAAAACAACAATATTACCTCCCTTGAAGATATGTTTGAGAATCAGTTTGAAGAGGTTGAGCTCATCTTGTAGAACTAGAGGTATTTGGAAATTTTGACTCTATGTTTGGATAGCATTTCCCCTTGTCTACACTTGATTTGGATTTGTCTTGGCATGAAAGAGTGATGAACATTTTGAATAAATTGAAGCTCCTAGAATGATTCCTGCATAATAAGTCTAGAATAGAAAAGCTTGTCTAAATTGGAGGAAGAATCTCTAATTTATAGAGTTTTGAAATGAATGTGAGCCATTCATCTTGATATTATAATCAAGGGATGAAAATAAGAGATAATTTTTTATTCAAAATGAGAATCTTGAATTAAAAATTAGAGTGGAGAACATGTGGGACTCATAAATGAATATAAAATTCATTTGGGAGGAAATATAATATAAAATTGGTAAGTGGAATTGAGTAGAATATGAGTAGAATTATTAAATTAGAAAAATTATGAAGATAATATTATAAAATTTTAATGATGGGGGATAGGTGAGGCCTAGGGAATCTTTGAAATTTAGAAAAGAGAATAGAGTGGAAGATGACCTCATGAGGTGAGGATAATTTGATTTTTGGATTTATATAAAATATGAATATTCAAAATTCATGGAATTTAATATTAAGGAATGATTAGTTAATTAATTTATATTATTTAACTAAATAAATATGTGAATAATAAACCATGAATAGTGATGATGAATAGTAATGATAAATTAGAATTAAAAAAAATAGGGATGATTAAAATCAACACAAAGTGTCTACACCATCAAAGTGAAGAAATGTAATAATATTCACTTTTATAAGTTGGAATACCCTTTTTATATTTTTCACAATATGTGGTACCTATAATTTTGTGTTTAAAGCATGATTATATTTAACCTTGGTTTACATCAAACCTTCACACCCAATAACTGACTCAGGTTCAATATTCACATTGTTTCGCTTTCTCTCAATCAACTCATAAGATTATTAGATGTAAAAAATGTAGGAAACTTTGGTGGTGTCATAGATATAATTTAAATCATCCCAACTAAATAATATATCACCATATAGGTTTAAATGTTCCACCCCTTACATAGTGATGTTGTAGATGTGGTTGAATACCTCATCCATGTCCACACTTTTTACATATGCATACCCATGGTCATTATCAAATGGTATGAACAAATGTTACTCTCCATTATCAAACCTCATGTATCAATTTTTAAAACACATATCATAATTTTTGGTATAAATTTAAGGTTTACCAATAAATATCTATTTTGGATAGCTCAATCACTTCAAAAATGATGTTGAAATTACCATAATTTTGACAAAAACATTCTTCATAATTTTTAGAGGTTTTTTATGGGTTTCATTAATTATGAATAAGTCATGGAGATAGGGTTTCAACATTTAAATACCCATTTTTCACCATGTCTCCTTAGGGAGAATGTTCATGTCTTCTCTAGTGTTGATTAGAATGTTTAATTCTAACTTGTAATTTGTGTTCTATGTGGTTTTGACCTCATACCCTCTAGTTAGTAATCATTTAATTATGCTTTCAATGTTTTTCCTTAACTAGATCTTGAGAAGTTATAAAAATACCTCTAATTGAACTAGAGTAAAGATATTTGAGAGGTCATCAACCTCTTTTTCACTAGCCCCTTTTGGAACTCCTCCTTTGTATTGGCTTCCATATCCTATGCATGTTCAAGCTTGCCTTGTATATTCCATATTACATCATTTCCTCTTAAAATATTAAATTATAGTTAAGGCCATCAATATAATAAACAAATAAGGAGAGTTATGTGTGACATTGATACCATTATTTATGGTTAAGTTTTTTCACTATTGTACATTATGATATTAACCTTTGAACCTTGGGACAATCTACTCCCATCCTCCTTAGGCATCCATTAATCTCTTGGTCATACTATATAGATCATCCCCACTCCCTTTTCTGATTTTTCATTTTGAATAATCTTTGTATAGAGGTCAAGGCATTCCTTAATTTTATGCTCCCCTTGATAATATCCACAAGTGGGGAATAGGTGAAATCCCTCTGGTACTATTTTGGTGAGCCAAATTCATAGCAAGTTCATAATGGAAATCATCCTCCTCATCATCCTCTACCATAACCTCTAACTTAGTTGTGGCCCTATGTAGACATGATATTCAAATTTTCCACATATCTTCTTCTTCATTATCGAGCTCATCTATTATATCACTTGGTTTTATAGCATGCTTAAGGAAATAATATACATTATTGTAATTTGGTTTACTACATATCTTAGGAGTGAAAATAGCATCTTTCAGTTCCTTTCCAAATATAATTACACTTTAATTTCCACCATTTAAAATAAGTAAAGGTCAAACTTGGTCCTTTGATACTTAATTATGCATTTAAACCTTTATGGTTTCCTATTGTAGAGTTTAAAATATTAAATCAATGAAATGAATATTTTTAAATACGTATATGAATATTTAATTAAAATATGAACTTGATATTTTAATATAATTAATTAATTGAAAATCATTACTCTCAAATCACTCCATTTGATTTTCCCAAGGACATAAGTAAATGTCAATCAAACAAAATTAAATAAACAAATAAAATTTGAATAACATTTAAAATGGTGACATTTTCATGCTTATGTGATGGGGACACATGGTAAGATCCCATGTTATGGTAGAGGTCCATGGTTTATTTTTATCTACTAGACAAGTCCTCCAGGGGCATAAAGATATAGGATGGAAAAATGTGGTGATAAATCTATCTTGAATTAGTGATTTTAATATACTCAAGTGATTCACAATTAAAATAAAGACTTTATAAATCAAGGTAATCAAAACCAAGGCCAAAATATGTGGTGATTATTCATTAATCAATAGAAATAAATAAAATAATCACAATATTGATGTTGAATGAATGTCAAGCCTTAGAAATCAATGTTTTCAGTATCTATATTTCCTTATCTAATATCATGCCTTTTTATTTATGTATTTTTAGTGCCCATGCCATTTTGAGGGGCATTTGTCAATGTTTTCCTTATGTAACAAGAAAAATTAGAAAATGTGTGGGTTGATTGTATTTCATGTGGGGTAATAGTACTCGTTATAATTAATGACCAACGAGTCCTCCATTATGCCTTTCTCTTATCAAATTATCCCTCATTGATCCTTGAAGCATGCACAACTACCATCTTCTAAAAAACAATCCATCTTACAAAAATACATCCAATCATGGATTTTTATCTATGTCATTTGAAATCTTGTATGATACAAATCTCTCTATGATTCAAACCCAATTACCTATATTATCATCTCATTCAACAAAATGTACATTATACTCAACGTATCTACAATTTTTTTTGATTTCCCGCTTCTATGCCATAAAATAAATGAACATCTTTGAATAAATTCAACTGAGTTCATGTGTTTTTGATTCAACTTAGCTTGGTTATTTATGAACTATAGTGTTTTATGGTCCATGTACTAATAAATATCCTTTGAAAGCAAAAAAAAATCTCCATTTCTTGAGAGCTTACACTATGGCATAAGACTCTTGACCATAAATTGAATATTTTTGCTTGGCATCATTAAAATTATCACTAAAGTGAGAAAATTATCTGTGCACTTGACACTAAATTACACCTATTGTTGTCCCACTTACATCATTATCAACCTGAAACACATTTTTTAAAACCACTAATACAAACAATGGTTATTTTGTGACTTTTTTCAAATCTTGAAATGTCTTCTTAGTTACAATTATTGATTTAAACTCTTATCTACCACCTCTCAATGTTTCCATGATTGGTACACACATCCCATTGAAATTTCTAATGAACTTCTAGTAAAAACTATCTAATTCTTGAAAACTCCTTACTTCAAACATGTTCCTTGGTAATGACCACTTAACAATGACTTTTACCTTTTTTGAGGTCCATCCTCAATCCATCATGTGATACCATGAAACCCAAGTAAAGAATTTTTTCCTTCATAATAATACACTTTTTAAGTTGAGAAACAACTTTTTTTATTTTAATATTTAAAACACTTTATTTGAATGCATTATATTTTCCTATTTTGTTTTATTAAAAGTCAAAATATCATCCAAATACACAATGAAAAACTAACTATGATACAATTTTAACATTTCATTGATGAGTCTCATGAATATTCTTGGTGCATTTATCAAACTAAATGGCATGACTAGCCACTCATACAAACCATGCTTTTTATTAAATGTGGTCTTACACTCATCATATTCTGAAACTTTGATTTATTAACACCACTCTTCAATAAATATTTGTGAAGTATCTTGCTCCAGGGTAAGTGCATGGAATTGGTGGGTGAAAATTGGGTCTTAAGTGAGAATTTATTTCCTCAAAAATGATAAAGCTCAACTTGTATATATTATTTGAGCTCAATACACTCAAAAATTTAAAATGATATAAGAACATGAATTGTAACATTTTGAGTATAGTTTATAAACTACCATTTTTTTTAAAATGGTAAAGTATAAGTAGGTCAAACATATGAAACTCCAATAGGAAATCATGTTTATAAGAAAAACATATTAAATAGCCAATTGTGTGCCCCATCATTATTTTATCATCATTTAGTATTTTTGAAACCCTTTAGTGGAAAGTTATATAAGATCATCTAGTTTTCAACCTTAATTTTTTTAATGAATATTTTTTTAATTACTTTTACAAGTAAATTGACTCTAAAAATGATTAAAATAATGGATAGTTGACCATGTGCCCCCTAACTACCTCAAATAAAAACAAATGCTAGTTTTCTCTAATGTGTATAAAATTAGGCCTAGTTTGTAACCATATAAAAAATTTACATTGGGATGAATGAAATAAAAGATACATAAATAAATATAGACCTGTATAGTTTTGACATATAGTGACATAAAAAGACATACTTATAAATCATATAGATGGAAACCTTGTGTGTGTGTGTGTGTGTGTGTGTGTGTGGAAAGATGAGAGTGTGCTAAAATTTGTATTAATAATTTTAGGAAATATATTGATGAAATTCATAGTTTTTATCATGGCAAAAGTTGGATTTTGTTAGTTTTGGTAAAAAACACAGATTCGGCTTTGGTTGCAAGTCTAGACCTTAGGCCTAGGAATCCAAGCCATTTTTGAGCCTAGAGGCATGTGTTCAAAATTATACAAAGAAAAATTGCACATGCTCTTAGATTTTTATTAACTTCATGTGATTTGAAATCACCAAGAACTAAAAACATGCATACATAGAGACACAAGTGTTTTCATAGTCCATATAGGTAACAAACTATTGCCCTTAAATTCAAACCATATGCCATGAGAGTTGTAAATGTGAAGTAAGTGTAATTTTTTTATTTTAATTAATCCTTTTTATTATAAATTGGTGTGTGTTAATATACACATTTTAATATAAAGGACATAGATGAGAAGGTCTTCTTCACTATAAAAATGCATTCACCTTAGGGAGCAACTTACACTAAATATTATGTAAGAAATTGTTTATCAACATATCACATCACAATTTAGTGGTCCATCCCCAATGAAAATATGGATAATGTATTTGAGACTTAAATTATTTTAAATTATGATACCATTGATCAACAACAATGCCAAATTTATTTATCATAGGAAAAAATAAGATAAGTAGTTAATTCTTATACCCCTAAATGAATACCCTTAATATGTATATCTAGCTCTTATGTCATTATAGGTTGAGTATTTTATGGTGTAAATAAAACTCTCTTGTAATTATATAATGTGATTTGGATCTAAATTAGCCTTGGTTTCATAATAAATTGATCCAATCAGTTAAATGATGTAACTGGTGATGTAATTTGGGCCAAATTGAGAATGCAAACCTATTTTTGATTGTTTAGGATGTGATTTGGGGTTTAATAAACCCTAATTTCATCAAAAAATGAACCAAATAGTTGGTTATTTAATTAATAAAGGTAATTAGGGCTAATTTTAGTGCCTTTAACCTAATTATGATTATAATATGTGATTTGGAGCTAAATTATCATTGATTTAATGACATATTAAGCAAATCAATCAATTGGTGTAATTAACAATGCAATTTGGGCCAAATTGATTCCTAAAAACTTAATTTTGACTATATAAAATGTGATTTGGGGCTCAATCAACCCCAATGGCATCATACAAAATACCAAATAGTTGATTGGTTTAATTGTATAGTTAATTAGGGCCAATTTGAACCCCTTAAACCTAACTGAGATTATAAAATAATGAGTGACAAGTTTCATTCTAAATTCAATAAAAAGTTAAAGCATAAAACATTGAATAAATTATAAGTGTTGAGAGAAAACCAAAGGGAATGAATGAAAACATTTCATTTAATACAAGGTACATATATTATCCCTAATAAACCAAATCTCATAGATAATGATGAAATGAATATTAATGATGAATATTCACCTAAAATTAAAAATTATATTGCAATCCCACATTCAAATTATAATTTTTTTAAATTTTACTGATGATGATTATATGTATAATGATTTACACTCTAAAAAGGAATAAAATTACATGGAAACACATAATGGTGAATGTAACAATAAATAAATTCCATCAAAATAATGAATAGTGAAAATAACAATGAAGTAAACTATATGGGAACACAAAATGAATAAACTAGTAATGATGATAATAATATGGAAACACCGAATCAAGAAGTTGTACCATTACTAGCACCTCCTATGATTTTGTGTAAAAGACCCTTTTACTTAATTTAAGTTGAAGAAAACTTTTTTAAACCAATGCCTAATAAAATGTTTGACTTTAAATCAAGAGAAAAGCAAAACTAATTTGGGATAATTGCTTTTAAAATTTAAATGATACTCAAAGATGTCAATTATTCATTTCACTCATGAAATTGTTGAAGTTGAGACCTAAAATAAACACCATATGACTAAAAACATCTAATATTGGTGGTCAAAATAAAATAATTGTTGAAAATATACATAATGCATACCATATTGTAGGTATGAAAAAATGCACCAAAGATAGTAATGCTACCCAATGTGTAATTAAAAATTGTATAGTAAGTGGTCAAATAGGGAGAAAACACTAATGAAAATAATTGGAAGATATAAAATACTTGGTGATGCCAATAAAAATGACTTCTAGGCATTTTCTAGGATACTCTTACAAAAAGGCAAGGCTATAATCGATGCTCTCAAATATTTATTTGTAAAATTATGGAAAGACAACATAAGGGTTTCATCAAATATAAGAGATATAGTGAAAAGAAGAGTTGGTTCTCGTGACTATAAATTGTATCTTAAACATTTTTTAGATATGATCTAAACATAACCAGACTCTAAATTTTTACATAAATATCCATAAATTTATATTAGTAAAATATATTTTGTGATGGATAAATCCTTTTATGTCAAAATAAATCACACATGTGCCACTTGTTATTGTAGACAACATGTTAAATTTTTAAAGAATTATGATGTTTTTCATCATGTACATTATAATTTGCATAATTATAACATTTTTTAAGATTATGGAATGGAATTTCCACCAAAATAATCAAGGGAATTTATTCCAACCATTTTTTTCATAGCCTAGATGGACAATTTTAATATCAAAGCATGTTTGTATGTAACTTGCAAAAATTGTGGTGGATTGCCAAACTGAAAAATTATATCCTGAGGAGAGTATAATTGGAATTGGAGAATAATTAGTTGGTTTTAGCAAATATAAATATGTGACGTATCAATTAAAAGATGGTAATGAATCTAAAAGGTGTGATCTTGTTACAAAATAAATACATGTTTCATAATGTAAGGTCAAAATCAGGGAGGAAAATATTTTTGACTATGCAAGGCATAAACATATAACTCAATGGTTGGATGAACAATTAAAGTTAAGCAAATAAACATTATCACTTGCTTCTATTATTTTAGTAGTCAAATTTGATAATAATTACAGATTCTCACCACAAATGGAGGTTTAGTCACAATACTACCACTCAGTATAAGTTACCATTTTTGTACATATAGAATTCATGCATGCACCTGATAGTACAAAGAAAAATCAAAAAATATTAAGGAAGTACCATTTCTATGTTATTTATTAACAATCACATTTTACAATTATGTGCAAGGCTATTTTGAGATGTTCTATGGAAATTTGATTGAGAGGAACATTACTTTCAATCAACATTATATGTGGTAAGACAATCACAGATTGCAATTTAATAACACACTAATATATTTTATTGGTCGATCAAGGTGCATGTTACCATTGGCATACAACATATATGGAGTTTCATTAAATCTATTCATGGAAAAGGGCATCATGATGGTGTTGGAGCATGTGTTAAAATAGCCTTTACAAGAGAGGAGTTTAATTTAAAATATATCCATGATTTAACTGATACAAAAACCATTATTGAATGGTGTAATGATAAAATGGCCCAAGTTGTTCAAGAAAAAATTAGTGTTCATAGATATTTATGGTTTATGGAGAAATAAAAATTGGCAAGGTATGAGGATTATATAACTGTAATATGATCAAATGAGTTCCACTCATTATGTAATGCAAATGCAAGTCCTTGGATGGTTCATATGAGGCACATGACATGTTTTATTCTATGCTTGGACTTTTTTTGGAATGAGTGTGAGTTACAATAGTGGGTGGATGAATGTAATTATATACCTCTAAGTTTAATCAACACAAATCAGGTTCCACCAACATTATAACTAACAGATATGACATATTTACATGACTTTGACCATGTATATTATCTAGTGCAACTAGGAATGAGATGAATTTGAAACTGGTATAATATCAATCATTATGTATTAAACTCTCATTATCTATCAACATCATTATTAAAAAAAAATTGTGATGTGACTCATACTTTTTTAGTTATTATGGATGAGGATAATGAAGAGGGGACATATTAATACTTATGTCAATGTGTAGAGAAAAAAATAAATTGACTTCCCCAGTCACAGATGAGGAAAATATTTACTATCCCATTGGGTCTTGGTAGTTAAAAGAACATGGTTTCAATGATATCCTATCAAAAATATAGATGTATGGTTATTTTTTTACTATGAAATACATGGAAAAAATGTACTATTCAAATTTGGTTCTTGCAAGAAATGTTAAATTACTCAAATATCAAGGGAGGCCATTAAACAAGAATCTATGAAAGGTTTATGATTCTGACCATGAAACAATTATTGATATTATAAAGAGTAAATCAAATCCTAGAGGTTCATTAGATTGAAATTCCAATATAGGTTGAGTTCTCAAATGTAAATATGTATACTTTTATCAAATTTTATTGATTTTATAGATAGTACATATAAATTTCAAATTAATTACTTACTAACATATTTATTTTAGTTTTGTGGTGCCAAAAAAGCTTCAAACTTCACATGGTTAGCACCATTAGTATAGTATTAGATATTCTTAAAGCTAAGATAATCTTAATAGAAGATTAAAAAAAGGTTGGTATTAATAGTACGGAATTCCATATTCTCTTTTGGATAAAATAGGTACTATGTCTCCTAACTAGGTGTACTAGGAGGTAGGAACATGCTCCTATGCATTATTCACCACCCCAATGTGATGGTGATTCTAGTTTTCAGCCATCAAGCACCAAGGGTGGAGATCTTCAACTACAGTTTTAACATTGACAACATTTATTATTAATGTTTCTATGTGTCAAAGTAGTTGTCAAAATATGTATATGTGTGGATTTTGAGGTCTTGGTCTTGGGAACATATGTAATTTTCCTATCCTAACATGTTAGAATTGATGGATTTTCAAGGTTAGGAGTTGAAAGAAAAAATGTCAATTAGAGGATGTGAACTTATCTCTTATTTCATAAAAATAATATTTCAACACTGACTAATATAATGTTTGCCATAGATTCATATCTTATTTTTTATTGATATGCTTTAGGGTGAAATTATATGGGTTTAAAATTCACGTGAAGGTTCTTCTGGTTCATGTAAATGACTTCTGATTTTTGTATTGCATGTGTGTGAATTTTAACTAGAATTTGTATTTTTTCATATAGGGAAAGACATTATTATGGCTAAAATGAGTACTTCATCTCCTAACCAAGTGTGATTAAAGGCCAAGAACATAGACCTAAACATTATTATCCACCCTTGACATGGTGGCAATACCAATTTCTAACCATGAAGCACTAGAGGTGGAGATATCTAACTATGGCTTAAACATTAACAATATTTGTTGTCAATGTTTTTGCATGTCAAAAAAGATAGAAAAACACATAAATGGGTGGATTCATAGTTCATGGTCCTATGAACATATGTGACTTTCCTATCTCTACATGTTGAAATTGATGGATTTTTAATGGGAGGTATCGAAAGTGGAAATGTTAGTTAGAGGACAAGAACTTGTCTCTTGATTGCAAAAAAATAGCATTTCAACACTGATCAATTTATCATCTACCATAGATTTGTCTCTTATGTTTGATCAATATGATTTGGGGTGAAATTAAAGGGTTTACATGTGAATTTTTTTTTAGTTTGTGTAAACATTTATGATTTTTAGTTTATGCATGTTTGAAGTTCACCTAAAACACTACAAATTTTTCATATAGAGAAGGATGTTCTTCAGACTGAAATGGGTACTTTGTCTCCTGACCAAGTATGTTATGAGGCCAAGAATGTTTTCCTAGACATTATTTACTAACCCTAATGTGGTGGTGATACTAGTTTTCAACCATGAAGCACTAAAAATGGAGATCTCTAACTATAGACTGAACATTGACAACATTTGAAGAGAGAGTATTTCCACAATCCATGAAGTATATGATGAATATTTCTTGAAAATTGTGTAAAAAATTAAAAAATTAACAAGGTTTTTCCAAAAATATTCATCATATCATGACAAAATTTGTTGTTAATGTTTATGTGTAGTGGAGTAGCTATAAAAACACATATGTGGGTGGATTCAAAGGTTGTGGTGTTAATAAGATATGTAATTTTCCTATCCTCACATGTTGAAAGTGATGGATTTTAAAGGGTAGGTTCCAGAAGTGGAAATATCCATTGGAGGACAAGAACTTGTCTCTTAAATGCATAAAAATAGTATTTCATCATTGATCCATATAACATCTACCATAAATTTGTCTCTTATGTTCTATTGACATACTCTAGTGTGAAGTTATATGGATTCAACATGCATGTGAAATTTCTTTTGATTCATATAAATGACTTATGGTTTTCAATTTATGCATATCTAAAGTTCACGTATAAATTTTTTTTTTTTTTTGTCTAGGCAAAGATGTTATTCAAGTTAGAACATGTATTTTTTCTCTTGATCAGGTGTGTTTGGAGGTTAATAATGTGGTCCTAGACATTATTCACCACCCCCAATGTGGTGGTAATACCATTTTTTAGCCATGAAGAACTAGAGGTGGAGACCTCCAACTACAGGTTGAACATTGACAATATTCATTGTTAATATTTTTACTTATTGGAGTGGCTAAAAAAAAATATATCCAAGTGGATTTAGAGCTTGTGGTCCTATAAATAATATGTGATTATATTATCCCAATGTGTTGGAAGTGATGGATTTTCAAGGGGAGGTCTCGAAAGCATAAATGTTTATTGGAGGATAATAAATTATCTCTTGACTGCATAAAAATATTATTTTAGCATTGATTAGTATCACATCTACCATATATTTGTCTCTTATGTCAATCAACATGCTCCAAGGTGAAAATAGAGGGCTTTGAATTGCACATTAATGTTATCAGAGGTTCCTAAAGCATCAGAACATGATAAGGATGAGGATAACTAGGTTATACTTTAGTGCACAAGATAATGAATTGTATTCATACAAAAGGTTAGATAATAGTAGAATAAGAAGGGTGAATTATTGCACATTAAGTAGGAAGTAAGAACAATCAGTAAGTAATTAACATAAATAGAGTATTTATATTAAATTAGATAGAAAGTAAGCAAACATTACACATAAGAATGCATGCAAGGAAGAAATTAAGAAACCAAATAGGTAACCATAAACAGATATTTCTCAATTGATCTCTTCAAAAGTGGAACTCTATTATTCTTAAAAACATAAGTATATATAGACATTTAGAGTCTATGATTATTCATATTCTTCTCATACTTGGTGCCAAAAGTGGAGTCTGTTCATATTCTAACCTATTATAAATTGTGGAGATAGGACAAAATAGACATATATGATAAAATGAGTACATAATGCATAAATATTGGATAAATATCATGCATATCTTTACAATATGAATTATTCTCCTAACACTTTCCCAAACTTAAAATGTTATCTCATCTTGAGATATCACATGGTCTTCTAAAATTGCATAAGTGAGCAAAGGGTTGAAGAAGTTGTTAGACCAATAAGAGTTGCACTAATCACTCAAGGTGTTGTTTTTAGTTTTCACCTATTACACACTACATAACCTCCCTTTTGGGTTTTCAACTAAGTATCATACCAACCTACCACCCTTTTGGGTTTTCAATAGGCTAGCATAACCAGTTGGTTGTCTTTTATGGTTTTTCAAGCAACTTGACCCCACTTGTCTTATGAAGTCATCCCCAATACAAAATTCTATAAAAAAAATTCAATAAATTTGTACTTTACACAGTACTTAACTTGATGGAGGTGGCAGGGATGCAGAAAATGACTAGATATAAGAGTCCTTAGCCTTGGACTATGTAGCCTTTCACTAAGTAATGATTTGTTGGAGCTTTGATAGTGGCTTGTATATAGGTGTGTTAAGAATTTGGGAAACATCATAGTAAAAGGGAGATAGGTCAATCTTGTAATCATACCAATCTAGCATGAATTCTTTGATCATCTACATCAGGATGTGAAATGGTGCATGGTATCTAATGATCTACTTAAGATCCATGTCATCAATGATGCTCATGGTTTCCTTGCTATTGGTGACCCTAGTCTGAATCTTTCCACTGAGCTTCTCCAATTTGTCTATATGATGTTGAGCTTGGAGACTAGCGAAGAACTACATAGAAGCTAAATTTACCAGTTGAGGATGTTATCACATACATTGTCCCTAACATTGAGCAACACTTAAATTTCTCTATCATTCTCATTTGTAGAGGTAGTGTGGCTACCCATAGTTGTTTTGAAGGTTGTGGCCATGGTAAAGTCTATGTTATAATTGGATAAATAATTGTTTAGTTGATGCTTCTACTCTATCAAATTATATGTGACCTATTATGCTTGTAATGTAATATTATCTAGCATGCTTTGGTACTCTTCTAGCAAAGTGATGATGGTCATAACCTTAGTTTTCACATCTTGGTCCAATGTGTCAACTGCACAAAGTTTTTGGGTTTTGCACCAATCCTTGGTTAACCTAGAGACCAGAGTCTTGAAACTTCATTAGTCAAACATGACTTGGTCTCTGATTGCTTGAGTAATCAACTCTAGACAAGCATCCTAAATAAGCTTGGCAGCTTCATGGAGGTGAGCCTTCATCTCAACATTATTTGCCTTGGATTGATCCCTTTCCTACTTTAAAAAGGTGACCTTCTATGTAATAGATTCCTGAAAGGATGATATTCCCTCAAGTTATTTATTCAATGGGAGTCTAGATATGTCCAATGGTGCTTTTTACTTAAGGGGGAGTGATATCAATATGATTGTAGTCACTAAAGTTTTCAATCATGGCATTTTCATAAGTGGGAGATAAAAGGTGGTGCATCAAGCACCAATAATCAAGACATCCCAAATCCAAACTTCTCCCAAGGGTAATTATGGGATTTGAGGACATGTTATAATTATAACTTGTTTTTCTTCTTATTTAGGCTACTCTACTTCTACTTGTGGTTACCTAGGTGCCTATTATTACTATATCATGGCCTATACTGCTAGCTTGATTTACTGTGCAACATATTTATCCTATTTTATTTTAACTTCCTCCTCCTTCACTTTGTTAATCATCTTTTTTTGCATAGCTTTCTATTTGGCTTGTTCTTCCTCTACCTAAAGTTTATATGCACATTATTCTTCTTTTTTATTTTGCTCTGCCAGGGAGGTAGCCTTGGATTGTTCATATACATCTTGTTCATGTACTTGTGCCTATACATATGCGTATACTTGTACTTGTACTTGTGTTTGTACTTATTCTTATGCATGTGCTTAATATTGGCATAGGGCTTCATCTTCTTCTTCCTTTTTCTTCACATCTTCCTCAAATAACTATTGTGTGTACATGGATTATTCCATGGCTTGTTATACCTACACCAATGTGTCTTATTTCTATCTTTCTTCTTATTCTACCTTAGCCTTGGTAGTGACCTCATCTTTTTTATCTTTTTGTATTTGCACCTCTTATGCTTTTTTGGCTGCATTGGCAGCTTCTTGTCCCCTCTTATCCACTTTGATGGCTTTCTATCAGTCAACCTCTATATCCTTAGCCTTTTGCATGGCCTTAGCTTCTTCAGCTTAGTGACTTTCTTATTGTTGTTGTTGAGCCTACTCCTTTCGATGTTTATTCTCCTCCTTTCTAACTCATCATTCTATTGTGCAAGCTACTTCTTCCCTTGAGGCCTATTATTCTTTTGTTGTGGGTTACTCAGGTATGAGTTCTTCAACCTCCTAGGCTTGTGGTGATGGCAATGAATTGCTTGGCTAGACTATGGAGTTGGAAATATGTAATTTATTTTGTCTTAGGGTGACCAACATACATTTGGGTAGAGGTGAAGTGGAATATGGAGTAGGTTGTGCTTCATGTATAGTGGTTAGTCGACCGAATATGCATTCTTCAAGTGTAGGCAAGACCCTAGCCTTGTTCCTGGTTCATGGTCTATGCATGAATGACTCTAGTTGGAATTTTTGAAGAGGCACAAATATATCCTCAGTTGTAAAGGTAGTAAAAGGCTAAGGCTATAAAAATTCAATCCTTTATTGAAAATTATCCACTTCTTCTTGCATAGTGTTGACAATGATGGATGCAAGGCATGGTGGTAGGCCAACCCATAGATTTGGAGGAACCTATTTACACACCTAGACTATGTACACAACCTTCCAAAATAAAAATTCCTTTTCCTCCTCTCTGTCATATAAGTATCTAGCCATGTTGACAAACATTACCTGGTAGACTTCTTATTTATTGGTCCCCATCTATGGTAGATTATACAAGCTTACAATTTGGGGAACTTTAGGATCATATAACTAGGTCATCATGATCCTTATCTTATGATTTAATGGAAGAGATGTAGATTGATGCTTGAAGGAAATTTTGGGCTTTCCATTTTATGGATGTGAATTGGTGGTTTCTTTTGGTTATTGTATTATAAGGATGGTTGCACTAGGTGGTATGGCTTGTAGTGGTGTTGCACACCTAGCTACGAAGGTTTTTTATTTAGAGACTTCTACCTACACCATGGCCATAGTGATGAAGAATGGGAGAGGTCTAAATGGTGACCTTGACAACTCATGGATGTGTATGAAGACACCTTTTAGTATCAAGGTGACAACAGTGTGTTGGCCCAAATATTATAGTACATCTGGTGGCACTCAAGGATGTGTGGCAATCAACTCCAGGCATTCCTCCCACCATGCTTTGAATTTTCCTTCATGTGTTAGGGATTTGTGCTTAGGTGTCCATATGAGGTTGGGGAATTATTTTACTAGCCAATAGTCAATGTCGATGTGTACCTCTCCCTCTGGGGACTTCTATTGTGTAAAGCACATGAGAAATATGAAGAACTAGTACTAGAATGTCTACTTGGGTGATATGTGACACTTGTCAATATTTGTAAATAACTCCTAAATGAAGTAATTTATCCATTTTAATTGCTAATTTTGGTGGATTATGTAGTGAGTGATGTCTATGACCCCTTTTGGAATTTATTTCATAGACTTGGTCATCTGCCAAAACCTCCTTGTGATGCACTCAATGAGGATGCACATTGGCTCATCATGAATTTAATTAATTGGTATCCCTTTGGATATTTAAACATATAAATATTTGACCTCTTATATAATAGGTAGTGTTCTAGTCTTATATGGAGCAAGGGAGTCCCTTCACACAAACATGCCCAAATTTTAGGCCATGGCTTCTATGTTGATGATAATGGCAGTATCTAGGCCAAGGTAGATGTTATCATCATTATATTAGATGAGTAAGACGTGTAAAATCTCCACCAAATCACCAAAATTGGGCATTCAATTTTTTTGCTCAACGTCTATATTTTTGAAGTGATAGGGGGTTGTGAGAGTGTATGGTTGCATAACCAACAAGGTCTGGACAAAATTGCTTATGTTCTACTGCTCAAAGGAAGTCAAATGGATCTAGATCATTGAATTTTGTCTACCTTAGTACCATATCGATGCCCATTTCTTCTTTTTGTGCATCTTTTAATCCCTTGATGAGCTATGAAGTATCCATGATTTTTGAAGTGATTAAATTGCAATGTTATTAGCTTTTTACACAATAAAACTAGCTCGAATCTTTGAAATTGCAAGTCACAAATATATTTAAAAAGATGAATGCAGACTTGGTTCATGAGCTTAGGCCTTTATATATTTTATACCTATTGGTTTTTTTATAAATGTCATGATTATCTATCCATTTGACATGACTGCACTGGTTGATGTGGCAAATCTTATCTGATCTAGAAATTAAGACAGTTAGTCATTAGAACATTTGTAGAGATACGTTGTAATGATCTTTACTATCCATATAGGAGTATGAGTGGATGATGTTAATAGGCCACTAATTTTTTGAAGATTAATTTAATTGAACCTTAAATCTAACATTAATTTCTTAGGTATGACTATTATATGGTGAAGATCTTGTTGATGTGGCTTATCCATACCTTTCCTAGACTTAATTGCTTTCTTTCGCTCCTAATAACATCTATGATGGTGCACATGAATTCTCCTATGCACAGTTAGTACACACTATACTTGGTATCTTGGTTCTTTAATGGTAGTGAAGAGATCATTTACAAACACACAGAGATAGAAAAAGAAACACAAAAAACATGTAAAAATGATAAATCCTAATCTGCTTGATGCTACTTAACACCCACTTACTTAGTAGAATGAGATGAATTAAGACTATTGGTGGTAGGGATTAAGCCTACAATCATTCACCCACCTTGGAAAAATGGTTCCCTATAGATTTCTCAAAATAATAGTTCCTTTTTATGATAGTTCATTTATAACATAAGGCCCTTTCCATTGAATCTATAATTTTCCCAAAAATGCTCTAAAATGACTATCATATAACAAAATTGGTTGATCTTTATGAAATTCCTTATGGAGTAAATTCTTATCATGTCATGCTTTCTAACTCTACTTATGAACTTCTTTCATCCAAGATGTTCTACATCAGTACTCATCCATCCTATTCAGTTCAAGAAGTCTTTTGGTGAGAGACTCATGATCTCCTAGTCTCATGACCATTGTAATGCGCATACTAGGTACCAAATATTCTATTAGCAATACTACTTCAAAAGTATAGACCAAATATAATAGAGTAAAACCTATAAATATCTTATAGTGTGTGTGATATACCTATAGAATCATAGGAATTTGATCTTCCAAATCATCTCTCTTGACATCACATATCTTTGTCAACATTTTTCCCAACACTTTGTTGGAAGCTTTAGCTTGGCCATTAGTTTATGGATGGTATGTAGTACTTTTATGATGGTAAATCATGAATTCTTTACTAAGATCCTTGATGGTGTTGTTAAAGAAGTGTGTCCCTCGATCACTAATGAATTTGATGGGGAATCCAAACCTTGTAATAATGTTCTCATAGAGAAACTTTATTGCATCCTTCATACCATGGCTGGGTGTCATAGCAGCTTCAACCCATTTGGTAAAGTAGTTAGTTGTAGTGATAATATATATTTATTTACTATATTTACTTAGTGGATTAATAGGTCTAACAAATTCAATTCCCCATTATTCAAAAGGAGGTTCAACTAATAAATGTTTCAAAGGCATTTCATCTATTTGTAGTGGTTTACTCATGCATTGACATACATCACAATGTTGTGCTACTCTATGTGCATCCTAAAAAATATTTGGCTACTATAACCAACTATGTAACAACTTCCGGGTAGTGGCTTCTTCGATAAAATATCCTCCTATTATTCATTGGTGTTCCTCCTATAATATTTTTGGTCCTTCATGTTCTATTCTACCTTATGTAGTGCTTCATACTTCACCAAATGATACAAAATCCTACTAATGATGGTATATGTCAAAGCTCTGAAGACAAACTACTTCTTGTCTCTTTCTTGGTAGTGTATAGGGAATATTCCTTTTTCAAATAAATTAGCAATTACTTCAAAAATTTTAGGGATCATAGAAACACAAATTAGGTGAGCATCAAAAGAATCTTCCTATATTTTTTTTTGGTTCTTTACCATTGGGAATGTGACTAAGATGATTGGGCCCCATATTTTCTCTAAATAGCTTAATGTTAATGCAAAATTGGAATTTCTAAAATAACATCAACCATATATAAATTCATCTTCTAAGTATTTTATTATTAACAAGGTAGCACAAATCTTGATGGTCTATGAAAACTCCAAATGGTGTCGCAAGAAGATGGCGTAAAAAAATTTGTAGTGCGAACACAATAGCTAGTGCTTCTCTTCCAGTTGTCATGTAGTTATTTTCTTCATAAAATAAATTTCAACTTGCCAAATGAATGGGGTGGTCCTATCCACCATCAAATAGATATGAAATCACAACACCAACTATGATACCTGAAGCATTAACATGCACATGAAAGGGCTTTCTCCAATCTAGAAAGAGAAGGATAGGTGTAGTGACCAATCTCTACTTCATCTCTATGAAGGCTACTTGGAACTCTAAAGTCTAGACATACTTTACACCTTTGTGTAGAAAATATTCTAATGGAGATGAAATGGTTGCATATCCATTGATAAACTTTTTATATTACCCTATATGGCTAATAATATAATGCACTTTTATGGAGCTAACTGGTGGAGGCATATTGAGAATGACTGCAATTTTGGCCTGGTCTACCAAAATGCCTTCATTGCATACTACATGACCTAGTAGGACACCAAAAGGTGTAAAGAATAAGCATTTTTTAAAATTTAAAGCAATGTGCAGAGCTTGATAGCATTCTAAAATGAGGCATAGTTTATACAAATGTTATTTAAACAAATAAAAGGTTGTCCAATCATCAATATAGACTTCTATAAAGTCATGAATAAAGTCCTTTAACATAATCACCACTGTGTGAGAGAAAACCATAGGTGTGTTCTTGAGGCCAAAAGGCATTACCTTATACACAAAGGATCCCCATTCCATGACAAAAGTTATTTTAGGTCTATCTTCTTCTATAATGGGTATTTGATGATAGCCACTGAAGCCATCCATGAAAGAGTAGACTTCATGATCTACGACAGATTCCAAAACTTCATCTGTGAAGGGAATTGAGAATGGAGCATTCACACATTCATCATTTAGAATGAGATAATCCCCACATACTCTGATCTCCCCTAATTTTTTAGGATATAATACCATAGGACTAACCCAATCTACCTTTTCTATAAGAAATATTATACCTACGTCTTGCATTCTATTACGTTCAACCTTCACTTTCAACTTCATGTTTGGATTCAAATTTTATGGACATTTATTTATGGTTCATATGCACTTCTTGAGTTCAATATGTATTTTTCCTAGATATGGATCAACTCAGACCTCTAAAAATTTAGTGGGAAGTACATCTTTATAATCTCGTAGAAGTTGCATAGTTTCAAAATTTTCAACTTCTATCCAATAATCACCTATATGTGCTAATTTAGGAATTGCCTTAGTTCCAATGTTTTCTACATGATTTTTAATGGGATACTAGTAAATATTATACTTTTCCTCATCAAAAATTTCTTGTAGCATTCATTTCCCTTCTTATTATATAATTTTTATGTTGTGTAACTTGTCTTCTTTAGTAGGTTCTACATCAAGGTCCTTTATTGGTTCTATTGGCCATTCAGGTTCAAATGTTTTAGTGAAATTGATATCACCATAAGTATTTAAATCTTCAATGTCTTATTCTTCATCTTGTATTTAGTGACATGGATACATGAGATATCATTCCTCTTTATTTGTAGTTTTATATCTTTGTAATGTCATATTTTTATCAGAAGCTACATTTTTCTATGCAGTGAATTTCGTCGTGGTGCTTAAATCTTTTGTGCACCCATGGCATAGGAAATGTTTGATTTTTAGTAATGCATTGTGAAATAGAGGGTTATCATATTCAAAAATAAAAATCTATATGAATTTTATTTACACTTGCACCCAATGCTTTGTCTCGCCCCTATGCTCTTGATGCATATACCATGCTGATGGTAAAGGAGCCAATGTGTAATGAAAGATGTGAACCCAATATTTTGTGGCCACACGTTATTCATTATAGACTTTAACACATTTGTGAATATGTATTTCAAGACACTCACCTTCTTGAAAAAAAGGCTAATTACTTATGATGACTTATAGTAGTAAGAACCTACTAATCATGAGTTTACACACATCATCTCACTTGTTCTAATAATTTTTGTAAATTACCCAACATGTCACTACAACTCCCTTCAGATCATAATTCAAAGCACTAACCCATTGACTAATGGTAGGTACATGAACTTGTAGGTACAAAATAAAATGATTGATATCCTCAATTGCATAGTACATAAGAAGTTATCTCTCATGTGCAAATACCATTTTCATAGGTCAGAGTTAATGATCACCATAGGACCATTTGAGTAGGTGCATGTCTAAGTCTCCACTGATAGATGAAGCTATTTTCCAAGGTAAATTACCTTCTTTGGTGAGCTCTATATAATTTTACATATGATCATCTACTTGATAGAAAAAGTCAACTTCTAAATGAGTAGGGGATTTAACAAACATGGATGCAAAATCTTTTATGACAAACTGGGTTGCCAATGATTGGGTTACTATTATCTTGAGCCTCCATTATTTAGATGTCTTCAAATATTGAGTGTCTAAATGTTATACTTGAGTTTTAGTATTCTCATACAAGAAGTTTCACTCATATGCACATAGAGCTTTTGGGTTTTCTTCAAAGTTTACCTTCATCTAGTTGGTTTCTTGTATGATGTAGGGATAATCTAGCTAAATTGGAATGATGTAGGGTTTGTGTACTCTATTCAAAGGAATGAAAATAACCTTATCTATTTGATGTGACTCTAGTTGATTTTGTATAGTATTGATAGTCATCTGACCATCATATGCCCATTTCCTACCAATCAGTATAGGGTAAGGTGTTATTTTTGTCTTCATATCGATGACTTCAAAGTCACCTCACAAGGTTAGTTATGTGACTTTAATCTCAATTTTTTCTAATCTTCTAATGGGCTCAACTCATCCATAGTTGGCTAAGCTCAGAATTATTAGGCTATAATTTAGAATTGGTCATCTAATAGCCTCCTATTCTACTTAGGAATCATGTTGACTGTACTTCCAAAATCGAAGATAGCATTTGTAATTTCATATCCTACAAAATCAATGTCGATTCATGAATTTACATCTTAGGGCTTCTTTTTTTTGATGTACCAAACAAGATTTTTGTCTTTTGTTTCCCCCAATGTGCACACTCTAGTAGATTATGTATCAATTTTGTGATGTTCTAAGAGATGCCTTCATTGCATAGTGTGCTTATAAGTTTTAGTAAATGTATCAATGTAGCAGTAACTCCATCTAGACACATAATGTGCATGATATGGACATAAATTTGATCATTTATTGTTGCATCATCTCATTCAGTAGTGTCTTGGTGTTGAATTTTTTTCAACATCTGTGCAGCTTCATACATGATCCCCTTTTCTATAGCTAGGTCTAGGTATTTGTCCTATTTTGATTTTTAGATTCCCTAATCCTATGGCATTTCAAGAGGAGTCAAACCTTTTTATATGTGCCAGTGTCATGTAATTATGTTTAGTAAGGCATCCTCCTTAGGTACTGCATTCAACATATTCACATTTCTGATGACCTTATCCTTTCTTTTCTTTCCCAAGACAAGATAGTCTTCTATCTTGTGTTAGTCATGTATTTTTTAGTATGCATAGTAAGACTATATTTGAGGATTCATAGGGAAATTGTGTTTCACATTATTATACTCTCCACATAGATCATAGTACAAAGGATGATATTAATAGTTATTTCCTCTACCACCTTTGTAACCTCCTCTATATCCACCCCTATATCCTCCTTTGTTTGATTAATAACCTCCTTTATACCCTCCTTATTATTGTGTTGTATTCTAATGTTGATGTTGTTAGGTATTATCTCCAATTTTGAATTATTGTTACATAATTGGTGGATTCTAACTTGTTTATTGATACTTTATCATTGTTGGGTTCCAAGGTGTTACATACTAGTATTGTAATGATGGTGGTGTCTAACTCAATGAAGGAGGGGTCCAATTGGCCAAACCTTGAGGCTAGTATTATGGAAAACTAGGAATCCACTCTCGACCTACTTGGATCACACAACCATTATTAACCTCCAGGCCTAGAATCATCTACTTCATTAAGGATAATTTTTTTTTAGTGATGGCGAATACATTTTCGATGATGTCTTCTTTGAGCTCCTGTAAAGCCCTACAATTCTTTTCATCATGATTGTGTGACTTATAGAAATTATAATATAAATTTTGTGGGTTCTTGACATACTATTGTAGGAGATGGCACTACGTTATTACATGATCAAATACTTGATAGATTTTACAAAAATTTGTCTTGATTTCAAGATAATTATTCATGTGATGTTCTTCTTTCCCACACTCCATACACCATAGATTTAACTTAGGCTTATCTACCTCATGATATTGTTCCATCCTATTCATAAAAGCTTACAATGTATTTTTAATCTTAGAATCTATTATAAGAGCTTCCCCATAGTCTTCAAATTTCTCTACTCGTCAGGTAGTAGCTCTAGCATATGATTTAGTAGTATATTGAGTCTGTGTAGTAGAAAATATGATTCTAAAGCACAATCCTTCAACAAACCACATAACTTTATCTTTATCTATTAAGGAAAATTCCACATTTTTATAGAATTAGATAACCTTCAATCATAGTCACAGACTAATACTCCTGACTTCTACCTTATTTCCTTCAAGTCCTAAATAGTCTAACTTATACATTTATTTATTTTGAACTCTATGACAAACCATTCCTTAACCTATTGTAGACTTGCATATTGAATTTATCTATGGTACATAAACTCAAGTGATCTTCTAGTTAGTTTCCCTACTAATTTACACTTTTTGATAGCTTCATTAGTGATGCCCTTAGCTTGCCATCTCATTTCATAAGTTAGTAAGTACTATTCAAGGTTTGTAGACCCATCATACATAACTAGATTTATAAATGCTCCTATAGCACCCATTTTGTAAACTAGTATTGAAGGGATTTGTTTCACAGTTTTTACAACAGTAGGTTGTGTTCTATTTAATCCTACTTGTGTGTTATGAATATTTGTCTATGCACTAGGAGAGTCAACTTGTGCACTCTATTTTTCTATGTCTCTTTCTTTTCTTTTCTTGGTTTCAACAAGCCCTATGGCCTTTAAAGCCTTTAAAATTGATGATATTTTAATTTCATCACCCCAACGATGCATTTTTTCTATAAATGTCCTTCTTAACTAGTATCTTCATGTCTGCCTGGTTGAAAACTTCTATTGAAATATAATAAATTTGGATGCAGGGACATGTGCTCTTTCAATGAATGATTCTTTCCTATGACTTCTTATTTTACGCTTGAACCTATTATTAATCTAAAATTGTGTTCTAATTATTTGATTAATTATTAATGTTCATCTTCTAATAATACCCATTTTTGTAGCTTCACACTACATCTATCATCTAATTGATCTACACTATTCTTGCCTTGTTCTTTGAACATCTCTTCTTCTCATTCTTCATCACCCTTTTTTCTATCTATCAGAATTCATCATATTCTTTATCTATCCTTTATTATTCATCTTGATCTTCACATATTATTACTCATTCATCACCTATTTTACTACTACTCTTACCTCTACTCATAACTACTTGGGTATTCTTCTATTTAATCCATCTATTTTGATATCATAGCTCGCATTCTAAATTTAGACTTTTATTCTGACTCTTATTTCTTTGTGTCTCCATTATAGATTCAAGTTAAAGCCATACATGCTCATTTAATCATCATTCACTATCATTTCTCACAAACCCCATATGCCCTAAGAATCTACTCCATATTGGCTAGAGTAAGTGCCATGGCCTTGTCCACAACTAATATATTCACAAGGATAGGTAGTTGTAGCAAAAATTTCCCCCAATTCCTCTAACAAACAAGTCCTGTGTAGATTCAAAATATATATATCCTTATAATACAAACTCAATTATATATCCATATATGGTATTAACAACCTAATAATCTATTGCTCTTGTCTAGTCAATTTCTAATTTCTATAACCAGTTTATATTTTATTCAGTCTAGATGATTGTTTCTTCTATTTTTAGATTAAACAATAGTATTCTAACTATGTTATCCAATTAGCTAGAAATTTAGGCAACTTTCACCGAAATATTTCATAATTATCATCATAAATATGCTCTCAAATAAATTCTTGTATGGTAAGACCAATCTACTTTGATTTTTCTTCTACAAAATTACATACTCTTTGTTCTAACCTTGTCTCAATATCTCTCTACCTTGGTAATCATCTTAGCATAATTTCCTCTATAAGGAGTGTTTCCACACTCACCACACCATTTTTAGCAGAGGTTATTAAAGCATGATAACATGCTAAGGATGAGGATAGCTAGGTTATACTTTAGTGTACAGGATAATGCATTGTATTCATACAAAAGGTTAGATAGTAGTAACATAACAAGGATGAAGTATTATGTGTTAAGTAGGAATTAAGAACAACTAGTAAGTCATTAACATAAATAAAATATTTAGATTAAACTAGATATAAAGTAAGCAAACATTACACATGAGAATGCACATAAAGAATAAATTAAGAAACCAAACAAGTAACCATAACCAGATAAGTCTTTATTGATCTCTTCAAAAGTGGAACTATATTCTTCTTACAAATATAAGTATATATAGTCTATGATTTTTCATATTCTTCTCATACTTGGCACCAAAAGTGGATTATATTCATATTCTAACCTATTACAAGTCATGGAGATAGGACAAAATAGACATATATATGACTAAATGAGTACATAATGCATGAATATCAGATGAATATCCTGCATAGATTTATAATTTGAATTATTCTCCAAATAATGAAAGTTATTTTTATTTGTGTAAATGATTTATGATTTTGATTTTACGATGTCTAAATTTCACCCTAAAAACTAAAATTTTTTTATACATGACATGAAATTATTAAGGGTAGAATGGGTAATTTATCTCATAAATGGGCATGCTTTGAGGCCAATAATGTGATTTTAGACATTTTTTTACACCCCAAACATGGTGATGATGCCATTTTTTAGAAATGAAACACTAGATGTGGAGATATCCAACTGTGGCTTGAACACAAAGATGAGAATTTGGCCATTTAATTAGATGTATATATTTTTTATTTGATAGGGTAAAACTAGGTTTTAAAGGGACCTGAGACTATCAAATTGAAGTAAAATAGAATTAAAAAGCCTACAATAGAGCCTAGGGGACAAAGGACAAATAACTATAGGGACAAACTAAAAATGAAAGATGAGAAAACTAGAACCAAAGAATATCTAGAAAATAAGGCTCAAAGGGCGATCCCCCTTCATCATGAATTCATGGAGGGCACTACACATAAGAAGATCCACCTGAGAGAAGGATCTACTTCCCTCAAGGACATTCACATAATCATCATATAGTAGAGTAATAGTTATAGGGTTTATACTTCCTCTATGTATTGTAGTCTAGCAGAGCTCAACAAGGAGCAAGAAACTAGTCATTTTTATCATTGGCACAAGGGGGCCAAGGTCCTGAATCAAAAACATGAAATGGTAAAGGACCTCCATGGGGATTTGAGTTGTAAAAGGAATGTCTAACTAAAATTCCAAAATGTATAAGACTAAGGTACCCCCAAGCCAGGGTCCCAAATAATCCAACTTAGTAAAGGCCCATACTAGAAGCCACCACATTGGGACATCTTATGCATCCATGAGTATTTATAATGTCCTTGTTTAATATCTAATGATACATGTCCAATAAGGCAGATGTGATTGTAGTTGAATTCAAAATAGTGGTTTAAGGGAAAATTTGAATTCTTGGGGGCAAAGCCCATCAAATTGGTCTAGCAACCATGTGATTGATCATTAGTGGATTCAACAATCCAATCATACCAATTAGTAAACTTTAAAGCTTTGGTGACTTGATCTTCCATGAGGATAACTCACAAGGGGGAGGCATTGTTTTAGAACCTACTAACCAAGTACCATCAAGTCAATTGTGACAACACACTTTCCAAAAAAAATAGAGAGATTTAAAATTTAAATTATTAATATTAATGCATGTTGAATAGCACAAGATTCTCTAATCATCATACTTCTAAGTACACATAAGGCCAATAGACCAATAATGATAGCTAAGCTAAATAAAAATCCACATGTCCTCATTTTTTGTTCACCCAAGCTTCTAAACTGAAGGAGGTAGGTTTGATATTGGGGTCATCCTAGAAAGGGAGAACCAATAATTTAAAAAAAAAAAACCAAGTTGAGCAAAGGGAAGCATGCCATCCTTTCAAACCAAAATTGGAATCCATCCAAACTAGGTGGAATAGAAGAAATATGATGAGTAAGAAAATATACAAGCTATGATTAAACCCCATATTTGACTCCCAATGGTACTTAACACGTACCATGCTAAGACTCAAGTGGTAATATTATTGGGAAACCTTTCTTCTACTAGTAAGAGCAAGGATTATCCTAAATGGAAAGAGCATGATCAAAACCACATAATCATCACCTCTTAGATCTGTAAGACTGACTCTCAAATAGTCATCAAAGCCCTCAAGGGACTGAATCTATTCTGTTCTTTATCCCTTTTCTTGAGAGAACCAAA